>JANZXR010000003.1:10268961-10291331 GCA_027575705.1 Erythroxylum echinodendron
TGGACTTGCTTTTTATTAGTTGAGGGTATAATGAAAAATAATAATTATCAAAAGGTTATTAATGGAAAATAAAATTCCTACCGCAGCAACCCTTTTTTAGCTTATCGATTTCTATGATAGCACTGTACTTTTCTCCAACTTCTGGTTGTTTGCTCACAAATCCAAATATGTGGTTACGTTTGAAAACTGCAGTGGATAAATACTTATCTATACCGCACGCAGATCCAAACGCAACCTAATTCCTTATCGAAGCTGGTGGTTTCGTCGGACCCTTTCATATATTATTCCAAGCTATACTTGCCATGGATACTACTATAAGTCTACTGTGTTTTCCCTTCTTCTACACTCAAGCACAATAACCATAAACTTAACTTGTAATAAGACCAAGTCCTTGTGTCTTAAACATGCATCATTTGTCACGAGGGGGCTGCTTGTTTCTTCAAGTCCTCCATAACTGACTAATGTCTTGAATAATCATACAGGAAGTCTAAATACTCCTAAGGCTCATCTGTTCCGGACAAAAGATATATATGTACCATTTTTGTGAACTCATTATAATGTGGGGATGGATTTGCTATAATTAAAATTTCACAAAAAATATAATTTTATTAATTATTAGATTTTATTTTTTTAAAAAAATATGATTACACTTGTTGTACATGTGACATTATTGGCTTATTTTAAAGATAAAATAAACCAGAAAAATATGTTTCATCTTTGTTTTTTAAATAATATTCAACCCAAAATACAACTGTGGATTACTGCATGTAAAATCTTACTTAGTGCCTGTTTAGTTGAGCTTATATCAGTAGAGCTTTTGTCAATAGAGTTTTTGTCAGTAGAGCTTTTCTGAGAAAAGCTTTTTTAAAAACTCAATTAACTGTTTAGTTGTCAATTAAAAAAATTGCTTTTTAAAAAGAACTTCATACAGTAGAATGTTTGACAACATAAAAATAAAAGGCACTTTTATTAATTTTAACTATATTTTATTTTATAATAAAATTATTTAAAATATAAATATTATTTAAAATATATTAAACAATATAAAAAACAAATTATGTTAATTATTATATAATTTTAGACCATATGAAACATAAATAAAATTATATCTAACCAAATTTTTTATAGATTATAATATAAGTAAAACTAATTTCAAAATAAATATTAAAATATATAAAAATTCAAATAATATTATATAAATCTCAAAATAAACTTGAGGATGTGTTTGTGAATATGGTGAGAATTATGTGTAAAGCATAAGGATAAAAGGGACTAAAAATAGGCTGATTAATTAATATAAAAAATCTACATAAAAAAATACTTTTTTGAAAAGTTTCAAATTTAAGCTTTTGAAAAAGTTATATTTTAACTTTAAAAAAATTATTTCAACTTCAAAAATACTTTTAAAATTTATGGCTAAATATTTATTTTATTTTTAAAATAGCGTTTGTAGTAAAAAAAAATACTTTTTTCATTTTCAAAAACGCACTCTTAGTCAGAAATTGAGCAGAGACAAGTTGCGTCCGGTAAGTTTTTGATCTGACTGAAGATCTCTAGACATGATACTTGTTTGATGGCGACAAGGGAGGCAGAAACGACGGTCTGAGACTAAAATTCAGATTAACATGGACCAACGTCCCGACTATCAAATAGTTAAAACACTCGCGTTATTAGGCTTATTATGACCCAAGAATGCAACATTTAGCCGGCCGCCAATGATTATTTGTTTTATGATTGTGATCGTGCATACATACCTACTCAACCAGCTGTCTCTATTTCTTAACATACATGCATGCTTACGAATTCAGAACAACTTCTTCTTTGGTCGCATTCTTGGACTCTTATTATAATCCTTTTTTTTATATAAACAAATCTTTACTTCTAGATGATAATCAAAATGATACATTAGGTCTGCAATCAAGCAGAAAACACTAGGATCGGATCGTGCTGATTAAGAACCGCTTCAGGCACGTTAGAACAAGGAAAAATTAGGTCTCCTAGAAGTCTCTGGAGTTTGCGATATTATGTAAATGCCATATGTAGAAATTAACAACATGGAGATATTATGTTGTCGCTATAGCTGTCTGTCCATCACGTTAAGACAGTGATGTTTCCTAATAGTTACTGGTATTGAGAAAGACAAGTTAATTGCCGTTTAGTATACATAGTAAACGATACAGCAAATCTTGAGTGGGGTAGTCTTTTAGAATGCTTCAGCAATTACTTTTGTAATTTGTTTCTTGCACTGCTTATACATACAAATATTATATATATATATTGCTCTTAGTCTATACTTTGTAATTCTGCAGCATTCACCTCATTTTATAAGTACATCATTGATGATTAAGGATTATATATACATACAAAATGGCTTTTATAAAGAGGTGTGAGCCTTAATCTGGTTGGTAGATTGGTTTATTAATCACGGGAAGAAAGGAGAGGTGGAAGTTGAACAAAAAGTATAAACATGGTGAGAGTTTGTTGGCCTATTCTTTATCCACCAAAAAGCTGAATATCTTGTAGTTGACAAGTTCAAAGAGTGTGGCCTTGGCCTTGGCTTTATAACCATTTTATGGGGCGACCAGTGCAGTTGAAAACTGAGCTTTGCATTTCATGGGGTCAACTTTAAATGTTAGAAATAATGTATAGAAGCTATTATGCATAATAGAAGTTATTAATTGATTGATCGATAAATTGTCTGGAAATCTACAAGATTTTAAGTTTGAGGAGAAAAAGCAATATGAAACTATATTACTTTGGTTGAAAAGAGGCCTAATCGTCTGATATCAATATCTTTCATATACATGGAGTTAGTGGTTTTTGTTTCAGATGCCATAAACTAGACAAGGAAAGGGATGGGTATCTACTAATTATGGTCCAGTTTATTTTCCTCCATCAATATTTGCAATTCCTTCTTTTTCTTTTTTGGCTTAAAAGAGTCAAAAATAAGGCAGGCAATGGAAGAGAGAGATTGAATATACAGTATTGGTCAATCTGATGTCACTCAAATTTGACTAAATAATTACCTTGAAAGCAACTTCATACCACCACTTTATAAAAAGCAGCTGTTATAATGAACCGACAGGGCCCTTATCATTCATGGGCAGCCCCCATTTCACATTCATTTCAATTTTTCCACCACTGATTAACACTTTTATAAGCAACTTTGGTTATAATTACTAATTACCATTTTCTTTTCAACTATATTCTGTTTAAGATTATGAGAAATAGGTTTATTCCTTGAGAATATACTTCCTGTGATTATTTTAATATATTTCAGTCCTACCTCAACAAAATCTTTTTCGTCTGTAGTTAATCAAACTACTAATAGCATGAGAGTGAATGAAAAGTGCAAATAACGTGGAGCTTAAAGAGCTGCTTCTTGATGAACGACTTCAAGAACTTTCAGTTATTTTTCCCCATTACTTTTCTGTTTCACCACTACTTTTATGGTCGAATCAACACGGTGTATACCAACCGAGTGACGCCAAAACCTTGGAGAGAAAGTAAGAGGGCATATGGCAATGGTATAGGCATTAGCACTAGATGCTAAAGTGCCGATTTTGCCTGCTCAATTGCAGAGCACGTTGCCATTTTCAGCTCCTTCACTGTGTGGATATTTCTCCTCTCTTTCACAATTGTTCCTATAAAAAAATTAAAAAAAGTACACTCTAAAATAAGCTTAGAGTTTAACAATCCAAAAGCTTCTCACTCACCAGCAACGCACCAAAATCAAACTATCTCTATCTGACAATCCCTGAATTATTATCATATTTGTATCCAAAAGATTCTATCTTTGGTTCTCTGATTTCCAGTTCCAGTGTCCATCACATCCTTTCCTACTGCTTCGTGTCTCTTCTTCTTCTGTCTGCATTGCTGGTTGTTCAACCGTTGCTTACTTTCGCCGTACCTTAGACAAGTTTCAATCTTTATATATATATAATGTTGTAAGTCTCGCTTCGGTTGAATTGCATGCGTATGTTGTTTCTGAGTAAGTTTTTACTGAGGAGGGTGTGTTTTGGCAAGTGGGTTATCGTTGAATCGCTTCATTTGCTGAAAATGATGAAACTTTTCAAGCTCTGAGGACTCGATCATGGATCTGGAAACTGGGATTTATCCAAACCATGCAAAGGTGAGATAGGTGTACTTCACTTATATGCAGCCAAGTGTCGATCTTTTTCAGTTTGTATCAACAAGGTCTTCCCTTTGATGTAGGATGAAAGAGTCATAATTGAGCGAGTTGGCATTGATTTTCGATTTTTCAACTAGGCCAGAAATTATATTTTCAATTAGTTAAGCCGCAGTTAGTGGTTTTTGATGTACTAATTGTTTGGTTACCGATTCAATTACTTAGCTCGTTTTCGTTGTATAATCTAAACGAAGCTTTTGATGCAGAGGGAATCATGGAAGACAGTTTTAACTCTGGCGTATCAAAGTCTTGGAGTTGTGTATGGTGATTTAAGCACTTCGCCATTATACGTATACAAGAGCACGTTCGCTGAGGATATTCACCACTCTGAGACTAATGAAGAAATTTATGGTGTTCTTTCTTTTGTGTTTTGGACTCTCACTTTGGTCCCCTTGTTAAAATACGTGTTCATAGTGCTGAAAGCTGATGACAATGGCGAGGGAGGGACTTTTGCTTTGTACTCTTTGCTCTGCCGACACGCCCGAGTCAACTCCTTGCCAAATTGTCAGGTGGCAGATGAGGAACTATACGAGTACAAGAAAGATAACGTTAGTTTGTCACCAAAGACAAATTTTGGGTCCCGATTGAAATCTACTTTGGAGAAGCATAGGGTGTTACAGAGGTTTTTGCTTTTGTTGGCTTTGATTGGAACTTGTATGGTTATCGGTGATGGGGTCCTCACGCCTGCTATTTCCGGTGTGTTTTAACCATGTTTTTTTTTTTTTGCTTGCCTGTACAAAGCTTAATATACAACCGAGTTCTTTGCTCTTCCAGAACTAATTTTTCGATTGGTGGTATTTATACAGTATTTTCTGCGGTTTCCGGCCTTGAGCTCTCGACGGCAAAAGAGCATCATAAATGTAAGATTTGCCTTTCTTTCCACTTTTGCTCTGATATGTTGATAGTTTCATCTTTCCTTTTAGCTTAAAGAACGATCGGTCTTGGTTGATATGTTTTAATAGTCTGGGCGGCATTGCTCGAGTCATTGCTCGATATGTTCATCTGCAGTACTCTTTCCATGACTTACAATTGGGATTTCTGAAATTTTCAATGATGAGTTCAGTTCCCTGTTTGAATTCCCGTAAGTTTGCAGCTTGTTGCCTGAATTTTTTGTCATGCTTTAGTAAATTTTCCACTGTGTATTTCATAAACCTTTAAAGACAAATATACATCCTGACACAGTCATGAATTGTCTACAACATTTAGAATATGATTGGACTTGTGAAATTCTTCTCGCCTGTTTTTAGTTTTCCATTGTGGCTGTAAGGTATTTTCTCTCCATTCAAATAGTAGCAGTGATCCACAGCTCAGATAGAATGATAAGAGCTCAAAATCAGAGAGTTGTTTAGATTTTTCATCATTCTTTTGTTTCCACACAAGCAAACTATTCTCACTGCAACTTATAAGAGGTATGATCAAGTTTCAAAGAAAAGCAGCTCAAGAAAATATCTACGCCTAATAGCTAATTAATTCCCTGCATATAAATACTTATTATGAGAAGATTGACTGTTTAGTCTCAAGATTGTTTCATCCATGCTGAGCTGTTTGTCAGCGATATCGGTCCTTGTTAGGTCGTTTTTTCAAGGTGCTAACAGCTAAGTTTGTTGGTGGGTCAGATGCATATCCTAAGAGGAGATGAATTAGTCAGAGCTTTTGAAAAGCTTTACCTTTCATATTTCTGGCTTATGTCTGCTTTAGATGGATCGAACTGTGCAAAGGGACCCTGGTTTGGAGGAGGGTAAAGAATGCAGTCACTAAAGTTACTTTTCCCAGGTTCATCTCCTAATAAATGACTCCTAGTTTCCTGGAGTTATCACTCTCCGGCAAGTAGATTCAATACCAGTCCTAGGCATAGCTAGTCAAGGTCCTGATGTTTGCTTCTCCCCCTAAAAGTATATTTGGCAGAATCGTGTTATGTTTGGCATGACATGGAACTCAAAAGGATAGTGTTAGAACTTTTTGTATGCCAAAAAGAAGTATTTTCTTCTTGCTGCCAAATGATACTGTTCTGATTCATGGTTCGTAAAATATGAGTAATGCTAGGCTGAATTTCTCTCTGGGAAAACAGGCCTATTTTCACTAGTGCTTTCTTTTTTCTTTCTTTTTCTTCATTATTTGCTCTTGCTTCTGCTGCTCTTAGCCTACTGATTTCTCGATATTGCGCACTAACTACCATTTACTTCTAAAATATATCTCAGAAAAGTTACTTCTATTTCTTGATATATTGCTTCATAACTACTCGATGCTTATTGCAGATATAGAAGTTCCAGTTGCATGCGTCATATTAATAGGCCTATTTGCCCTTCAGCATTATGGCACCCACAGGGTTGGTTTCTTGTTTGCTCCAGTGGTCCTAATATGGCTACTATGCATTAGTGCTATCGGGATATATAACATAATACACTGGAATCCTCATGTGTATCAAGCTCTATCACCATACTACATGTTCAAGTTTTTAAGGAAAACTCAGAGGGGAGGCTGGATGTCCTTGGGTGGGATATTGTTGTGCATAACAGGTAAATATCTTCACGCACTTTCTTCAGACATTTCGAGTGAAGGTAGAAGTTCATTTTTTCTAATACAACTTTTCATCATTCAGGGTCAGAAGCCATGTTTGCTGATCTTGGGCACTTTTCACAATTATCAATTAAGGTAAACTCTTGCAGAACCCAATCTTCAGGTGCATTCAAGCTTTCCTTTTTCAATTAAGTTGGTGTGCTTGATTCTTATACTGGTTAGTGAGCCCAGGCTTCCGCCATCTAATGTGCATTACAAGCATTTATTGTGTCAATGAGCCTTAATCCTATAAATTTTCTTTTTTAACACCTTACCGAAAACTTAGGCCTACAAATGGCGGCTATCAACAAGGTTTTTTATATTATTATTCCAGACACTACCCTTAAAAAGAGAAAGTTCCACAATATAGAAGCCTGCTTATCAAATGGTATATGATGCTCATATTCATTTTCTGCCCTGTATGAAGCAAATTGAACTGACTTCTCTGAAGCTGTACACTACTTGGTAGTTTATGTTAGCCCAGCTTCTCTGTGGTGGTTAGTATTGGGATAATAAGTCCCACATCGAAAAGAAACAACATCTAACAATAACATATAAGGTTGAGAATGAGCAATTATCCGTAAGGCTTAAGTCTTTTGGATCTTCCTCATTCTCAACCTAACTTAAATTCTAAGATAGTATCAGAGCCTATAAGGCCTAATGGCCTAGCAAAGATCCTGGAGCCCGAAAACTCCAAATAGTTCAGTTGATAAACCCAAAAAGAGGTTGCAAGTGGGGGGTAGTATTGGGATAATAAATCTCACATCGAAAAGAAACAACATCTAACAATAATATATAAGGTTGAGAATGAGCAATCCTCCGTAAGGCTTAAATCTTTTGGATCGATCTCATTCTCAACCCAACTTAAATTCTAAGATTAGTGAATATATAAAACCAATTAAGTTGGTCTCACACAATAGTTTAAGTTTTTATGGTTAAATGGTCACTTAACATGGAATCAGAGCCTCTGTGACCAAGTGGTCATAAGTTCAAATCCTACCAGCCACCTAATTAATTCAGCATAAGGTAGAGTGAGCATGTGCAAGTTTCAAGCCCAAAAGGCTTTCACTTGAGGGGGTGTTTTAGTGAATATATAAAACCAATTAAGTTGGTCTCATATAATTGCTTAAGCTATTGTGGTTAAACGGTCACTTAACAGTTAGGATTATGGAATTGCACGTGTTATTGAAAAGACTGATTTGAAGTCCATTTTAAGTTCTTTGGCGTAACGTTTTCATTAAGTTTTTTGATAATACAGTCTCAAGTGTCCTATGTTAATTTCCCATCATCTTAGCTATTAGACTCGGTGGAAATTTTCCGTTTTCTAATGGGAAATCAAAGCTAAATAAGCCTTGTTCCTTGATCATCTTTCTTTATTGATATTACCCTTACAATTTTAAAAAAATTAACAGAGAACAAATGTCCTTATTCTTCAGCTTAGTGCTAATATAGGATAGAGAGGTTTATCTGATGTCTGACTTGCATTTCTGCAGATTGCTTTCACATCTGTGGTTTATCCGTCTTTGATTCTTGCATATATGGGGCAAGCTGCTTACCTGTCTCAGCATCATAATATGGATAGTGTATATCGAATTGGGTTTTATGTATCTGTACCAGGTAGCATACCTCAAATTATTTAGTCAAGGTTACATGATTTTAGAGAATTGGCAAATTTATACTAACCAGAAGTGTCCTCTAATATTCTCCCAGGTAAGTTAAGATGGCCAGTTCTGGTCATAGCAATACTAGCTGCAGTGGTGGGAAGCCAAGCAATCATCACTGGAACTTTCTCAATTATCAAACAGTGCTCTGCTTTGGGTTGCTTCCCAAGGGTCAAAATAGTTCACACTTCATCAAAAATCCATGGTCAAATTTACATTCCAGAGATCAACTGGACCTTAATGTTATTGTGCTTGGCTGTTACAGTTGGTTTCAGAGACACAAAGCGTATGGGTAATGCTTCAGGTATGACCATAAACCTTGTTTTGGTTCCCCAATACCAATTTTATATCTTGTAATATATATATATAGAAACCTTATGTCATATGTTTATTCCTCAAGATTTTGTGGACGATGATATGTGTCCTTATTCAAAATAAGCAGAGATTTTGGAAACATTGTACATCTTAGCACCCCTGATACTGTAAAATGATTATATTAAAATACTAATTAATCATTGATATTTCTTGAAATTTGAAAAATAATCTCTTCATCATACAGATTGATTTTGTGATAGCTATCAAAATTTGAATATAATCATCGCTTTTTTCTGCATCATCTAGGATGAAGTTCTTGATATTTACTTCTTATGTTGACAGGTCTGGCAGTCATAACTGTTATGCTTGTTACTACATGCCTAATGTCTCTGGTCATCGTCTTATGCTGGAACAAAAGTGTCTTGTTTGCCATTGGATTCGTATTGTTTTTTGGCACAATTGAAGCTCTCTACTTCTCAGCTTCATTGATAAAGTTTACGGAAGGGGCCTGGGTTCCTATTGCTCTCTCATTCATCTTCCTACTCATAATGTGTGCATGGCATTATGGAACGCTCAAGAAGTATGAGTTTGATGTACAGAACAAGGTCTCCATTAACTGGCTACTAAGCTTGGGCCCCAGCCTTGGCATTGTACGTGTCCGAGGAATCGGCATCATACACACTGAGCTTGTTGCTGGAATCCCAGCTATTTTTTCCCACTTCGTCACCAATCTTCCAGCATTTCACCAAGTCCTAGTCTTCTTGTGCATTAAGTCTGTCCCACTTCCCCACGTCAGACCTGAGGAACGATTTCTAATAGGTCATATCGGCCCTAGAGAATACAGGCTCTACAGGTGCATTGTTAGATACGGTTATCGGGATGTCCACAAAGATGATATGGAGTTTGAGAAGGATCTTGTATGCAGCATAGCAGAATACATCCGATCACAGAGCATTGAATCAAATCTAGCAAACGAAGATGTGGGGAAGGAAGACGACAAGATGACAGTGGTGGGAACGTGTTCGACCCACACCAATGGAGTCCAACTGGGTGAAGACGATGCGGATGTTGTTGAGAGCACAGACTTGGCAAGCACGTCAAAGCTGGGAGAAATAAGGTCACCAAAAGGCATAAAACCCAGGAAAAGAGTTAGATTTATCGTGCCAGAGAGCCCAAAGATTGACATAGGTGCAAAGGAGGAGTTACAGGAGCTTATGGAGGCCAGGGAAGCTGGAATTGCATACATACTTGGGCACTCATACATGAGAGCCAAACAAGGATCTAGTATGATAAAGAAGCTTGTAATTAACTATGGATACGAGTTCCTGAGAAGGAACAGCAGACCACCAACACACGCACTAACTGTACCTCATGCGTCCAGCCTAGAAGTAGGAATGGTCTACAATGTTTAAAGTTTTTTGCATACATAAAATGGTACCCTATGTTGTCATGTACATTCAAGCAATAGATGAACAAGAACTGATCAAATTGAAAAGTGGTGGATCATATTTGATTAGATTTAACCCCCATTGTCATAGCAGGAGATCAATTGTTGAGGAATCTAGACCATACTAGTTTATAGGCCCAGCCCATTCAACCAAAACTCTCAGATCTATCAATCGACAAAAACATCCAAGTCATTGTAACGGAGAGAAAACATACATACACATACACAGCAGCAGAATGCCATCTAAGCACTAAGCTAGTCTAATGTAATCTATCATGGCCTGACGGGCACAGCTAGCTAGCTTACAGGGTCATTGGTGGGTCCCACGACTAGCTCTTGCCAACCGTTGAATTGTTTCGCCCTTATCCTTAACCAACAACCATGATCAATCCTTGTGGGGTCGTCTCCTCCTTATTTAAACCATAAATCAATAAAGCTATGTGAGAGAGGCGTTATCATCTTCCCACCCGACCCGACCGACTTCACCTTGTGTGTTCCAGCTCATTATTTAGGTGGATAATGTTTATAACATTAATGGTCAACGCGACAAAGATATCAATCTCTTCTTAATCGGTAGCTGTAGGAGTGCATTTTCACATTCGACTTTTATGAAATCAATAATTATATAGAATATACATATAATATCATCATTATCGTCAACATTAATTTGAAATTTTGTTTAATTATAAAATATAAAAAAATTCAATAATATATAACTTTATTTCTATGTGTAAAGTTGCCTTTTTAGTATCTAAAATAAACACTCCAATAGTATGAATTTTGGAAAAGGGTAAGAAGGAGAAGAGATTTCCCATTTTTTGGGGGCGTGAGATACACGTTAAGGAATATTCCATTTGCTTTTTAAGATAAAAAAAATGTTGGACCTACTCGCCTCCTGCAGCCCTGCTTCCGAGTCGGGTTTTTCATTCGGATAGGGATAGGTACGTCCCGCGAAACGCGGCAATCTGATAAACGCGGCCTACGCCTACACTCAAGTCCCTTTGATTTAAAGTTGCCTTTTGTTTTTAACATACCACGACCATCACATGGACGCCACGTGGCTACATTCTTCAATGGCTTCGCGCGACGTGGAAGGGGTTGTTGGACAGGTCCTACTCCTACACTCCCAACTTTGTGGTGTCCGTACGGTGGGTGGACGAGGAAGTAAGAAAAAAGTATGTAAAGTTCTTTTAAATATTAAAAATTTATATTTTCGAATTGTGTAATATAAATCACTTAATTGACTGTTGATTACATGAGACAACTTTCGTAGTTATTACCGTATAATTTTTATTAAAATATCTCAATAAAAATTATTATTAAAACATTTTAAATATTAATCAAATATATATTTTAAAGTAACGTCATTTTTAACATTGCATAAAAAATAGATAGGAACTCATAAATTGACATGGAGAACAAACTAAGCATCCGCTAACATCCGTGCAGGCCCCTTGAGCCAAAATCCACAAGGATAAGGGTCATTGTCTACCAATATTTAATTAACAGGTGCAGTGCACATGTTATCATTTTATGGGACAAGAAGAAGAGGTGACTTGGAGCAAATTAAACATTGCATTCAAAACCATTATCTTAACTTTTCTATGCATTCACGTAAATGATATAGATTTTTAAATTACTATATCTTAATGATTTGGTTAGACTACCAACTTCATGACCCGGCACTTCTTTCCGTTCCACTTGTTACGTCACTGGTAACAAAACGGACATGTCGTTCGGTGGCATGTTCAAAATTTTTCTGATAACTTATTAAATAATTATTTAATTTGTTTATAAAATTTATAATAACTTAAAGCTAATCAAAAGCATTCAATGATTGACACTTATTTAAAAACAAAAAGAGTGTTGAATTCATATAGCCTGACTTAATCAATAAATTTGTGGAATAGTATATTCAAAACACACAAATTATTATATATTTCTAAATTTTTTTTTCTGATTCATAGTTTAAGAATTATAATTGTGAGCTCTTAAATAAACTCAATCAATCAAAAAATTATGAATAATTAAATAAAGTTTTTATTAAACTTGAAGTAATTACTAAAATTTTTCCTTTTTAACCAAAAATTTATAAACTCAAGTCACAAAAATATTTAATTTGTAAAAAATTAAAGTGAAGGCTGCATAAGATACGTTAATGGTCCTTTCTCAAGTATATTGTGTGCCGTGACTAGGTAACTTGTTTTTTTTTTAATATATTATGTATCTTATTTTTGTGATAAGTTCTTAAGATCTCACCTCGAGAATTTTAGTGGAGGTAAATTTAGAACCCCAAGATCTCTCAAGTTTTTACGTAACTTGTATATTTCTACACACAAGAAGTGATCACATACTGATTAGTCAACTGCTTATTAATCACTAGCCCTGCTCAGTATTATGTCCTCATCAACCTCAAATTTTTTAGTAGTTTAAACTTTCACACTGTTGTTGGAAGCAATATGTTTGCAATTGATTCGATCAAAGAGCATATCTAAGAGACTATGATCATCAACAGAGAAAATTCCTCCTTACCTCTCTTTTTTAATGACTCGAACTCAAATTTTTTTTTTAAATTTAAATAAAGAGTTAAAACTAATTACTCCATCCATACTTATCTTTAAACTTGTTAATTTTATAGGTAATGTTTTGAGTTTTAAAAAGTTATACATTACACAACACTTGCATGTTTGTGACAGAGACCTGTCGTAGGATAGAGCATTTTGCGCGTCGAGCTTCTCGTGGGAATTTAAGAAGGGCTAAAGGGGTCATAATCTCAGGGATTGAAAAGGGCAATCCTGTAAAGACGGAAGATAAATGTCTGAAAGCACACATCGTTTATCTCAACTTTATCCATTTGCCAGCTAGGATGAGAGGCGGCCGGTTGTGGATTTTATAATAATTTATTCTTGTACTAGTTTACATTTAATATTTAATTATTATTACATTTTACCGAT
Source organism: Erythroxylum echinodendron (assembly GCA_027575705.1). NCBI lineage: Eukaryota > Viridiplantae > Streptophyta > Magnoliopsida > Malpighiales > Erythroxylaceae > Erythroxylum > Erythroxylum echinodendron. Next base: position 10,282,084 of record JANZXR010000003.1, read on the forward strand.
TGATTGAAACTGAGAGAAAACGTAAACAAATAAAAAACTTGACTAGTTTGATAAAAATTAATTAATTATCTATAATACATTAATAATTATCAACCCACGTGTATAAATCCATATTGTTAATTTACGTGGTCATTGCCATTGGTCAAACTATTGTTGGTAGCAGGCCAACTTGTAGCTTACCTCCCCCGGTTGTCATTTATTAGTACACAGCTCACCTTCATCTTTACTTTACTTAATTGCCCATCGGTTTTCCTCTATTTACGTAAACAAGCTTAAAGTCACACCAAGAAATAGTTGCATACATGCTTTATTCTCTAATTTTTTGGAATTTTATATATCAATTTGCATTCTCTTTATTACATATTAAATTGAGTATATATATGAACATGGGTTGCCAATTGAAATTAACCCTTGCACATGCTTTGAAACCTTGGATGAATGATGTCATTTTGGCACGGTTAGTTTTTTATCTTCATGTGCTGCTTCCAATTCCATGGCTATGTTACTAGGAGACAAACTAGTTCGCCACTTCCATGGATCTAAAGTTAAGAGATTTGTCTTATTAAGGCCATTTACTGATTTGTTACCAATGAACAAGAAACTGAAAGTGATGTCCTCTAAGGCAACATATGATTTAAGGGTGTGATCCAATTGAATGCTCACTTGACTTGATTAAGAGAATTTGAATTGAGGGAGGCGATTGGAGGATTAGTGGAGGGTAATGTTTTTTAATGAAGGAGTGGTATACACTACCACGCTTATTTTACTACAATTTTACTTTTTAGTGTTACACAACAAATTATCAAAAAATTAAAAATAAAAACAAAATTACTTTTCTAATTTCTTAAATATTAAGAATCGAAAGGAACTAAAATAAAAAATAAAAATAAAAATTCAAATAATTAATTTTTTACTAAATTTTAAAATAAAAACAAAGATGTGTAGACAAAACTACTTGGTTTTATCCGAATTAGCAACTTTTGGACATCCCAATCTTTCAAACTTTTGGACATTCTCGTCATCTACTAAACTATTCAGTATTCTATTCACTCTACCGAACTTGGGAAGACAAACCGAAATTGGCTTCCATTTTATCTTTTTGAAATATTCCTTTTTCTAAAACCTACCACCAACAAGATTTATAAGCCATTTAAATTTTTATCAAACATAAATAAATTATTTACGATTCAATTCAATCTAAATTAGCAATTTATTATGCATAAATAATTTGAAAAATCAGGATTTAACGATGTAAGTGTTAAAAAGATTTTTAAAATCTCAAAAAATGTGAAAAGAAGAAGAAAACGAAGAAGACGGGGGCATTTTAGTAAACAGAAGAAGAAAAAGAGCTGGGAACGTGTGATAGCAAAGTAGAAGCAACCATAGTTAAAGAAATGTAACTGGAGTTAAATAGTTGCATCCACTCTCTGTCTATCCATTTAATCCACTCTCTGTCTATCCATCACCCGCGAGGAAAGTCTCGTCCCCTATAAATAAATCACATACATACGCATTCTAAATTCTTCTCCTTCTTCTTCTTCTTCCTCTTCTTCCAACTCTCACTATTATTATGGAGAAAAAGCGTCGCTGTTCTCTTCCTTTTTAGTTTTCGGTTTTGATAATCCAACGCAGCCTCCATTTTCTTCCGTCTCCCTCTCTCTCTCTCTCTCTCTCTCTCTCTCGCGTTTAAACTTATAAGCGCATACTTCTTGCTGACCTTCACTTTAACGATAGTCTCCGCCGGAGTTTCCGTCGCCGGTCTCTGAGGTGTGTTCCCTCAGGTAAGTCGTCGAAGTTTCTGCTATTTTCTTCGTTTGCGATCCGCTTATTGCTTACAGTTTGCTTAACGAGTTCCTTTTTTCGAATTTTGAGCTGCTCACTTAAGAATATGTGTTGGTTTGTTTTCGTAGTCAGGGTCGAGAGAAACGTTCTTTGTTTTACATTTGAAAGAGAATAAACGAAAGGAAAAAAAAAGGTTAATTTGTGGTTGGTCCGAGTTTTGTTACGTCTCCGTTTGCAGCACAATGGATTCTATGTTGTTGCTTCATGTGTGTAGAGTATTTTTGTTGGTTAATCTTTTTATTTAATTTTCTTTTTTCAAGTTTACGGAGGCTTGCATGGTATTTACTCATTCCTAGTCACGCGTGGATAGTTTTCTTTTTCTTTTTGGTTCCGGAACGATAATTTTGGGTGGCGATATGTGATAATAGTGCTTTCATTTTGTCGTAGGCGCAAATTAAGTTAAGTTGGTCGTCAAATATAAATGTTTACAAATTTGGGGAAATGATTGTGCTTTTTGCTTTGCATGAGGGAGAAGGATTGGCAAGTACTTAAAACAAACTGTAATGCTTGTACCATTTCGTAGTGATAGTTTACGGGTTGTCACTATAGTGATATGAAGTTGTCTCCTTTTGGTGCGGATCATTGTCATTTTTAACCATTGTTGTTTTCGTACATCTTATGAATCTGTATTGAATGATCAGGCGTGTTTGGTTGCTGAGAAGGTGTATTACTATAGTTACTTTTGTGTTTGTGCTATTGGATAGAGTTCAAGCAAATACAGTTGATAAACATTCTGGATTCTAGTTTTCTTTTTCCTTATTGTTTCTAACTTCATACTTGATGCTGAGTTACTAACTTAAACGTGATGCCCAATTTCCAACATGTGCACATTATTTTTCCTTTAATGTTTTGTTTTTGTTTTGCAGGTTTTCTGCTGCCTACGACTAAAACATTTGTAGTTGGAGGTGTGCACCTCTTATGAGTCATGGTGTCAAGTTCGTGTGTCAACTTTTTGGATTTAGCTGGAAATCTCTTGGATATTCCTCAAACCCCAAGATCTCTTCCTAGAGTGACGACTCTTCCAGGAATTATCTCTGATCTGGGTAGCTATGCCGGTAATGATGGGGATTCGGAAGTCACTTCATCTATTGTACGTGAGCGGAAAATTGTAGTGGCAAATATGTTACCTTTGCAAGCTAAAAGGGATACGGAAAGTGGGAAATGGCGGTTCACTTTGGACGAGGATTCTCTTTTATTACAACTGAAGGATGGGTTTTCTACTGAAACTGATGTTATATATGTGGGGTCTTTAAAGGCTGATATAGAACCTAGCGAACAAGAAGAAGTTTCTCAGAAACTGCTGGAGGATTTCAACTGTGTGCCAGCATTTCTCCCACAGGACCTACAGAAGAAATTTTATCTTGGATTCTGTAAACAGCATTTGTGGCCTCTATTTCATTACATGCTACCAATGTGCCCAGACCATGGTGATCGCTTTGACCGTGATCTTTGGCAGGCCTATGTTTTGGCAAATAAAATATTTGCCGACAAGGTTATGGAAGTAATTAGTCCAGATGACGATTATGTTTGGATTCACGACTATCACCTTATGGTTCTGCCAACTTTTTTGCGAAAGCATTACAACGGGGTCAAGCTAGGATTTTTCCTCCATAGCCCATTTCCCTCTTCAGAAATATATCGAACTTTGCCTGTCCGGAATGAAATTCTGCGGGGACTTCTGAATTGCGATCTAATTGGTTTTCATACGTTTGATTATGCTCGGCACTTCCTGTCCTGTTGCAGTAGAATGCTAGGCTTGGACTATGAGTCAAAAAGGGGACATATCGGACTTGATTACTTTGGTCGTACAGTGTATATAAAGATACTCCCTGTAGGTATTCACATGGGTCGTCTTGAATCAGTAATGAACCTTCCCTCTACATCTGTTATAGCAAAAGAGATTCGCAAACAGTTTGATGGTAAAAAAGTGATTCTTGGAATTGATGATATGGACATATTTAAGGGCATCAGTTTGAAATTGTTGGCAATGGAACAACTCTTGAAGCAGCATTCTGATTTGCGTGGAAAAGTGGTGCTGGTGCAGATAGTGAATCCTGCAAGGGGCTCAGGGAAAGATGTAGACGAAGCAAAAAGGGAGACATATTTAACAGCAAGAAGGATTAATCAAGTTTATGGTTCACCTCTTTACCAGCCAGTGATTCTGATTGATCGTCATGTTCACCGTTATGAGAAGACTGCATATTATGCGGTAGCAGAATGTTGCATTGTGAATGCGGTGAGGGATGGAATGAACTTGGTTCCTTATAAGTATATCATTTGCAGGCAGGGAACCTCTTACTTGGATGAAGCTTTGGGTATAAAATCAGATTCTCTTCGCACTAGCATGCTTGTTGTATCTGAGTTTATTGGCTGCTCACCTTCTTTAAGTGGAGCAATTAGGGTAAATCCTTGGGACATTGATGCTGTGGCTGAGGCCTTAAGTTTGGCCATCACTATGCAAGAATCTGAGAAGCAGTTGCGCCATGAGAAGCATTATAGGTATATCAGTACTCATGATGTGGCTTATTGGGCTCGTAGTTTTATGCAAGATTTGGAGAGAGCATGCCAAGATCATTATAACAAAAGGTGCTGGGGAATCGGTTTTGGTCTGGGTTTCAGAGTAATGTCTCTTTCTTGTAGTTTTCGAAGATTGTCTGTCAATCACATTGTCTCAGCTTATAAAAGGACTAGTACAAGAGCTATATTTTTGGACTACGATGGCACTGTCATTCCACAATCCTCTATTATCAAAAGCCCCAGCCCTGAAGTTATTTCTGTTCTGAAAACTCTTTCTGAGGATCCAAAGAACACTGTCTTTATTGTAAGTGGTAGAGGGAGAAGTTCCCTGAGTGAGTGGCTTGCCTCATGCGACATGCTTGGAATTGCAGCTGAACATGGACACTTCATAAGGTAAGCCAGTAATGTGGTTCAAGTTGGTAGCTTGTCGAGGGAGATGATTGGTAGGGTGATAATGTATAATACTTTCCTGTGTCTCTTCTTAGGTGGAATAAGACTTCGGAGTGGGAAATCTATCCTCTGGATGTTGATCTTGATTGGAAAAAGATTGTGGAACCTGTGATGAGACTTTATACCGAGGCAACAGATGGCTCCAGTATAGAGATTAAAGAGAGTGCTTTAGTTTGGCACCATCAGGATGCAGACCCTGACTTTGGATCTTGCCAAGCTAAGGAATTGCTTGATCATATTGAAAGTGTTCTAGCAAATGAACCAGCTGTTGTTAAGAGAGGTCAGCATATTGTTGAAGTTAAGCCACAGGTAAATATCCCTTCTGTTACTTCTTGACATTCTTCTTCCTCTCTGTGTGATATGTGCTTGTATATACTGACACAAACATACTAATGCCTGTATTTTACTAGAGGAAGTATTGACCTTTTTCCCATGCAAATCAGGGCATAAGCAAAGGGTTTGTTGCTGAAAGGGTTCTGATGAATATGGCCGAGGAAGGGAAGCTTCCTGATTTTGTTATATGTATTGGTGATGATAGATCGGATGAGGACATGTTTGAGAGAATATTAAGGACAGTCTCTGGTCCAACTTTACCTGCAGTTCCGGAGATCTTTGCTTGCACAGTTGGACAAAAGCCAAGCAAAGCTAAGTATTATCTTGATGATACTGCTGATGTTGTGAGATTGCTTCAAGGCCTTGCGGCTGTATCTAGACCCAAGCCTGAGTGTCCTGTTCAAGGCCAGGTGTCTTTTGAGAGCGCTGCTTGAGCCAATTGAAGAACTTACCTGCACAGTTTTCTGTGAGCTTCATTTTGCTTAATGGATTTGCTGTGTCTGAAGAGAGACCAAGTTATTGTTAACTTAATCTACTGTACAGTGGCAACTGCATTTTTTTTGGTAGGTTCTGGGATGCTTTGGTTAGGAGATGACGATACAATTTGAGGAAGTTGATGCCCGGCTATGGTTGCTAGTTTATTTGTGTGGTGGATGAAACATGCACTGGTTCCAATAAGACAGCTTCACCGGCAGGGCTATCAGATGTTTGTGGTGGATTTTTCTTTCCTACAATGGGAGGACACATCATAACTTGTATAGGTATACTGCTTTTAACATACAACTTTATTCTGTCGGAGGCACAAATGTATCCATTCTTGACAGCTAAATCAAATATATCCAACGTATCTGAATGTAGATGATTCCGAGGCATTGGAGGACTGGTGAGCAACTCATTGGCATATTACTGTAAATATTCACATGAGATTGTATTTAAGCAATAGGATTGCATCTCTCTCACTTGCCAACCCTATAAAGTGATATGAATGTATGAACGTTTCTCTGAAATTTTTGCAAGCTCCAAGCAGTTACTTGGGACTGGTATTACAGGTTGAAGCCGTATTGGGTGTCTAGATCTATACTGAAATGCTGTAAGCAATATGTATGTACGAGTGAGCGGTTAAATTGTGTTGTTTGGCACAATTCCTGAACAATGGTAGGACATCTATGCACCTCCGTATTTTCCAGAACGTCTTTTACAAGATGGCAGGATGTTTATTACCAGGGAGGAATGTGTGTCATACACGCGTTAAAAAAATTGCCCATACAATTTGACAGCTCGTTCCCGCAGAAATTGAGTTGGACACCTGTGATATGGATTTCAAGAGGGTGGATTAAGTGGATTGGCTGGAAAGGGCACATGGGTTGCCAACTTTCTTCTAGCTGGCTCACAATTCACAAACTGTTGTTAATGTCGTTCGACCGTTACGTGCAAAGGATTAAGATTTGCTTTTTTTGACCATTTTCGTGTACATTCACGATGCTCGAGACGCAGAATCCTGAAGTGAGAGAGAGAAAATTGGATTGCTACAAATAATACAACAACGGAAGGTTATGTTTTGAGGAGCAGAAGCAAAGAAAAGGGAATAATGGGAAGATGTTACGAGGTAGGATAACAGAGGTTGAGGTGACAGTGGCAGTTGTTTTCTTTTGTTTCTTACCAAGATCAGAATGATGACAACGAGTAAATGCTTTGTATTGTTGCTTGTAGCGTGTGTGTGGGACAGGCTACAGGCTTTGTACTATGGCGATGGCCGTTGTTCAATTAATTCGTACCCTCCTGTGGGATCCGTGTGTTTCATATCTCTGGTGAATCTGACCTCATCTTTAGAATCGTGGATGTCTCTCTGTGTCCTAGATCTTTGAGTTCTATTCGCAAAACAATCATGAACTTGTACAATTACTTGTGATTCATAGTAAATGTATATAGGATCTAATTGTATTTATAATATCATGAAGCTCAGTAATCGTTTGTCAGCTATGGTCTGTCCAGGCTTCAAAGACGACAACGAAGATGACAACGGCCTATTCATATTCATTGGTATGATATTTTTAATTAATCAGGATGTCTACAGTTTCCTTTTTTTTCTGTGGGCTATTTAAAAATAGTCTTTTTCTAAATTCTGCAGTTTAACGAAATTTTTACTGAGCAATTACAACTGTAAATATTTTAAATAAATTATTTGATCAATAAACAATTTTATCCAAACACGTGAGCTTTTCCGTCGTAGTGTATCAAAATTGTATTTGTATTTAAGAGAAGGAAGGAGGTGGGTGAGGTCAAATCACGTGGCATCATTAGCCAACTTGCAAAGCCAAGCCAACCCATGCCTTATTTACCAGATATTTACCTGTTTTAATTAATTTAAATACTCAAGGGGGAAGAAATGTTTTTCAAACTAATTCTATTTAAATTACCTCTCACAACACAAAGCCTGGCGGCTTCAGTAATCTCTCACTATTTCTTGAGGACCACTCAAATCATATAATGTGCTGCTCTTTCACACATCAATCACATCACATTTGCCTTCTTTTCTTCACCAAAACAATGTGTTTTACTTAAAAACACAGTCGCATTAAGAAGGACTAAACGTTAAAGGAGCAGCAGCAGCAGCAAGAACTTGTGTTAACAGAATAGGTTGACGTATCATATTTTAGGATATAACAAAGCAAAGGCATTTAAAGCGTTAAATCTTTCTACGAGGCGATAATTTAAGAGTAACTTCAGAGAATAAGTGTGGGTTTGTTTGGCTTTTAACAAATAACATAAGTCGGAAGGGGCTTGTGATTCTTCTCTCACCTTTTTTCACACTGCCCCCACTGAGCAGCAGACCAGTGTGTCCTTTTTTCACTCTCCTTTTCCAGCTTCCTTTCCTTTCCTTTCTTTCATTTCACCCTCACCCTCACCCTCACCCTCTACATTTCGTTTCTAAAAGATCCCATAACCCAATTAGCGGCCTCTCTGCTTACCCTTTTCCTTTTCTTTCTTTTAGTCCTCATTTTGCACCAAAGTTCACTTCTTTTTGCTTATACGGACTAGGGTTTTTGAGCATATCGTGGCTTGAATCTTTGTTCCTGAGCTTCTTTTTGTGTTCCTCTTCAGAATAGAAGCAATGCGGTTGTTGAGCAAGAGTGTGTTGCTTCTGGGTCTCACTCTTTTGCTGCTTCTTGGGCATGTCTCTTCAGCTCCTTATACCACTTCACCTGCAAGTGAGTGAGTCAGTCAGTGCGTTCCTTTTGTGTAAATAAGCTTGAGAGCAAGTTTTCGTTTTTGATCTGTGTTGATAAAAAGGCCGTGAACTTGTATCATTATGTTGAAGTTTCTTTACTTTCTTATGCAGAGTTTGTGAGTGGGTTTTTCTCCAGTGCTGTGTCTGCTTTCATGAAATGGTTATGGTCCCTTAAGGCCACCACCAAAACAGGTTTAGATCTGTGTGAATACTCTTTCTCTGATGTGTGTGGCTTTTGTGTGCAAATATATTGGCGTGAATGTAGTATTTAAGGTTTCTGGTCTGGTGGCATTTGTGTCCGCAGCGATTTCTGGTCGTCCGATGATGAAGTTTGAGAGTGGTTATACTGTGGAGACAGTATTTGATGGAAGCAAACTTGGGATCGAGCCTTTCTCTGTGGAGGTGTTGCCTAGTGGGGAGCTTCTAATTTTGGACTCTGTTAACAGTAACATCTACAGGATTTCATCCTCCCTATCAACATGTAGGTGGTTTTCTGTAGTGACGTCTGATGGTAAATGTAGTATCTTGTTTTACCAGGACTTTTAATGGCTTGTTGGCTTCAATTACTAAAGTCCGTCCTTAACTAAGTTTATGCTTCTACTACCCATCCATTGTTCAAAGATTGTTGGAATTTAGTGTGTTGGCGTAAACCTGTTACCTCAGCTTCTTTGCACTGGATTTGTTCATTTGCTCATTTGCTTGAGTTAATTAAGTTAAAATGGTCTTCAAATATTTGTTATCTCCGCTTCAATTTGCAATTTCCGTAAGCCACGGGGATGGACCAAGTCATTCTGCATTATGTTTTGATATCTTCTCGGCTCTAGTTGGTTCAATTAGGAGGCATTTTTATGGAAGTTCTGTTTTGCTTTACCTGTAT
>JANZXR010000003.1:10291431-10307412 GCA_027575705.1 Erythroxylum echinodendron
GTTTTGATATCTTCTCGGCTCTAGTTGGTTCAATTAGGAGGCATTTTTATGGAAGTTCTGTTTTGCTTTACCTGTATATGTAATTATTTTTGCAAAGATTGGACAGAAAATCCTAGAGAAATTACATTTCCCAGTTAACTGTGCAATTGATATTACTCGCAGGGTGGAGCAAATGGTGCTGACACATTAATCCATACGAAATTGTCTTAAAAACTTTTAGAACTATAAATTCATACATGCTGCAATATAAAAGTATTACAAACCTATTTGAAGCACTTGGGAAACATGGCCTTCCTTAATAAAAAACGTAGCTGTATTTTGGAGCCATATATTTGCTTTTGAATTTCTATCTTAAAATCTGAAATGTCCATGTGAAACAAAGCAGGTTGCATTTGCATGATGTCTTACTGCACACTAAATGTAACATTACAATTTGGTCAATCTTTTTCTTAAAAGTTTTGGTCATTGAATCTCCATAATTTGTATATTGGCTTTGTCTTACCTGTTCTTTTTTGGGTGGACCATTGATGAATCACAGACAGCAGGCCTAAGCTGGTTGCTGGATCCGCTGAAGGATACTCTGGACATGTAGATGGAAAACCCAGAGAAGCAAGGATGAACCATCCTAAGGGCCTTACAGTGGATGACAGAGGAAACATCTATGTTGCAGACACCATGAATATGGCTATCAGAAAAATCAGTGATGCAGGTAAATCCTTATTGGGTGGTGCCTGTAGGTATCACATAAAACATCTTCAAGGATCTTTGTAACAACCTTCTGCGATCATTAGATTTATCATTTACAGATTTTTATAGTCTTGGTGACAGTAAATTCATTGTAAATCTTTCCATAGGGGTCACAACCATTGCTGGAGGGAAATGGGGCCGCGGAGGGAGCCATGTAGATGGAGCAAGTGAGGATGCTAAATTTTCCAATGATTTTGATGTGGTTTATATTGGAAGCAGTTGCTCCTTGCTTGTTATAGACAGAGGAAACAAGGCAATTAGAGAGATTCAACTCCATTTTGATGACTGCGCATATCAGTATGGAAGTGGCTTTCCTGTAGGTAAGTTCATCTTTAATGTTTTTCTTTGTTTGATTCTCTCAGCATGATAGGCTTTGGTAACATGTTCTTTCCTTCAGGCATAGCAGTGCTGGTTGCAGCTGGGTTTTTTGGTTACATGTTGGCATTGCTGCAGCGCAGAGTGGGAACAATTGTTTCTTCGCAGAATGTAAGTATCACCTATTGGCTTCTGCACTTGATAACAAAGTATTGCATTTTACTTGAACGAAAAAGAAAATTTATCATGAAAATGATCAAGTTTGTGTAGTATGTTTTATCCTTTAATTATTGGCTAAGAACTACTCTATACCTTTCTCCCTGTTTTTAGAGTTTTGGTAAATTTTGTTTTCTTTTGGGAATCACATGCCAGTTGTTTGATCAGTTTAAGTTCAATTTGATAAGAAAGTAGTTGAGCATAGTTTCCCCACCAAAGAATATATCTAGATTTTAGCCTCTTTATGTATGAAACTTGTAACCACTTAACCATCTCATCTTGTCCTTTTGAAGGATCTGGGTGCAATGGCAACCAGCACTACAGCACGCACATATCAGAAGCCTTTCAAATCAGTTAGGCCACCCTTAATCCCAACTGAAGATGAGCAGGAGAAGCAAGAAGAAGGTTTCTTTGGATCTCTTGGCAAGCTTTTCGCCAACACTGGGGCATCTGTCGCAGCAATTATGGGAGGAATAATTCCTGGTTTCAGAAGGAAACCATTGAGCTACCACTACCAAAGCCAACAGCTGCATCCGAAGCACTCAAATGCTTGGCCTCAGCAAGACAGCTATGTGATACCAGATGAAGACGAGCCTCCTTCAATTGAAACCAGAACCCCAACACCAAGAAAGACTTATGCTTTCATGTCAAAGGATGCGGAGAAGATGCATCAGTGGCGGCAAGGTCGAGCCTTTTATAGTGATTGGGATGGTGACTATCAGCAACAACATCAGCAGAGACAACATCATCAACGATACCAATCTTCCACCCCACAAACATACTACGAACAAAGTTATGAGAAAACCAACGAGATAATATTTGGGGCAGTTCAGGAGATGGATGGAAAAGGTGCAGGTGCGGTCATGAAGCCTGTTGACAATGGAGATCCCATTTACAATCACCATAATATCCACTCTCGACGCCGTTCTGTGGGTTACAGAAATCAGTATTAAACATGTGCAAGAGATATTTTGAGGTTATAAACAAAATCCATGGACATTATTAGTCCATAAAACTTTAGGGTATACTTGGTGCTGGAATTAATTGTCATAGAAGGGAGTATTCGTAGGTGAATGGGAGCTGCTTTAGGTGGTCAAAATGGTGCAGCACTATTACCTGGAGCAGGAATTGCCATAAAAGTGTTGTAAGGTAACCCCCAAAAAAAAAAAATCAGTTTCTGAAATTATGTGGCTTTTCCTTGGTATCTTGCAAACTAAACCATACAAAATTTCCTCCACCAAATGATAGGAGAGATTAGAGAAATCTCTCCTTCTCAAGTTCTTGTTTGCTCTTTTTCTCTGATCTGGTATGCGGAGATGGAACAACCCAGAAGAAGAAAAAGGGGGGAAAGAACTATGAAGAACCCTACTTGTTCTGCATTTGCAGTTGCAGTAGCCAACTGCTTCAATTACGAAGAAATCTAAGCAGAGTTTCCCTTGCAGAGGCTAACACAGCAGATGATGTGACTAGTTAGTCTTGCGAGTTAAGTTTAAAAAGAAATTTTAATAATCAATTCATAAATTGAATTTGAGTTTAAAAATTTAAAATAAAAAATTTAAGAGTCAAATATGAATTTTTTTAAAAAATACATTTCAAATTTATTTCATAGGTATGTTTAAATTGAGAATATAAAATATGAATCACATTAAATCTTTTAATTTTTGTATTTATTAATTATAGTTCATTTATTCATACCAATAGGTGAAGATTATAGTTTTTCACCTATATCACTTTTTCACAAAAGATCAGTCTCTTCTTCTGTTTCACCTTTTGCCTAATGATTACGTATTTCTTTCATATTCATCACAATGAATCAAACCGGCTCGTGTGAATTGAACTGTTGAGGCCAACGCCGTGAGGATGTGACACTAAATAACAGATAAACCCGAGCACAAGAAGAATGTCAAAAGCAGAATTACCACAAGCCAAGACAACAATGGGAGCAGATCTGTTGTTCCCTCTACCCTGTACTATTCTGTGCGGAAACCATCTTAGCCATTTGTTGCAACAAATTTGATGGGTAAGATTATTTTGGCACAGAGGGCACAAGAGGGAGGGAACAGTCGATCTCCTTCCGACAACAATCCCCGTTCACAAACATAAATTAGACACAAAGGAGTCTTAAACAGCCAAAATATCAGCAGTCACAATACATTCCTAGCTACTTCATCTCCTCTTCACTAGACCGGAGCTCCCAACTGACGACCCAGAAGGTGAAATAGTTTCAACGGCTGTCTCAGCAAATCCCATTAAGTTTGCCTGTATCATCTTATCAATGCCTCCATTTCCATCCAATTTAACGTAACTTCTTTCTTGATCACCTTCTCCATGTTTCAATAGGTCATTCTTTGTGCTTGACTGCTGTATGGGACCATCCAATTCTATCAAATCTTGCAATTGGTTGAAAACAGGCTGGGACATAGTTACCTCACAGCTATTTACACTAGAATCTAGCAAAGACACAGAATCCTCATGCAAAGTTTGATCTTGTACAAGATTAATACTAAACATAAGTAACAAGTGAGACAGGCTTAATTGTATAAGGCTCCTTGGAAGTGCATAAAGTCTACAGCTAGCAACTGCGCTTCTGGTGTCGGAGAAGATTGTCTGCACTAGTTTCACCAAAATGATTAGGTAATGCCTCCATATCTGCCTGAAAGGAAGTACGTTGGACCGATCCTGTCTACAAAGTCGAGTTAGAAATGGTGCAATTCATGTTCACCTCGTACAGGATAATGTTCATACAGGAGATACTTACATGAGGGATCACATAAGGACGCACCGCAATCCCAATGATCATGCCAATTAAACATGATAGCCCCAGTCCTAGTGCCCAAACTGAAACTGCTCCCAACGCTGTGAAATTATAGCAACATATAGGTCAGGTTGCAACACCAAACTATATTCTCTTTAAGCATTAACATGAGATATTAACCCTTCGCAAGTGTGGCAATTCAGATACAGAATAAATCAACTAAGAACCTCACCAGAATGAGAGCCTCTCACACAATCCTCGGGCTTCAGATTAATCTGGCGAACCAGCTGGTTCCCATGATCAGAAACCAGTAACACACATTTTTCTGGGACAAATGCCAGCTCAAAATCATTAGAAAAAGATGCAACTTGTCCAGGACCATCCGCCTTCCCCTCCTTAGAGTAATTTCCAGCAATTGTCGTCACACCTAGCATCAAAAGCATCAGGAAAGTAGTTTCCACTTGCAGGAACTATAACTTTAGAGAGAGACAGCAATACCTTGCCTATAATTTACAAGTAAAGAACTTAAAAATATAGGGTCAAACAAATAATGTTCATCACATGAAAACCCATCAAGATTAGGCCTCCCATTCCAACCTCACGTAGTATGACCCATGAATCAAAGTTAAGTTACTAATAACTCAGTCTCCTACAACTGATAAGCTGCACTTCCATGCACAACCTAAACAGGCAGATAACACCTATTCGCACAAGTTTTCCTCTTTCTTATTTCTCTCGAAAACTTGGGCACAGTGTACCCATTTGACATGGATCCCACACGGTAGTCCGAATTGTTTCCAAATAAGAACATACAAATAAAATTACGAAAACCCACTTGCAAAAAAAAAAAAAAAACAAAAACAAAAACAAAACTACAGCGACCCAAACACCTGATCCGCTGATCTTTCTAATAACACGGTTGATTTTATCAGCAACATAAACATTCCCTTTAAGATCAATAGCAAAACTCCTTGGCACATTGAATCGAGCAGAACTGAGTTCCCCATCCAGGTACCCTGCAACTCCATCTCCTGAATACCGATTAACCACAGCCTCTGCAGGAACTTGTAAACCAAGCAATCATAGTCACAAAAAAACTCAAATTTAGTCAAGAATATAACTTTTTTTAATGATATGGTTAAAAAAATTAGACCTTGGGAAATGGGAAACGATACGGTGTAAAAAGCACTGCCGGAAGAATCGAGGATCAAGAGATCAGAAGTTCCAGGTCGAGAAAGGACCTCATGAGGGTTTATCTTAAGTTTGTGACCATCGATCAACGTAGTTACCATGTAGCCTTCTTCCATTACAACCTTAGGCTTAGCTGACGCAAGAGATTGTAAGAAAACAAAAAAACAAGGTATCAGTATACCTTTTTTTTTCCCCCCACTAATAGTACTAATACACCAAGCTAAAAACATCAAACTGCTTCACGGTTACCTTGATTAAGAGGTAGACTGAGGATGAAAGCGAAGAAAGGTAGTGAATAAAGAAGGGAAGCCATCGGTGACAGGATGACGACCATGGAGAGGAGAGACTTGAAGACTACCCAAGAAAATGCTGGGTCAGGTGATTTAAATACAAAATTAATTATGTTATTGTTAGTATTAAATTAAATAAAGCAGTCTTAATGGGATTGGGAGCTGCTACACTCACCTGTGTGTGACTATGACTGTGACCGTGTCGAATATTTTTGGTGCCTTACCTTTCTTTGTTATATTTGTAATTTTTTTTTCACATGTCATGGGAGGAAATAAAAAATAAAAAGCAACCCCTACGTTGTTCTCTTCTTCTTCTGTCTCTCAGATCTAGTCTCTCTGTTTATTTCTTCGTCTTCTCGGATCTCTTTGTCGAAATCTCTATTCCCGGAATCGGGCCAACCAGTTTGGCGATTAGCTTAGGTTTTACGAATTCTTGATCTGATCAGACCTAGAAAGCTGGACCCAATCATGAATCCCTTCTCGTCCGGCACGCGCCTCAGGTCGGTCCAATTCCATCAATTTCTCACTGCCTCGCCATTTTCTTGTTAACTTTTGGGTGTTAAGATCATTGAATTGGACTGGCTTTTGTGTCTTCTGTTTGGGAGCTGGAATTGGTCAATTCTGGTTTTGGTGGAATTCCGTAGCTTCAGTGGGTTGGGCTTATGATCATTTTCGTGCATTTTGCTTCTGAGTTCTGGTAAATTCGTGAGAGGAGCTGTGTAGTGTCTCTTTCTCTCTCTGGTGAATTCGCTTTTGTTAGTCATGGTTTTGGATTCGGTATAGGGATTGTGGATTTTGCTCTTAAAGAATTGTCCTGTTTTAATATTGTTGCTTTATGAGATTAACTAGAAATTATTAATGTTATTGCATAATGACTAGTCTCTACATTATTTTAGCACAAACATCAAACTGATGACACTAGATGATGGCAGATGACAATGTTTGGATAAGATGTCTACCATTTTGTGGCCTATTATTTATGAGATGACGTGCTTAGATAGTTGAATTATAACATCGAGATGTTTGTTTGTCCAGTGTATGAAGGGCCAACGTTTGTAGAAGATCTTAAGTTGGAATTGTATTAATGAATGTGTATCGTTCTAAAAAGGAATTGGGTAGATCTGTTGGTTCATTTCTTGTATCCGTAGATGGAACATAGAATATTACACTTTTTCCACTTCATACCATAATACCTCCTTCATGTGGGTGCATTTGTTTGAAATATGGGTAGAAATGTTGAATTTTATTGTGTTGAGGGAGCTCTGATGCCTCCCTCTGGTGTGGCATTGAAGGGTTGATACCAAACAGCTTTAAAATCTGTATGATGAACTAGCTGTTGGGAAGTTGATACAGTGTGGAGAAAATTCATGTTACCAAATTATGAATTTGCCTATACTGAACCAAGCTACAAATTATGTGCTTCGTCAAGAAATTGCATAAATGAATGTGCACTATGTAATTACCAGTTCAATGCAGGGATATGATTCGGGCAATACGTGCTTGCAAAACTGCTGCAGAGGAACGTGCTGTTGTGAGAAAAGAATGTGCTGCTATTCGTGCTGCTATTAATGAAAATGATCAAGATTATAGGCATCGCAATCTTGCAAAACTCATGTTTATTCACATGCTTGGCTATCCAACACATTTTGGGCAAATGGAGTGCCTGAAACTGATTGCTTCAGCTGGATTTCCAGAGAAGAGAATAGGATATTTGGGCCTTATGTTACTTCTTGATGAGAGACAAGAAGTTCTTATGTTGGTTACGAACTCATTGAAACAGTATCCTTTTTGTAATGTATTTTTGATCTTTACAATGCTCAGAATCCACAAAATTCACTGATGTGCTTCATGTGGTTGAGTGAAAGCTTTTTCATTTTGATATGCTAATCTTAGGGATGAGTAAGATGGAAGAATAATGGTAAAACAAGAAAATTATCACTCCCTTGTGTAGCGGCCTTAACTTGTTTTAAGAGATCTCAACCACTCTAACCAGTATATTGTGGGACTTGCTCTTTGTGCATTGGGAAATATCTGTTCAGCTGAAATGGCTCGTGATCTTGCTCCAGAAGTAGAACGGTTGCTGCAATTTCGGGATCCAAATATTCGAAAAAAAGTAGGTTTATTGTCATAATGCCATTGTACTACTTTAGCAACAGATCCCTGAAACTCAACTTTTGCCTGTCTATTGTTTATTTTTACTCAAGAGGGGCCAATAGCAAAAACAAGGAATAGTGTGCTATTTGACTGACGTTTGCAATTTTTGTATCTTTATGGTGTAATGAGGTTAAAGCATAACTATAGAAAGACTCTTATAGTGGCTATTTTGCTGAATCTCTGGCTGAAAGGTGCAAATAGAATACTTATTCTTGTACATCTTGATTTCATTTTCGATTTATAAAATTTCCCATTGTCTGCACATTCTTGAAACTTGACGGTTCTGTGTTGAATATAGGCAGCTTTATGCTCCATACGGATAATAAAGAAAGTCCCAGATCTGGCAGAGAATTTCATAAATGCTGCTGCTGCCTTACTTAAAGAAAAGCATCATGGAGTTCTAATAACAGGTGTTCAACTTTGTACAGATTTGTGTAAAGTCAGTCCAGAAGCTCTCGAATATTTCAGAAAGGTATCCTTGTGATGTTCATTTTGAAACAAGGTTTTCTTATGTAGCCATTAAATGCAGGCATAATGTTAGTTATGATGGTGTATTTTGGTAATTTTTCTATTCCCCAATTATTACTAAGTCCAACATTATTATTGTAGAAATGTACGGATGGTTTGGTCAGAACTCTAAGGGACCTTGCAAATAGTCCTTATTCACCCGAGTATGACATTGCTGGCATCACAGATCCCTTTCTCCATATCAGACTGCTTAAGCTGTTGCGTGTGTTAGGCCAAGGAGATGCTGATGCTAGTGATATTATGAATGACATACTAGCACAGGTCAGTTGTTTTCGCCTCATAGATGTAATTGTTTTCTATTTTAAGCAGTTATGGTTTATTGGCATGTGTTAATGATTGAATTTCTTATCATTTTCTGTTGAGATAAAGGGATTTACAAGGATGATTAGATATTTCCAATTACAGGTTGATGACAAACTAAGTACTTCTGGTTTTTCTGTGTAAATCTGGGTTTTGAATGGTTGACTTTTAATTCAAGTTTCTGTAAGTCAGGGGATAGGAGAAAAACGGTTTCTGGAGATTGATCATATGATGAAAAATGATATTTTTTTCTTTAACATATATGACATAGATTCTCACATACTGGGTCTACCTGGACCTTCTGCATTTTTTTTGTTGCCTTGACTTGTATGTTTTATGTAATTTCTTTCTTTCTTTTTTATTTGGGAGTTGCATGGAATGGATTCTTAGTTTGTGATGGAGTTGGAATAAAGGAGCCACATGATCACACTTTTGAAATGTTTCTGAAGGACTAACATTACAACTTACTTTAAGAAAATAGTATTCCCTTAAACTTAATAGGATTTTAGAAAGAAAATTTACTGACTGTATATGACCTACTATGTACTTGACTGTATGACCTACTATGTACTTATCCCCAAAATATATTTCTCGAGTTCTATTTCTCAGTTCCTGCCTAGTGCATTGCTTTTTCATCACCTAATATAAGTCTTCATGCCTGTAGTTCCTTATGAATGCTTTTTCAAGAGATTAAATGGTCTAAAATTAATCAGCTCCGATCTTTCGTTATTTCCCTCACATTCTTAATAGGTGGCAACAAAAACTGAGTCCAACAAAAATTCAGGGAATGCTATTCTATATGAATGTGTTGAGACTATTATGAGCATTGAAGATAATGGTGGCTTACGAGTGCTTGCTATCAATATCTTGGGAAGATTCTTATCAAACCGTGACAACAACATCAGGTTATATATTTTTTCCAGTTTAGTCGGTTTTTTATTTCTGTTTTTTTTTTATAATTACTGTCTGCTTATAAATTTTCTAAATATGTGAAATATCTCCTGCACATAAGAATTTTCTTTTTCCTGCGCTGCATTTCTTACTGTCTTGCTTATAATCTTGCCCCCTTTTGGTCTACAAGGAGCTAATTGAGCCAATTTTGGGTTATATAATGAAGGGTTAGGACTCCCCACCCTGAATCGCTTCCAACTCTGTTGAGGTTTTGAAATTAGGACCTTCTGGTCCTCAGGAGAGTGTCACCATTGGGCTAGTCACTCAACCTCATATAATCTCTCCTTTACTAATGTGCTGTTGTAAACCATTCCTTAATGCATATGCTTTGTGCAATCTTCTGAATCAATGATATTTTAATTAGATTACAAATGTTAGACAAATGATAGTTTGTGTATCAAATACTGGAATCTCATCAACTGAAACAAATCCAATATCCAGATATGTTGCACTAAATATGCTGATGAGAGCTCTTTCAGTAGATTCTCAAGCAGTGCAGAGGCATAGGGCAACGATTTTGGAATGTGTAAAGGTATGATTTGGTTGCTCCACTTTTTAACTTCTATGATGTCTGGTTTAAATGAACACCAATTAACACAAGAACCCCATTGTTGGTGTAAAATGTCAGGTATTGTAGCTTGACAGCTGTTCCATGACAACTTTGATTGGAAACCTCTGCATGAAAAGTTTTTGCCTCCATTTGTATTTGTTTTGTTTATTATTTTTTCCATTTGTATATTATGCATTCTCTAGCATTCTATTATAAGCTATTGTTGAAATATTTAGCTTCTACTGTGCAAACTTGATAAAGATGTACTTGGATTTCAGGATTCAGATGCTTCGATTAGAAAAAGAGCTCTTGAACTTGTTTACCTTCTAGTGAATGAGAGCAATGTTAAGCCTTTAACAAAAGAGCTAATTGAGTATTTGGAAGTAAGTGACCAAGAATTTAAGGGTGATCTTACTGCCAAAATTTGCTCCATTGTTGAAAAGTAAGTTTTGCAGTCCATCAATTAAATATATGACTTGTTTTTGTGCTTCTTGGGTGTGTGCTAGTGTTTTTTCTTATTTCAGTAGTATTATTGACGAATGTATTGGTTCCATGCTTTTTGACCCTTTAAATTCTAGAATAATGTATTGATGGCTGACTTTTCTAGTTGTGCTGGGATGATCATTCCTTCTGGCATTTGAAGAGATTTAAATTGTTACTTTGGATAGCCATTCATACTTTAACATCTTTTCAAATGAATTTGTTACTTATTCAACAGGAGAACAATTTTAACTTCAACTTTTTAAAACCTGGAGTCTATAACATAATAGTAATGTGATCAAAGAGTAAATTTCAATGGTATTATTCTCTATAGTCATAAATGTTGCATAAGCTTTTTCCTTCTTCATCCTTCTGATGAAGAGGTCCTGGAGTTATGCCACTCATTAATGTTGATAGTAGTGAACATTGTGTGGGTGATATAGTTTTTCTTTTTGATGCTTTAGGTTTGCCCCTGAGAAAATTTGGTACATTGATCAGATGCTCAAGGTCCTTACTGAGGTAACCATCCGAGCATTAAGTATGACATCTGTGCTTGCTTCTATACTGGATGTTAACTATGTTTCTCTCTTTTTCTCTCCCTCCTTTACCTCTTCTTAATGCTACTATTCGAGCTCTAATGATGTATGATTCTCATCATGCGGGTTGATATATATATATATATATAGTTCTGTTTATTTCCGTATATTTATTCACTCTGTGCATGATATTACTTATTCCAGTCAGCCTAATGTCTGCTAAATTTAAGCATGATCCTTGCAGTGGTAATTATCTTCTCATAGTTAGCCTTCTATGATTGTAGAATTCTGAAATGCAGAAATGAGGCACTTGGACATGAAATTTTTTTCACGAATCATTTTGTTTCTTCCAGTGGTGTTCTTTTAAACTGTTTCAGTCTTTATTCTCCGGAATATTGCATTGAAAGCAGGATTTCACATCCATTACTCGTCTTTATTTGAAATCCTAACCTTTTGATATTAATCCAAAATTATCTCACTAATGCTTGCTTGATTGTGGAAGAAGATGAATGTGAAAATAATAGATCTAGTGTTTATTGTGATAAATTCTGATCCCAACATAATGCTTAGTAGGCTGGAAATTACATAAAAGATGAAGTATGGCATGCTCTTATTGTGGTCATAAGCAATGCTTCTGACCTCCATGGATATACAGTCAGGGGATTGTACAGAGCATTCCAGACGTCTACTGAACAGGTATCCAATGTTTTAAGCTTGATAAGAATAAGCATTTTCAAATTGTTATTGCTTTTGTTGTTTTTCATTTTGACTTTAATCTTGTTTGTCATATATATATTCTCAGGAAAGCCTTGTTCGAGTGGCAGTTTGGTGTATTGGAGAATATGGTGACATGTTGGTGAATAATGTGGGAATGCTTGACATCGAGGAACCTATAACAGTGAGTTCGGTCTTAATGATATAACTACTTAGTAGTGCAGGCAATGGAAATTGTACTTTTATTGTGCCAAATACAAGTGACTTAATTTGAAAAGGAGTTCATTATTATGTTAGTTACATTAACATAAATGTATGAAAGTTCCTCACTCCATAAGCCTACAAAGATTTAAGTTTTCCTAAGCAGGTAACAGAGTTTGATGCTGTGGATGTTGTTGAGATTGCTATGAATCGTCATTCTTCAGATCTCACTACTAAAGCAATGGCTTTGATTGCTCTATTAAAACTCTCTTCTCGGTTCCCATCTTGTTCAGAGTGAGTTTACATCTTTTGGACTTCTACTAAATTTCTTGACAAGCATATTGTTTGTGGCCCTGTGAACCTTTAAAAGTGGCTGCTAATTCATTGTGTCATTGGAGTGACTTAGGTTCTGAACCTGGTACACTTTCAGAGAACCAATAAAACATATTTTGTCCATAAAAAAGGTTTATATTGATCTATCTGATTCAACCACAAGCAGAGACTATACCAAAGTGGTTCCACAAGCAGAAACTATACCAAAGTGGTTAAGGGGTTATGCAGATAAGTGGCAAAACAATAATATTCAAGTAAAAGGGAGTGGATAGTTGCATTAATGTTTATAGAGAATGGAAAGTTGTGAGCATTTGGTGCATTGAATATCTTTTTAACTTTAACCATTAAAAAGTTAATGTTTTTGATCTTTATGCAACTTTTTAGGAGGGTCAAGGATGTCATCATCCAATACAAAGGAAACCTTGTGCTTGAATTACAGCAAAGATCCCTCGAATTCAGTTCTATTGTTGAGAAGCATCGAAATATTAGGTATGCCATACTATACTCATTATTTCACGTGATTCTATGTTGTGGAAGCTTCTGGAATTGGGAATCTGATGGCTGAGATTGTGCAGGCCTGCACTTGTTGAAAGGATGCCTGTTTTGGATGAGGCTACTTTTAGTGGAAGGAGAGCTGGTTCTTTACCAGCTGCGGCCTCCACTTCTGGTGGGGCTCCGGTTAATCTTCCAAATGGAGTTGCAAAACCCTCCACAGCTCCTCTTGTAGATCTACTTGATCTGTCAGATGATGCTCCTGCTCCTAGTCCTTCTGGTGGTGATTTTCTTAATGATCTTCTTGGTGTTGATTTATCAGCACCTTCAATACAAGCAGGTTAGTTTTGAAGGGATCAAGTCCTAACTTGGCTTGTTACATTATTTAAACTGTCTGCTCTAGGGTTCTAGGCATCCTTCTGTTTAACTATGATTTTACTATGAGAAGGTCACGACAGAATTATGATGTGATTTGGCTTTATATTGCTGTTTGACCCATTTTCACAACCATAGCAGGCATTGCCTACAGGGGGTTTCAATTGTTTGAAATTTTAGTCAATCCTGACGTATTAAGCTGGTTGAAGCCCTCTCATCCTGACAGTGTCATGTGACAATTCTGAATATATTAGCAGCACAAAGCCAGGCGGCTAATAAATTTATAGGCATTAAAAGGATATCATACTCAACTGCCCAATGAAGTCCCTGGGACTCTTAACTAGGATAATCTGAATATCCCTTCAAAAGTTGTCTGTTCTTCCAGCCCTATGTCCCGAGATAGACTACTAGATAACATTCTTGCATGCGTTTAGAATGCTACTTCCCTAATATTCCAGACTTTTTACTATTACAATCATTTATTTTTCCCCCTCCTTCCCTCTGGGTGTATTTTCAACTAAAAACCCCATGTTAACCAACAAATTTGATTAGGACCTGCAGATAAGTGTGCCCTGCCTCTTCTCTTATTCCAACCAGTTCTCAGCCTGTTTCTTCATTTTCTTACTTTGTCTGTTTCAACCAATTTCTAAGTTAACTGCTATAGTCTTCTATGACTTTCCAAGTATACCATTCTTGCTTCTGGTTTATGTCAAACATAATATTGGTTCTGATTTATGCAATCTAGGCCTGGGCCAGGCTCCAAAAGCTGGGACAGATGTTCTTCTTGATTTACTGTCTATTGGAACACCTCCAGCCCAAAACAACTCATCTGCACTTGATATATTATCATCTGGTCAAGAGGGCAAAACACAAACTGCTACACCAGATTCGTTGTCATTCCCTTCTCCACTTCTCACTCAACCCACCTCTTCAGCTGGGGCTTCTTCTGTGATAGATTTGTTGGATGGATTTGGTCCCAGCCCATCCAAATCTGGTCAGTTCCTTTCAGATTACTCTTTTTGGGTTGGTTACTGCTAGATTATTAACATTGTATTATTTTTCATCAGCCGAGGATAATGGTTTAGTTCATCCACCTCTGGTTGCATTTGAGAGCAGTAACTTGAGAATGACGTTTGACTTTTCGAAGCCTCCTGGGAACCCACAAACAACAGTAATCCTGGCAACTTTCACAAACTTGTCAGTTAATCCTTTCACAGATTTTATTTTCCAGGCTGCAGTTCCCAAGGTAACTCGTCTTATTTTACATCTTGGACTGTGCCTATCTTAATTTAATGACCTGTCCTGCTCTTTAAATTCTGATACTCTTGTATAAACTGGGATACATAGTTGAAATTTAGAAACTTAAAGCTCATCCTATGAAGTGTTTGTGGTTTGGTATACTTTTGTGACCTTATACATGATAGACAACAGAAACAAGAAAAGTCTGGCAATTTTCTGTTTTCTCTACACGTTGATGTTCTTTTATCATTACAGTTTCTTCAACTGCACTTGGATCCTGCTAGCGGTAATGCACTACCTGCAAGTGGTAATGGTTCCATAACCCAAAACTTGAAGGTCACTAATAGTCAACATGGGAAGGTGCACGACTTTCTTTCGTTGTAGAATTGTTATTCTTTTCCGAGATTCATAATATGACTTGAGTAGTGAGCAACTTGTTCACAGAATCTAGGAAATTTCAAAAGTCTTTAGCATTAGGACAAAGAAAAAATTTTGCCATGTTGCTAATGTTTTAGCATCCTCTGAAATATAAATTTTCCTTTTCGGTTTATCGGAGATGAAAATTGTTTTATTTGTTACCAGTACCGTAATTACTTCTTGCAAGTAGGTTCTTGTTTCCTCACAAAGCATTTATTTTTCTCAGAAATCCCTCATTATGCGAATAAGAATAAGCTACAAGGTGAATGGCAAGGACATGTTAGAGGAAGGACAAATAAACAATTTCCCGCGAGATTTGTGAAGTTTGGTGATCCAGTAAGATTTCAACATTGTCCAGTATGGGCTCCAAATTTTTTCACAGCGCATTGAGAAATTTGTAGTTATAGTCACGCATTTGCTCCAATTATCCATTTGCTCGGGAGTATGGCTTGTAGCAGTTGGTATGAGATTTTGGTCTAGTTAAAGAAATGTCCAGGTCTCTCATTATCACAATTTTCTCTCCTTTAGGTATGTTTGTGTACATTATTACAAAATGTTTTGTGTGGAATCATGAGAATATGAATTTTCCCCCTTTTGAGGCATAGGAAAAGGGCATCGTTATCATATTTGGAACTTCGTATGTGTTAGTTCTTGCATTCTAGGTATAATTTACAAACAGAGATGTTATTAAAGGGGTAATTTTGAGTTGAAACAATGACCTTTTACATGTATTATGGATTCTAAAATTTGCTGAGTTTCATATTTTCCAGACTCCGGCCATACCAGCCACTCAAATTTGTAAGGATTTTAATCCCATTAATTGCTGACACTTGAGAATTAGAAGCATAACCTCCCCAACACAATTAGTAGAATTCTCAATATTTTAATCTACGGAAATGACCTTTAATGCCTTCAAACCCGAGCTTGAAACTGGAAAGATATAGAAATCGCTTGTTTTTATTAATATTGAGCTGTTATAAAATTAGTTAAAAGTTAAATAAAATTAAAAATTTAAAATATAATTAAAAAATTATCCTTATAGATTTAATATTTAATTGAAAAGAATTTATCAATTTATAAAAATTGATTAATTAATTAATTAACAGATTAATTTTTAACAACAAAAGTTAATAGTTAAATTGAATTTTCGGTTGAGTTTTTTAATTATTAGCTTAATGTGATAAAATCTACCTAAGT
>JANZXR010000003.1:10336034-10349954 GCA_027575705.1 Erythroxylum echinodendron
TTTTAACTCCTTTTTATCTCATATGTAGATATGAGATCAACCAGTACCAATTTCGATAGAGGTTCTTATATATTCT
Organism: Erythroxylum echinodendron; assembly: GCA_027575705.1. Taxonomy (NCBI): domain Eukaryota; kingdom Viridiplantae; phylum Streptophyta; class Magnoliopsida; order Malpighiales; family Erythroxylaceae; genus Erythroxylum; species Erythroxylum echinodendron. The sequence continues at coordinate 10,336,111 of JANZXR010000003.1, forward strand.
CACCCAAGATTAGCAACACCATTTAGGTATATTGCATTGATGTTAACCTTCTCCATGTCGAGCACCTTAGCAGTGACAATGTTATTTATAAGAGTTCTCAAACTCCTTAGTATTTTGAACGCCCTAAAAAATCTTTTAACTCCTGCACGTTAAGCAAAGTGTCTTGAGTATGTCCAACATCCTAATTTGCAACACAATATTTGATGATTGTAATCTCAAAGATAGCATCCTCTCATGCCTTCATCAAGTTCCCTATTTGATCTTTCAAGATTTGAAATTTCGTCTCCAAGACTTCAAACTAAAATGTGTAAAAAATAACTTCCTCTTCATCTGTAGGCATAGATGTGATGAGCATCTCCACTTGAGTAACAAACTCATTTAGGTTATTATCTCTTATCATTTAAACACAACAATGCCTCAAATATCAGTTGTTATAAAGACTTCACTAAGAACATTATATTCACACTAAGGTGGACTAAAGTCTTGGTAAGACAATGTTCACTCAACTCAACTCACTACTACCAATTGCTTCGTATTTGGAAGTTTTTCACACAAAAGATTAAAGAAAACAAATTTGTTTAACTTCAAAACAAAATAAATAACAAAAGAGAAACAATTCACGCAAAATAAAACAAAAATGATAACCTTTATTAATTCTCGCAATATTTACAAAGTTACAATAGCTATTACTCTCTCTCTTTTGAAAGTCTTGCTCAAGCAAATTATTTATAAACATTCAGAAAGTTGGTGGTTATAATTAAAGACAGTAGACAAATGCTACCAAATACACTAATTTGTGGGTTGATATTTCCATCCACTTAGGCATTATTTTAATAGGTGATTAACACATAAAACAACTAAATTCACTACCAAAAACATACGGTAAAAATTAATAATTTGACATATTAATCCTCTCTTCCATGTTCTTTGTCATGTCATCTCGCTTTTTGCTACTTTATGCCATTAATTTTGTCGTTTCACTTATGATCTCCATCCAAAGATGATTCTTAGTTAAGTTTCGAGGCAATTCACGTATAGCCAATTATGCACTTCATGGTCTAATCCATCAGCATATGATATGTTCCTTAAGCACATTTTTAGTATATAGTCTATCCAAACATGCTTATGATTAATCCATTTCGTCATAATCAAGTTATTCAATGTACCAACAGTCTATCACAGCTAACTGAAATTTGAACTCACTTAATTCTACCTAATGTAGTTACTTTGGTTTATTCAGCGTGCATTCCTTCGTGCCTTAATCTTGTTAATCTTCGGTTAAAGCTCATTAATGACTAGCAAAATACTCATTTACCTGATAAAGGCCCATGAAACGTAAATTTTCTTGTTCTAGTACCTATTCTAACGTACTTGAACAAATTCATGTGAACATCAGGGTCTACAAGATCATTTACTCCTTAAATCCAGAGATCTAGCTCCAAAGTAAACAAGTTGTGGCCTAGAAGAAAAAGACAATGGAAAACATACATTACACTACCATTAGCTGATCTACCACTTGCGATATATATGTGGCAATCAGGATTCGGGGCTAGGTTGAGCAATTGCACGAGGCCATCTATGAAACGATCGAAGAACAATGTCAACTCGTGACATAAATAAGCGACAAAGTGATTGATTAGGAAACGACCCCTAGGTCCTTGATCCTGAACCCACTGGGAAACGCATGTTACCTGTTGGTAACACATGAATTTGTTGGTACAGCTATGTATGGTTGTCAGAGAAAGCTAGAAAAGATAGTAGGCCACTGCTTCCACGTTCTTTACTTCCACATTTGCATCAACTTTTTCAATTTTCCTTATACCATGTACAAAGTCACAAGATTCCTCGGGCTTACGTGGTCATTGAGGATTTCTTGTCCCATGTACAGGTGGTCTGATTTAATGTTTGATAAGACTCTTTGTTTGCAGTATTTAGGATTAGTCTGTGTTCATTTTGATTTGTCGTTTGCATGCACTTCGCATTGCAATATTTGGAAAGTCTTGTTTCAACCAGAGTTTAGTTCCAATTACATGGAAATCATTTAAAAGGAATCCTTTTGAAATTTTGTTTCAGGGTTTAATGACAATTAACAATGGGGTTATATGGTTGCAAAATAAAGTTAAAAAGAGTGGCATTTAGAATTTCATTTCGGAAAAACTGCATGGAATTAAATTTCTTGAAGATTGGCTCAATTAGGACTCCTTATCAACATATATTTTCAGTTGGTAATTAAGTTGCAATGACATGATTATAGAAAAGGCTTTTATCAATCATAGATCATCTTTGCTGACACAAATTGATTGTCTAAAATCAGGCTGCCTCTCCAAGCCCAGTTACATTCTGCCACGTCCTTAGTGTTACAATTTATAGCAGTAGAATTCAAAAGAGAACAAGTGCCCTCGTGATCAAGGTTTCTTGAGAACCTCATATGAAGTGGGTCCATAGAACTCATCAGTTACCAAGTGAAAAGAGCTCTAATAAATTGCTCCTCCTACCGACGATCCTGCTGATCTGACCATTGACACAGCTCTCTGAGTGGTTTCCTTGTTCTTTCAACACAACGCAAGTTACGAATCGATTCTCTAAAATAACATTGCTTTCCATTTCCTCTCTCTATCTCTAGATATGCAGCTTCCAAAATATCCGTATTGAAGAAAACTCTTCAAGTTAACTTTATAAACAGCTACATGTCAACCTCAATCCATAGCATCTGAATACGTCTGCATTCTAAGAATACCAGAAAATTTCTAGTTTAATATCTAGTTCACTAGCTTTTTCGGCTTTCCCTTCTTGAAAACAAAAAAAAAAAAGAAGAAGTAACTACATCTACATGGAGTACAGCTTGGAGCCTACATTGTTTAACTACCTTTCTTTTTCATTTGTCGCTCTCTTTTGTTGAAGTCAGATATTGAATTGAGCTGTATGACTCTTAATGCAAAGTTGCTAGCTTTAAAGCTTAAACCATTTAAGTAGCACCTCGACCTGTCAGATATAATGTTATATGTTAATTAAAGTATCATCTGCGTGCGCCTCTTTGTTTTTGAAGTTGCAATTTTTCAGGATCATTCCGTTGGCAGTAATGAAACTAGATGTTAAGAGACAAATGTGAGACAAGACATGCAGGACTCGTCATATAATAATGTTCTTTAATGCCTGATATTTCTCCCTCTATGTCCCATCCCCACCATTTGTTCCATTCATCCCTTCTCGAGACCAAAATGTACAAGATCTTCAGTTTTCTCTCGGCTCAAGTCCCAGTCTACAACAATGTATTTGAAGCATACTGAAATCTTTACTAACAGCAGCTGTGATTTTGAAGGTTCCATATGTGTATGTATGTGTGTCTTTTCGTGCTTGATGTTTACTCCTAACTATATGACAAAAATGGATACTCCAAACCCAGGCACCGTGAAGAAGAAGAAGAATAAGAAGAAGGATGGGTTTGATTTTAAGCTTTCAAAACGCAAAAAGAGAGCAAGACAAAGGGCTCTTCAAAGTGTGCATTTAAAGAGGGAGGCTAAAGGAGAAATCCCTGAGTGATGATATGTACCAAGAGCACTAGAACCTCAACTTTAAAACCTTATACTCGCTTTGAATATGTATGCAAAGAAGAAAATGTGGTATTATCCCACCATTGAAGAAGATGAAAAGAGCAGAAGGGACGTCAAATCTCTTTAATTAACGCTTAAAACGAATGCATTGTCTATATATATATATATATAAATATATAATGGCATGTTAAACATATGATTAATTAATTCAGTGTAATAACAATCGGTATATTCAGTAACGAAGACACATTTAACAGTTGCATAAGAAAAATGCATTAAAACCAAATAATATTGATATTACAGAAACCATAATAGTTAATAAGTCCATATATATAGAGAACTTATCCACAATCTTTTTGGTTTCATGGTGTACTGTAAATCTTGGAAAGAGCTTGCAAGACATTAACTTGCAACCTCAAATGCAAGATATAATCCGCCGTCCTCAAGAAAAGTCGATCCGGTTGCAATCCTTGTCCTCCAGGGATTAGCCTTTGAAGCTTCTTCACCTTCATTTGAACGGTGGACGACGTCGTCCCAGGTCTCCTTCCTGCTCTTCTACGCCTTCTTCTCCATTTCAACTTGTCAAAACCTCTGACCTTATCAAACCCCATTTGCTATACCTCCTCAAAAACCAAGAAAACAAAACGGGCAGTGCTTGAAATGGAGAAAGAAGCAGATACTAATAGAGATTACGGTTATCTCACAGAGAAAATGAGAAGTGAGTATAACGGAGGAGAGTCTCTGTGAGCCTGTGTTATGGTTATGGTTTTTGTCTGTAGCATGGGGGTTGTAGTAGTAGTTAATAATTATAGGACGAGACCATGTGAGCCGAGCCAATGCTTTCACTTTTCAGGACTTTCTATTTAAAAAAAAATTGAAATTCATTTTTTCATTTTATTATTAATTATTTATGTAACGTTGGTTATTTTATATATGGAGTAAATTTTGTCGTTTAGAGAAATGTGTGGGACCACTAGTGGCTTGAGTAATTTAAGGACCTACGCACGTGTCTGACAGCTCTCTCCCACGCTCACGCCAGCCGCTCATTTTCACTTCAACCGTATAATCTGTCCTCGTAATCCCCGAATCCCCACCACTTACTCCCCCTCCACGTGTCCTGCTTCATTCTGCCACGTCATCTTTCTTGTGGATTTATCACTCTAAATTTGAAAATTTACGTATTATTTTGTCCGCATCATCTTATCTATCCCTAATAGGTTGTCCATTATTTTGGAAGAATTAGAAGCAGCTATATTTCTTTAATTATAAGAAAATTCGTGAATTGATACAAGAAACAAATTCAAATTAATATTAGAAAAAGATATTTCTAACGTAACCAGCATATAAGGTTTTTCGTTATGCATAAATTTCGAAAGAATCATAATGTATGTAATTTTGCATTTATATTTTTATAAGCAGACTATTTTTGTGATTTAAACTTATAATTTTATTATTATAAAGAAAAAACAACTTTATCAATTACTAAAATGCACGAGTTAGAAACAAGAAAAATGATTAGTTTCAGAATGCACATAACCTATAATCTTACATTTATTTTGTATTTATAAAAGTTATTTAGAATATAGATATAAAAGGTATCCTAATTTCACATCGGAAGAGCGTATTTAAACGTTAGTCCCTTTAAATCATCATAGTAAATAATAGAAATGATATAACATAGGATAACATGTCTACGAATGGAATGAGCGTAAAACTACTACCATAAAGATATCGCTATCAAATATAAATAATGAAGTTTGTAATGTTGATCAAAGTATAGTGTAAGAGTTTGAAAGATCCAGCTGTGTATACAAACAGAGAATAGCTTTGAATCCATGTTAAGTAGAGGCAGACGGTGTGATTGAAGGGGAAAAGAGAATGGAAATGGGAAATGAGTGCACATGAGTGAGGGTTAGATCACACATGACAAATAGTGCAGTCCAACCTGGTTTTGTGAAACTTATCGTGGGTGAGGTGATGATATCGTGTATATTGTAGGTGATGACCCATGGGAACAAGTTGACCATATTTAAATCGATTAAGTATTCTTGGGTATTTACACACTTGCCAACATAGAACACAAAGTAAACTAATCAATTGTTGCCTGTTTTACTCCTCCCCGATGGGAATTTTCATCATTGGCCATAGTTGAAATTTTAAGGAATTAAATTGGAAAAGGTTATAATAGCTATATTAAGAAAATGGCAATAGTAATCGAAGTTACTCAAGCATAATTCCATTCGTATACAGAGAGATTATTCGTTAACACTACATATCAGCTCAACATGACAAATGTAAAAAATTAGTATTCATTTGTTAAAACTTTTAACCCTAATCGCTACCAACCTTATATACTTAAATACAAAACCCAAAACATCTTAGTATTTTATGTCTTTTTTTTCTGTTCTTTTTATGCATTCCATATAATCAATCACCTAAAACTGATTTCACGAAAGTAAATAGACTTTATTGATAATAAAAAATATATCTAAGAAAAGGAATTTCAACTCACTCACTCTCAAATTTTGATCATTTCGTTTCTTCTATATATGTATAATTTAAATGAAATTAAAAATTAATTTCAAAATTAATAAATAGAAGTTTGCACATTTTTATATTCTTTTACTATTTAATCATTTTTAAATTTTCTATGGTCTAAAATTGTATATTTAATTTTGACAAACAGATATATAACTAAAAATAAATTATATTTTCTATTAAATTTATTAAACAAAAAGTTGGACGTAATTATACAAAAAAATTCTTCCAAAGTGAGTGGATGAAAAGTCCTATATTTGAATAAAAAACGATAAGTCCTACAAATGAAATAATTGCCAAGTTAAAATAATTATTAGAATAATATTAATTTGAAAAAATTAAAATAAAGTCGACAAAGTTCACTTAAATATTCCAAATTTGGGGTAAAAAACATGATGCTTCTTTATAGTTCAAAAAATTTTTAGAAAATTTTCTTATTTTTTAAAATTCTGAAAAAAATCTTTGTAATTTTTATTTTTTTAAAAATTCCTTTATCTTGGGCTTCAATTAAAAAATAACTATGAAATATATTTAGTATATATATATATATAAAGTATAGAGCAATAAGATATTGCTTACATCTAACTTAAAAATAACTATGAAGTATATGTAGTATATAGATAAAGTATAGAGCAATAAGATATTGCTTACATCTAACTTAACTCTCAAACTTAACCTAATATAACTAAATTCAACCTAAATTAATATTCTATTTCAAAATTTTAAAGATTACTAGATTAAAAAAAATTAAAATTATAGAAAAGCATATGACCTTGCTTGGCAATCAACAGATTGTATTAGTTGGTAACTGATTCTATCAGCGGTCAGCTAACAGCGGATTAATATAGTTAATTTAACCAATGGATAACATCGATTATTTATTTAAAGATGTTTTATAAAATTAATTGTTTAATATTAGCTGTTTATGTATAAAATGACTTACGAGAGTATGACTTAAAACAAATAATAAGGACTTGAGTATTAACTGTTTATATCTTAGTATTTCTTTGAATATTTTTATAAGAATTTTGATGGAGTAAAAAAAGTTAACACCATCATTTTCTTCAATATCTTCCATGGAGTTTTAAAAACATCGAAATCCTTTTAATATAACTTCTCAATGAAGAATGAACTCGATTTAAACCTTCTCGAGATCCTCTTAGATTTACACCACGAAGGGTCAACTGAAGAACTTGAGAGATCACAAAAATGTCACTAAAAAAAAACTTGAGAATGGGTTCAGTCAGATCACACCAAGAGTTTTTTCTCAAATGTAGCATCGACAAGCTTAATATGAAATTTGGTTTATAAAAATGATATCAATTTAATTTTTAATTGGAGGAAAATTTTTTTGTTATTTTAATTTTAAAAATTCAAACTAAAATTTAATATATTAAATTAAAATAAAAAGGGACATAAATGTCGTGTCTATACAAAAGTAATTAATATAATATAATTAAAGATAATAAATGTAAAAATATTTAATATTTTGAAATTTTTATTTAATATTAAATATTTTAAAATTTTAATTTAATGACTAATTTTTAAAAATTTATATAAATTAAGTTAAATTTACATCTCTATCTTCATATCTATCTCTTTGAATAATTTGTAATAATTTTTTGATATAATAATCTTTTAATTCCTTTAATAGATTGAATTCAATCCACCAACCAATTCAGCTGATTACTAAATATAATTATCAGCAATTTAACGTGGTGAATCAAATAAAATCTTTTAATCTGCCAAAAAATAGCTGATAAGTCATTTACCAAACAAGTTATATGTCTTTTGCTTTTCAAATTGTTTAGTATTTAATTTTTTAATACATAGATGTTTCTTCCCATATATATCATAAGATCTCAGTTCTCCGACACGATAAGTTGTTATGGACATGTGAATCTTCCATAAAGATGTCAGTCTCTTTTACACATCTATTTGTTATCTATAAACAGGTGGCGTAAGCACGTTATACGATAGGTGCTAGTTTTAAAGTCATGCACCAATATGATCAGGGCCTATTGGTGCATAGGCAGTCTAGTTGATTAAATTCCGTCCTAACCCAAACATGCCACCTTATCTTTCACTTCTATTAATTTGAGACAACGTTCCAATTTCTCGTCGCGTTGGCAGTGATACGGGTTAAGCGAAAGAAAAATCAAATGAATGAATAAATAAATAATCTTAGGAGTGTCTTTCTGGGATCAGCCTCGGGAGTCTTGAAGTCCTGTACATATAACTGTTCTGAAGTTAATGCAAATACTTAACTGCACCACATGGGCTGCCAAAGGGGACTGTTTTATATATCTATACTCAACTTTTTCCTTTTTATTCATTTTTTCCATAGAAAAAGATCGAAAGATTACGATAAAACCGAAAAGAAGGAGGAAAAGGTTCCCAAATGACTCGGATTTAAGTTGCTACAGCAAGTAATAATCATGCTTTCTTTTCATCATATTAGCAAAAAGATTTCAACATATGCCCTTTAGAACAATATATATTTGAGTATCAAAAAGATTAATAATGATAAGAAATTCAAATTCTTGAGAGATGGCTTCATGGGCCAAGATCAATCTTGGCAATATTTAGGAGCCACCACGTATGTATATCCAAGATTGGCAAAGAATCATACAGAAGGGTCAACTTCTATATGGATTACGTGAAAACAGCTGTGGATATACATTATAGAGACCCTGTGTATAGTTGCAGAAATTGATATCTAGCTTGCAGGAACCATAAACGGTCCCCTACTTGAAGACTCAGAAACTTCCAGGATTCACGAGGACATTTGTATGTATCCCAAAGTCATGTGAAGGATGATGATGACTTCTTGACAGCCAGTGACTTCAGGCCATGAAGATAAATATATGTGTATATATGTGTATATACAATCTAAGGTACATATACACGTACATGTGCATTAATTGAAGATGTTATTTTACAGGCTAGCGTTGTACCGTCTGATATACGTATACACTTAATTATGTTAGCGAAAGATAGATATGTACCTATGAGGCTCGTGGGATGAGTTATTGCACTCAAAAGTGGGGGTGGAGAGGGTGGCAAAGGCTCATGTGCATTGTCCTACAAGATAAGGGGGAAAAGGGAAAGATCATCAGATAGCACATATGGGTGCTTTTACATATTCTTTTCTATATATATTTGGAATTTTGTTAACTTTCGGTTTTGCACGAATACAACGCCTATGTAGGTTTTTGATTCGAATATAATACATTATTCCTTTTCTACTTCAACTGTTAGTAAAATCAGTACTATAAGTTAATTATCCCTTTTGTTGCTCATTATTTAAGTTTTTTTTCTTTTTGAGTTGAACATTTTATCATGTTCTTCGTTATTATTGATATGTGTGTTTAATCATACCATTCATTTCTTTTCTTTAAGTATTAGGAAAGGAGTGTGTATTCTTCACAATTTTTTTAATAGACATGTAATTCAATATGGTTATCTTAAGCTTTATGGAGAAACTTAAGATCTTAAATTGTCTCTTGAGTCCTTGCAAAATGTAGTAATTAGCTTAATTGATAAAAAGTTAAGACTTGCTCGATTCAAATTATTTTGAAATAAATTCCCCATTATTAATTTTTTCTAACTTTTTTATATGATTCAAATATATTCATAAGCTAATATTTCAATTAAATAATTTGAAATTAGTGTATTCCTTATATATTAATTAATTAAATTAGTTCTTTAAGAATTGATTTCATCACATAAAAATAAAAAATATTTGTTGGTTGAAAATTTTAATGTCGATGTACTAGATAATACTAAAATTAAGCTCATGAATCTTAACTAACAAAAAAAGTGATTGCAGTCATATATAATATCAATATAAGATAAATCATGTCTTACATTGATAAAACTAATATTCCACAAATTTGGTTAACTTTGATTGGCTATAAAGCGCAATACTTATATTAGAAGATTTGTGTCCAGATGTCAGGTAAAATTGGAATTGTGTTTTTTGTTTAGTTTACAAGATATGTTCAAAAACTCCTATATAATAAAGAAACAGAAAATTTAAATTCAAGTCTATTCTTAAGCTACCAAGTTATTTGATGACTAAAAGGGAAGGGAATGTTCTCTTGATCCAACCTAGCATGTAGTTGCTGTGGTCCATATGATATTGGCAACTCATGGAGCGTAAGTCTCGGAGGAAGTATAATTGTTGCTGACTGGTGCTTGCTGTCGCTTGCATTGCAGCCACAGAGACTCCTGAGGTTGATATCAGGACTTGAAAAATGTACATATATATATGTATATGAATGACACAAGGATATTGTATGATCAACTGATTTGCTTTGTTGGGGGTGGCATAATTGCATGGGATCTTCCTAAAGCCCATGAAACCACAATAGTTCTTTGCACCTTACATCCCATACTGTGCATATGGCTTGACAACGCATATGGATGATGACTGTTCATGAGCTACTATAGTAAAATCCTTTACAAATAACCTATAGTATCAACACATCTTTTCAAAATTTTAAAATTTCAAGTTTCATACATACAAACTAATTTGAATGAAATTTACAATTTGCTTATTAGATTTGATCATGACCCCAGTGCATACTCAGGGACTTGTACTTGATCAATTTATACAGAAGAATTTTGGAGGTGTATGATCCATCACCATCTAATAATTTCTTCCCACATACTTGCAAGCACAGGTACTTTTCTAGACAGACTACCAATGTGATAAAGCTTTAATCGAGAGCACATTCTTTGGTTTCTTTGTCATGGAGATGGAAATAAAAGATTAAAACTGTGTGCATCTTCATTCTCCTTGTGCCACCAAAATAAAGAAACAAACAGAAGTCATGACAGACGTAAAGGAGACTAATGTGAATTGGTTGGTTCTACATAAATATTAAACGTCAAGTGAAAGGAGTTATCTCTAACATTCCACATTATATCTATCAGGGTTAAATTGCTTTATAGTTGTAGTTGCTAGTTGCTGCCGTGTCTTTTCCTTTATAACAAAAGAGTGCATATGCTATGAAGAAAGATGCAGCTTGAACTTTAAATTATAATTGCAAATTGTAAGCTATACAGTGATAATTAGCTTAAATTTAAAAGTATGATTTGAATGAGTGATAAATTACATCCATTTCAAGAAGTTGAGGAAGTTCTTAATTCTTAGTTCTTGAGCTCCCATTTCCTTATAATGAAGAGACGCGGCCCATATCTCTTAACACTATATTCTTTAGTGAATACATTAGTTGCTTAACTGAAGTACCTAGTTAGCTAGAGATATGGGCCTCAGTTATTCATAACAATAGCTATATGGTCATAATTATTTGTTTTGTCACCTTATGATTAAGAGCTCTCATTGTTTCTTGTCTTTTGCTGAGATAGACAAAATTGTCTTCAAACTTGGCTTGCCTCTGATGATATGATATGCCTAAATGTGTAGGCACGCCTTAATCCTTTAACCGTGCTAGGAACATGTAATAAGCTGGCCTGATGGTGGTAGTACTAATGGTGATGAGCTTATATATGTGGTGCAATTTGGTGGCATTCAGATTAGGCTATTGGTGGACGGCGTTGGATTGTCATAGCTATACTGCATTCTTGCCAATTTATTCATTCTTGATATCCAAAGTAAATCATAAATATGATTAACTCCTTAATCATGTTACATGCATACATTATCATTTTATGAAGGGCCTATGGACATTATCTCTCATATCATATACGAGGGACAGCAGTATTCTTAATGAACATTTATTCTCTACACAAGTCATGCATACTGTGGCATTATCTGTATAGCTACCTGTTACAGTTAATGTTGGACAATGCCAACAAATACACATTCCTTATGTAAGAAAATGAATATCTCATACTATAGAATTCAAGACATGTATGAAATGTTAATGGCATAAACAAAATCCTAATAATGTTTCATTTACAGTCTGTTGAATACCATAATCTTCATTATGTATCTGTGTGATTAAACCGATAACTGCTTATCGAATGCTTTGTAGAACATCACCATCATTTAATCCACACACTAATCTTTTAATGGTCAATTAATATTCCATGTTAATTACCAAGATTAGAGACATTTCAGAGTAATCATTATTTTCGTTACATAGTTCTACAATCCGATTCTTCAACTCGAATAATCCATAAATCATGAAAACTCATGAAACAAAATGATATAAACCATCTAATTCATGAATATAACTATTAAAATACAACCATATAATGATTAGCTTCTAGATCATAATGCTAACAATCTCCCACTTGAACTAGAGTCAATCCAAATACATCTCTATGCATAAAAGCTCTAAATAAGTGTAGCCTTATAAATAAAATACATCTTTATGTATAAAGAAAACTATACTTAAAACCAATCTCCAACGTATCTAATACCTATTGATGCAGTGTGAACTATGTGTTTGGTTTGAGAAAGAGGTATTGTTAGTGGGTCCACTGTGTTCCCAACCGAATCAACTCTGTAAACCTTTACATCACCTCTCTCTACAATCTATCGTATAAGGTGATATTATCGTAGAACATGCTTGGACCTTTGGTGTGACCTAGGTTCCTTCGCTTGAGCAATAGCTTCATTGTTATCACAATAAAGCTCAATTGGTCTAGCGACACTAAGAACCACATCAAGTTCAAAGATGAACTTTTTGATCCAACATCTTTGGCCAATTTGGAAGCAGCTATGTATTTGACCTCAGTGGTGGAATCAGCTGTGGTCTCTTGTTTGGAACTTTTCCATCTCACAGTTCCTCCTTCATTGAGGATGAACAAATACCCCAATTGCAATCTCCTATCATCACAGTCAGTTTGGAAGATAGCATCGGTGTAACCCCTTATAACAAGCTCATAATCCCCGCCATAGACAAGGAACATATCTTTAGACCATTTCAGGTACTTGAGGATATTCTTAACCGCAATACAATGCGTTAATCCTAAAGTAGCCTAATATCTACTAGTCATACTTAGAGTGTATGATACATTAGGGCGAGTGCATATCATAGTTACATGATAAAGGTAATCATCGAAGCGTATGGAACTCTACTCATCACATCCAGCTCACCAATTGTCGAAGGATATTGGTTCTACCATAAGACATAGGAAAGAAACCTTTCTTAGCATCTTGAATGTTGAACCTCTTAAACACTTTGTCGATATATGTACCTTGACTAAATCCTATGGGCCTTTTAGATCTACATCTATAGATCTTAATGCCCAAGATATAGGCAGTCTCGTCTAAATCCTTCATTGAGAATACCTTCATTAATAAGGACTTAACTAGCTCCAACAAAGGAATGTCATTCCTGATGAGATATATGTCATCTACATATAACACCAGGAAGACTATTATATTCTCACTAATCCTTTAGTACACACAAGGTTCTTTTTCATACTTGACAAAATAAAACTTTTTGATTTCTTTGTCAAAGTTCTTATTCCAACTATGTGATGCTTGCTTCAATCCAAAAATGGATCTTTGAAGCTGGCAAACCTTCTTAGCAACTTTTGGATCTATAAAATCTTCTAGTTGTGTCATATACTGTAACATCCCCTCACCAATAGGAAGGGTATGTTGGTAAATTGCCATATTTAGGAGTGTATAAATGTATAGTGACATATGCATGCATTCATATATGCACATGCATAATAAATAGTGAATTTTTGTACATGTAATTATTGTACATGCATACATGACATTGTCCCGGTTTCAATGTGAATAAATGTGTTTTACTGGAAATTGTT
>JANZXR010000003.1:10350054-10371272 GCA_027575705.1 Erythroxylum echinodendron
GAAATTGCACGTAGCGCTCCCTTATCTTAGGATATGTATCGGAATGACCTACGGGCGTCTCGGTGCATACCCTAGGGTAATGGGGTGTTACATATACACTTCATCTTCTAAATCCCCATTTAGAAAGGTGGCTTTGACATCTATTTTCCATATTTCATAATCATGAAAAGTGAAAATTACTAGAAGGATCCGAATTGACTTAATATCCACTGGCGAGAAGGTCTCATCATAATAAACTCCTTGAATTTGTTTGAAACCTTTTGCAAGAAGTCATGCTTTGTAAGTAATCAAATTTTCATCTATGTCTATCTTACTTTTAAAAACCCCTTTGTTTTCAATAGGTTTTACCCCAATAGGAAGATCAACCAAATTCCAAACCTGGTTGTCATATATGGATTGAATATCAGATTTCATGGCTTCAAGCCATTCATCGAAGTCTGGCTTTTCCATCACTTCATTATAGGTCAATGGATCTTCGGTGTCTAACATCATCACCTAGTGTACTCTCGTATACGTCTCAGGTGCACAGACTACCCTAGTTGACCTTTGCAATGAAACTACTTCTGGTTGAGCTTCACAACTCCTTGTAGCTCAAGTTCAACATCATGTTGTGTCAATTCAGTTGGAGGCTGGTCATGAGCCTCTTCCACAACTACTTATGGAGTTGGCTGTACTTGACTCCTACTGACACAAGCAGCTAGGCGTGGGTTGTGGCTCCCATTAGTCTCGTTATCTTATAGTGTTTCCTGAATTTCTTTAAGTCTAACATTGCTCCCACTACTTCCTCTTGTGAAAAACTCTTTCTCCAAGAACATACTATATCGAGCAACAAATGCTTTGTTCTCTGACTTATGATAGAAGTAGTATCCTTTAGTTTCCTTAAAATACCCTATAAAGAAGCACTTGTCTGATTTAGGGCCAGGCTTGTCAGACATTAAACGTTTGACATATGAATCGCAACCTCAAATCTTTATAAAAGACATGTTAGGCACTTTTTCAATCCATATCTCATATAGTGTCCTTTCTATGGAATTTGATGGAACCGTGTTTAATGTGAATGCAGCGGTTTCAAGAGCATATCCCTAAAATGAGATTGGAAGTTCGGTTTGACTCATCATAGATCGAACTATATCTAACAAAGTTCAATTCTGCCTCTCGAAAACACCATTCCATTATGGTGTTCTAGGAGGGGTGAGTTGTGAGATGATCTCACACTCTCTAAGATAAATAATAAACTCATGACTCAAGTATTCACCTCCATAATCTGATCGCAATAATTTAAAATTCTTGTCAAGTTGCTTCTTAACTTCATTATTGAATTCCTTGAACTTTTCAAAAGATTCAGACTTATGTCTCATTAAATAGACATAACTATATCTATTGAAGTCATCATTAAAAATGATAAAGTGTTGAAAACCACCTCGGGCATTGGTACTAATTGTTCTAGATGCATCACTATATATTAGATCCAATAAGTCATTTACCATCTCAACTTTCTTTGTGAAGGGTATCTTGGTCATTTTGACAAGTAGATAAGATTCACATGTCCTAATCGATTCCAAATCAAATTGACCAAGATGTCTTACCTCTTGCAATTTCTTAATGTGCTTCTCATTTATATGACCGAGGCGACAATACCACATGAGAGTAGTACTTTCATGACAAGGCTTGAGTCTTTTGTTATTAACATTAAGGACATGTTTTTCCATCTCAAGCAAATATAGACCATTCTTAACACAAGAAGATCCATAAAATAAACAAGATCCATTTGAGATGGTAAACGAGAAACCATCATTGTCCATAAAAGAAATGGAAATAATGTTTCGAGAGATGGACGGAACAAAATATACACATTTAAGTTCCATTACAAGCCCACTGGGTAAATCCAACTCAATGTACCTAATAGCAATGGCTGTAACACTTGTATCATTCCTAATGCGCAACTACACGTCGCCCTTTACAAGTATCCTCCTATCCTTTAGTGCTTATATATTTGAACAAATATAAGCAAAAGATTCGGTATCCAATAACCAATCAGAAAAAGAGGTAGCAAGGTTAATCCCAATAACATATATACCTAAAAGAATCTTTCCACTTTTTAAGTCCTCGAGGCATTTGTGACAATTCTTCTTTTAATGTCCTTTGCCTTTACAATAAAAACACTAGGAATTAGAAAGGGTTCTGGCCTTGGAAGTGTTTGAAGTCACCATATGAACCTTCCATTTACCATCTTTGCCCTTTTTTTTAATTTTGCGCTTGTTCCTGCCTTTCTTTATCTTCTTCCCTCCCTCCTGAATTGCCAAGACATAAGAAACTCCTTTTTTCATGTCCTTCTTAGTAGTCTTAAGCATTCTATGGAGTCCTTCCAAACTCTTCTGCATCCTATGCATATGGTAGTTCATGATGAACGACGAATAACATAGAGGCAAAGAGTTGAGGGCAATGTCAGTGGACAACCTTGGGTCTAATGGGAGACCTAGCCTATGTAACTGCTCCGCAAAACTCATTATCTTAAGCATGTAAGCACTGATAGAGAAACCCTTAGGCATTTTAATAGCTAGACGGGACTTGGTCACGTTATACCTTTAACATGGGCTTGCTCAAGTTACATTTTCTTGAGTTGCTCCATGATGTAGTTTGATATGTTCAACTCGAATCGCTTTTGCAATTCAGATGGCATTGTCGCTACCATAAGGCATTATACGTCAACCTCATCATATGAGTGCTTGTTGTACGCATCAGCAAATTCCTTAGTGACTCTTACAAGGGGTGTTTTAGGAAGAGGAGAATTCAAGACATATTCCTTTCGCTCCCGCCTAAGAACGATTATTAGGTTTCAATGCCAATCTATAAAATTTGAACCATTGGGGTTTAATTTATCCTTGTCTAATATACAATGCGAAGAGAGAGATTGACTTGACATGATCTAAAACATAAAAAAAAAAGTTTGAGTTAAGTTCATGTAAATATTTTATTTCCAAAATAAAACATCCATAATAACTTTTAAATTTAGTCCCTTTTGTAATAGGTCAAAGATCCCAATCTTTACCAAGAACAAGTTAGCGACGACATGAAACTTGAACTTAGCCATTTTAACTAAGCAACTCCTTGCTAATTACACGCATAAAAGATCGGATGAAAATATAGTGTGTATGGCCAAATTTAAGTAGGCCATAATCGTAGCTCATTGGCCACGATCGTGACAGAGGGCACAAAATGGTACATAAGTGAGTTCTTCACTTATGTACGCAAGGTTTTACCATTTCTTACACACTCAAGTGAGAGCATAAGAGCTCTACAAGAGTTATAGAGTGAAAGAGAGGTATCAAGAACCTTGTTCTTGCAATTTATGCAATTATTGCAGGAATCAAAGTGCATGCAACAAGATTCTTGACCTATCTTCCATCATTTAGAGCATCTACTAGAACTCATCTAGTTTGGTGCTCAAATCACTCTTATACATTGTTTCTTCATCTTCTTTGCGTGTTTTTAGGTGATCACCCAAATAAGGAGAAGAAACAAGAAAGGAGGAGAAACAACAGATAAACAATGCTTTATATTTCATGTTCTTTATATATCCATGCATGCATGTATGATTATGTGATTTTCGAGTTTTCATGGTGTCAGAATCTAGATTTCGACACTTCCACTACATACGTATGCATGTGATGCATGCAACCGTGGCAAACCTAATAGTGGTATCAGAGCAAGTTGATGCATGTAATAGATGATGTATTGAACATGTGCAAAGTGTTTGCTGGGTTGTGACTGATATGCATGTTGATTTGGAATAATTCATGTAAAATGTAGAATTTTTTTTCTGATTTTCTTTCACAGAATGTTTATAAGATGTTATATTATGTTTTTGTTAAAGGAAATTACAATTGAATGTCATTTTCTATTTTATTTTAAATTAATATCCAGACATTCATATATTGATTTCTGGAAATTTCTGAAAGACTGAATGCATGTGCTGATTTTGAAAATTTCGTAATAATTTTAAAAATTCTTTTTTGTTTTTCTTTCATAGAAATGTTTACAAGGTATTATGTTATGTTTCTGTAAAAATAAAATACAATTGAATGTCATTTTCTATTTTACTACGAATTTAGGTTCAGTTTGATGCATGTATAAAGTTCTGGAAATTCTAGAAATGTGATGAACATTCATGCTTGTAAATTCCATATTAATTTTTATAAAAATTAGTTTTATAAATCTTATGCATGCACATGCAAGATGAGGTGTTTCCACGTGTATGAGATGTATGACATTTGTTGTTAAAGTGATTATCTTATGAATGCGTGATGTAATGTTTGACTAGTGTTAAAAGTAACATGACAAGTATCATACACGTGTGATGTGCTGGTTTATTCAAATTTTTTAATAAATAAGTCCTAGGAATTAGTTTCTAGAATTTTTTATTAGACACATTTAGAATGTGTATAAGACTCTGAAATTTTTCTATAATTAATTGAATTTGATTCAATTAATAAATAAAGTCAAAATTAAACATTTAGAATGTGTATAAGACTCTGGAAATTTTCTATAATTAATTGAATTTGATTCAATTAATAAATAAAGTCAAAGTTAACATTGGTCAACTTTTTGAAAGTTGACTTACTTAATGACTTATAATGTATGTATTTTGGTTATGAGACCTAAAAAAGGTTCTTATGTGATAAGAAATATATTATTTTGCTGATAATAACATGCTTAATGCATGTTCTTGAAATTAGGGTTTCGGAAAATTTTCGAACATCGAATCGGTCCCTTTAGTGTTTAGTAGGTTAACTTATTTATCTTGACGATTTTGGCCGTCAAGATAATTTTGGCATATGTCGAATTTGTTTAGATAAATTTGAGATGACCTAGGGATATTATAGATGACTAATTGATGTACGAAAATTTTAGAAACTCTAGGGATTAATTTAGGATTAATCCAAGTAACTCATAGCATTTTTAGTATGACTAGATAAAGGCATATAAACTAAGATTAAAGTGTTTAATCTGGACATCAAAATAATTGATTTTAAGGTTCCTAATCAAATCATATTCATAATTTGGATTAGCCAAGACTACCACTAGTACCTGATTAGGTTCAAGAGTATAATCGAATCACGAACTTTAGATGCATAGTCAAGTCACAACCTAAATTAAACCTCCTTTGTATGATACATACGTTAGATGCATTTTAAGAATAGTTATGGATATAGGCTCAATTTAATTGAGTTGTCCAAAATCTGAATGTATATATGTGATATACATAATTAAGATCATCTAAGTATTGATGAGACCAAGGATAAATCTCTCAACCAAATATTAGGACTTATGCCTTCTATTGATATGGCAAAAACCAGAGTTCTTTTAGAGTTGGATTGTTAGGCAAACCCAAGCCCGCTCTATATGAATATGTTCAAATCATAGAAATTAGATTTTCGGATTAATAGATTGGTCATAACTGGAAGCGTTGATTTGTTGGGCAAACCCAAGGTCAAAGTGGATAGAGGTGAAGTTGGGTAATATACATGGGTTGTATACAAATTAAGAGTTAATAAACCAATGAGTGTGTTAAATCAACAGTTGATGGCACAAGTCGATAGTTGCATAATTGAATGCAATTGGTATGAATGATACCTACCGATTGACTTGAGGTGGCTTGTTGGACAAACACAAGGCTATTTTTGGTAATATCAAATATCAGCCCACTAAGAAAACTATAATTTTTCTCGAATTCGTAATGAAGGTTATAGATTTGAATTAGAATAATACAACCTATAATGCATGTGATTAAAGTCCTTATCGATATGCATTAATGTGCATTCTAATACTTTCTTTCATTCTTTTAGGTTACTGAATCCCCATAATACCTTCTAGTATGAACTTACGCTCCCGATTAGATTCCAACAAACTCATAGGACCTAACTTTTTAGGTTAGCTACAGAATTTGAGAATTGTTCTCAAATCTGAAAAACTAGGATATGTCCTAGATGAACCACTTCCTGATCCCCCTATTGTCGAGACATCTGATGAAGATCAGAAAGCTTATAAGAAGTTACTGGATGATAGTGAATTGGCTAGTTGTATAATGTTAGCCTCTATGTTAGCAGAACTGTAAAAGCAGCATGAGGTTATGGATGCTTATACCATAGTCTACCATTTAAGGGAACTATTTGATGAGTAAGCTCGGTCTAAAAGGTTCGAGACCTCAAGCTTGCTTTTTTGTTCTATGATGACTAAGGGATTATCTCCAGTGTAGTATGTGCTGAAGATGAATGGATACATTGAGAGATTAGCTAGTTTGGGCTTCATAATGGATCATAAATTAAGTATAGACTTAATTCTGACTAGTTTGACCGATAGTTATTCACAGTTTGTGCTTAACTATCGGATGAACCAAATATCCACAACGATACTTGAGCTGATTAATTTGCTTAAAACTACTGAGTAGACTATCAAAAAGATAGTAAGGTTGTGATGCTGCTAGACTCTACTTCTAGTTCTTGAAAGAAGAACCAAAAGAAGAATAAGAAGTTCAAGAATACAATGGGAGGTCTAGCCAAGAAGAAGGCAAAGGAGACAGCACTAAAGGGGATATGCTTCCATTGCGACAAGGATGGACATTGGAAGACGAACTGCAAAGCTTATCTGGAGTCACTAAAGCAGAAGAAGGCACTAGATGCCCTACCGTCTACTTCAGGTATGATATTTGTCATTGAGGTTAACTATTTCTAATCATAATATTTAGGTATTAGATACCAGATGTGGCTCACACATATGTGTTGATATGTAGGGTCTTAGGGATAGTAGACTGCTCAAGAAGGGAGAGATGGACCTACGTGTGAGAAATGGAGTAAGAGTTTCTACATTAGCCATAGGGACATATGTTTTATATCTTCTTAGTGAGCTAGAGTTAGTTTTAGAAAATTGCTATTATGTACCCGTTGTCACTAAAAACATTATATCTGTTTCATGTCTTAATAAAGCAAAATTTCATTTAACTTTTTCAAGCAATGGTTGTTCAAGTAAGTTGAATGAAATGTTGGTACTGCTATATTGTGCAATGGAATTTACATATTAGATATGTCTAATCCAATTTTAAATATCAATGACAATAAAAGATAAAAAAGAGATAACTTAAAATCATCTTACTTATAGCATTGTCTACTTGGCCATATAAGTGAGAAACGTATGATTAAGCTAAACAAGAATAGTAGGCTATGTCATTTGATTATGAATCATACAACACATGTGAATCTTGCTTATTAAGCAAGATGACTAAATTACCTTTTAAAGGAAAAGGTGAACGGATGAATGGGTTATTAGACCTAATACATTCTGATGTATGTGGTCCGATGTCTATTTATGCCAAAGATGGTTTTGTGTATTTCATTACTTTTATTGATGATTATTCACGATATGGGGATCTGTATCTAATGAGATACAAGTCCCAAGCATTTGAAATATTCAAACAATTTAGACATGAAGTAGAGAAACAACTTAGTAGAAGTATTAAGATACTTCAATCAAATCGAGGTGGTAAATACTTAAATGAGAAATTTCTAACTTATCTCGGAGATAATGGGATAATGACCTAGTGGACTCCACCTTACGCATCACAACATAATGGTGTGGCTAAAAGGAGAAACCGAACGTTATTAGACATGTCAAGGTCGATGATGGGCTTAACATATCTACTAAAATCCTTTTGGAGTTATGCACTCAAGACTGCTATTTATGTGACAAACAGAGTCCCTTCCAAGGCAGTTGAAGTTACTCCATATGAGATATGGACTAATAAAAGACCCTATCTTTCTCATATGAAAGTTTGGGGTTGTTGGGCTTATGTGAAGCAGATTTAATCAAACCAGCTTGAAGCAAAATTTTATAAATGTCTGTTTATAGGATATCCTAAGGAAACAATTAGACATCAGTTCTATAATGCTTTAGAGCAAAAGATGTTTGTCTCAAAGCATGTTGTCTTTTTAGAGAAAGAATTTCTTTAAGAGAAGACAGTGGGAGCAAAGTTGAACTTGATGAAGTTCGTGATGCTCAAACAGACACAGATTAACTGCATGAACCCAAAATTGTTGTTCACGGAGATGAGACAATAGTTGAACCTTCTGATACATAAAATGTTTATAGGTCAAGTAGGATACGTAATGTTCCAGAGAGATATGGATTTCTTGTAAGCAAACACAATGACGTATTTCTCATGGAGGACGATGAGCCTACAACCTATGAAGAGGCTCTAAAGAGTGCAGAATATGAAAATTGACTTTAAGCTATAAAGGCTGAAATGGATTCCGTATATGAAAACTAAGTATGGAATTTGGTTGACCCACCTGAAGGGTTAAAACCTATAAGGTGCAAGTGAATTTTCAAGAAGAAAATCGACATAGAAGGTAATATGATTACCTATAAAGCAAGGCTAGTCGCTAAAGGTTATCGTCATAGACAAGGGGTTGATTATGACAAGACATTTAGCCCCTTAACTATGCTTAAATCCATTAGAATACCCTTAGCCATTGCTGCTCATTATGATTATGAAATATGACGGAAGGATGTGAAGGCTTTCCTAAATGAAACATAGTTGAGGATATATATATATATATATGTTACAACCTGAAGGCTTCATATCCAGAGATGGCAGAAAGGTATGCAGGCTTCAGAAATCCATTTATGGATTGAAGCAAGCATCTATGAGTTGGAACATCCGATTTGATGAGACAATCAAAGAGTTTGGTTTCTCAAAAAATCCTGATGAACCTTATGTGTACAAGAAGGTTGGTAGGAGTGCTACCATATTCCTTGTGTTATATGTGAATGACATATTACTAATGGGAAATGATGTCTTAAGTTTGCAATCAGTCAAAATTTGGTTGTCCCAGAATTTTTTCATGAAAGAATTTGAAGAAGTAACTTATATATTGGGAATAGAGATCTATAGAGATAGATCAAGCAAGTTGCTAGGTCTTTCACAATCAACATATATAGATAAAGTCCTAATAGGTTTAGTATGGAGCAGTTTAAGAGAGGGTTTCTTCCCATGACTTATGGGATAAAACCCTCGAAATTTACGTTTCCTAAGACACAAGATGAGAGGACTCGCATTAGTATGATCCCTTATGCTTCGGCAGTAAGATCAATCATATATGCTATGTTATGTTTAAGACCCGATATATCATATGCTCTAAGTGTTACAAGTAAATATCAATCGAATCCTGGTGAGGGTCACTGGGTAGCTATCAAGAATATCTTAAAGTACTTAAAAGGGAGTAAGGATGTATTCTTGATATATGGAAATGGAGATCTCGTAGTGAGCGGGCATATAAATGGTAGTTTTCAATCTGACCAGGATGACTCCAAATCCCAGTCAGGTTATGTTTTCACACTGAATGTTGGAACAGTCAGCTGGAAGAGTTCCAAACAAGAGATGACTACAGATTCGACGACCAAGTCAGAGTACATTGCAGCTGCGGAAGCAAAAAAGAAGCTATTTAGATCAAGAAGTTCGTCATGAAACTCGAAGTAGTTCCTAGCATAATAGACCCAATATTGTTATACTATGACAACAATGGGGCTATTACTTAAGCCAATGAACCAAGGTCTCATCAGAAGTCCAATTACGTACTCAGGAGATATCACCTAATTAGGGAAATAATTGATAGAGGTGATATGAAGATTGAGAGATTGCCCACAGATTAGAACATCGCTGATCATTTGACTAAGCCACTTCCTCATATAAAATTTGATTCTTGTGTACTCGCCTATATTATTAAATACAAAGGTGATTAGCTTTAGTGCAAGTAGGAGATTATTAGAGTAGTGCTCTAAAGACAATTACCTTTAGCACTTTTGTACAAACTTTATTTTGATTAATAAAGCAAAATAAAATTTTCATTAACTTGATATTCGTTAATATATGAATTGATATTGATCGTAATTCGAATTAATGAAGTCCATAATACAAAACATAGTATGAAGGAAATCATGATAATGAGATTCTTATCATGTGCAATTATGTTAGTATCTAAATAATCTCTAGTCACAGGATTAATAAGACAAGACATTATTAATCCGGATAGACTAGCACATGTTATACTCCTTGATTTGATCAAGCAGTAGATCTCACAAACTATAAGCATGAGACGTTTAAAGTTAACATTTGGATGCTTACTTAACATTTGGATGCTTACTAGGTATAGTAAGTACATTAGATTACCCGCTATGAGATTATCATATGGATGATCTATCAAATGTCAATGATTAATCTCATCATAGCAATGGTACAAATATCCTTAGACTTGAGGTACTCAAGGTGTTGGCCCCAAGTCTCGATTCGAATTTCATGGTGACTACGCTCCACAATTGATATTTAATGAAATAATAATTAAATAAATTTGGGAACATTTCAATAAAATAAAATTATAAAATAAATTAAAATTAAAATTTAGATAAAGGGAATTCATGGGCGTGCCATAAAATGTCACTGGTGTGACAATTACAAACACAATTTGTTAAGCCATACAAAACTCACAAGCGTGAGTGAAGAGAGTCATGGCTGTGACTCTTTTTAATTAAACAAAATCTCACGGGCGTGAGGCTTGGAGTCACAGGCGTGAGAGAAGAACAAAAAAGTCACAGGCGTGAGGAAAGAAAATCATGGGCGTGAGAGAAAAATAAAATAGTCACGGGTGTGAGGGATTAATGAATGGGTGTGAGAGAGACTTGCGAGAAAATTTTGAATTGTCACGATCGTGCTCAAGCACAATCGCAACATCCCAGTCACGCACACCTGCTTCAAAACCGTATAACTTTCAATCTATAAATTCAAAAATTACAAACTTTATGTTGTTAGAAAGATAAGAAAAAGATCTATAACTTTCACTAAGACACTTTTGTCTAATTTTTCCTAGATCAGTGCAATTTACGCCTTGAAATTTCAGATTTCATTTTAACCCTTATTCTCTATTTTTTTCATCTATTATCAACATCTATATATATGTAAAACCAGTAACTACAACCACAAGACCTAAATCCAACTTTCAATTTCATATATACAAACTTCTAATCTAAAAATTTTACTTAAAGAAAATCCATCCAAAAATCATCACACAACAATAATTTTATTTCTAGCCACATTATTAACAGAACAGAACATTTTACATACATTCAAAAGAGAAAACCTCTATAACTTTTTCTATCAACTCTCAACAATAGAGTCTTAACACAAATTCAAATTTCATATCCAAAACCACATCAGTAACACAGAACAAAATACCATCATGAATGTTTATGCTTAATATGCTTCTAGAGTGCCAAAAATGATCTGAACTAACTAGCAAATGATAAAATCCTTAGAGTCTGCTGAAGTTTTGTAAAGTTTATTACTGATATGCTTTTTCTTCACCTGAGGAGTAGGAAATAGTGGGGTAAGCTAGAAAGTTTAGTGGCTAATATGCTTATAGCCATTGTTGACTAGCCACACACATACACAACCAAACATATTTTTATACAACAATCAGTTCACAAAACACTTAAGTTAAATTAAAGTAATAGAATCCATATTATATTCTACAATCCTCAGACAATGCATTCAATTATAAATCATGCTCAGCACATCACCACAAGGTACACAACAATATGGCTCAAGAGAATCCTATGGAACAAAATGGCAAAACCAAAGTTAACACCATAAATAAAATGAGTCCATTTTTCGGCAGTCGAGAGAAGGCTTTAGGTCAATGTACACATGACAAACGAAATGGTATCTCTCTTACCCATATAAGCATATTTCATATGCATATATATCAAAATCATATTTTTCATGCTTCTTAAGTTTTTGTTTTTCCTTAACATAAAGCAACACAATTCTTACAAACAAACATATTATAAATTCAGAGAATGTTTTTTCCACATTCACAATGAGTCTAGAAAAACATTTATACATTCATTCATACTAATATTTTTGCTTATCATCACAAAACTATAAACATATTACCCACCTATTTACTTGATATTTCCAAGATCAAGCTTGCTCTTCTCCTTGCTCTTGACTTCGACTAGCTTGATTCCCTTCAAACACATATATTTTCATTTAATCAACACACACGAATGAAGCTTTCCTTAAACCTAGATATCCATGAATGAGATTAAGCTTGATATATTCTTGATTTCTCTAACTCAAAGAACTAAGATCTAACTAAAGTCTTAAAAATCCAAAAATATAAAGCTCTTGTATTTCTTCTTTCTCTCTTTATTTTCAGCATATATAAACTTAGTTCTCTATTTTCTTTTTCTATTAAATCAAGAAAATAAATAAATAGTTACCTAAAACATAGATGAACCTTCTTCTTCCTCTTCTTAACTCCTTTTTCCTTTCTTTCCTTCTTCCCTGTTCTTTGCTTCAGTTTCTTCTTCTCTCCTTGTAGTTTCTTCCATGACTCTCACTTTCTTTCTCTTTCTTAACTCTCACGACTCCTTCTTCTCTTCTTTGTCTTATTAATTTAAGACAAAATTTTTATTTTCCAAACTTGCCCTTCCTTATTAAAGTCAATTCCTACTAACTCCTCAACTTAATTCTAATTCTCTCTTTCTAATTCATGCAACCATATAAAATTCATAATATAACAGATTAAACTCCAAAAATTTTCTAATTCGTAAATTATAATTTATTTTCATGCTTGATAATTTAATAAAATAAATCCTAACAAATCGGGACCCAACACAATAATATCTTGGATACTAATGTTGTTCTTTGACATCATTCCTTGTTACCTCATGACGAGGTTGCTCTTAGTATGGTGATTGAGTACCGCTATTGGCATTCGTAGGTAATTGGGTAGCCAATAAAGGGTTCGCCACTCTTGATATTATCGGGGGCATTACTCAGGAGTCTCTAGCTAGAGCAGTTATGAGTGATAAAGAGAGTCTTCAATGATACATAAGAGTAATGAGATCCCAGGACAACAACTAACATCACTTGGACTAGATGCGACGTAGTTAGTCTAGTGGGAATTGACACATAGCCCATACTTCAAACCAAGTGGGGTATAGTATGGTAAAAGGACAAATTGCATGATAATTGTCTATGGAAAGGTTCATAAGTTGGACAATTAGCTATCTAAAAGTTTGTGTGTTAATCCATTTATATTCTGATAAATTGGCATCATGAAACCTTCATGATTTGCTTGAATTAAGAGTTAATTCAAGTGCCTAAAATAACTAAGAACCTGGGTCACACATATAAAAGATTGGATGAAAAATAAAGTGTGTATGGCCAAATTTAAGTGTGCTACGATCATGGCTTATTGGCCATGATTGTGACAGAGGGTACGAAATAGTACATAAGTGAGTTCTTCACTTATGTATAGAAGGTTTTACCACTTTTTACACACTCAAGTGAGAGCAAAAAGGCTCTAGATGAGTTCTAGAGAGAGAGAGAGGTATCAAGAACCTTGTTTTGCAATTTATGCAATTGTTTCATGAATCAAAGTGCATGCACAAGATTATTGATCTAGCTTCCATCATTTTGAGCATCTACTAGAACTCATCTAGTTTGGTGCTCAAATCATCCTTATGCATTATTTTTTCATCTTCTTTGCATGTTCTTGGGTGATCAAAGAAGGGTTTGGTGTTTGCAACATCCAAAACAAGGAGAAGAAATAAGAAATGAGGAGAAAAAAAAGGTAAACAATGTTTTATATTTTATGTTCTTTACATGGTTATCATGGTGTCAGAATGATATCAAACATATGTTGTGAGTTTTGTATGGCCCTTTTGGAAACATCTTGTTGGTTTCTTCACCATCTATTTGGTTGAATCAAAACATCAAATTTAAATTCCCATTCCAAAGTAAAACTATTCTAAAAAGGAAATAAAGATTACATTTTTTAATCTCCATTCCAAATGTAATAGGCATACAAGCCTTAAAAGAATGAATTACATCAAAAGAAAGTTAACATACTTGCTTATTTAATTAATCTAATTAATTAACTTTAAGAACCACCTAAGGCCACATTACATTCATTCAAAATGAAGCAATACAGCATACATGGCATTGACATCTTGGCCATACAAAACTCACTTTCATCCCTACAAAAACAAGTTAGTGCCAAAACAAAACAACATTTGTATTTTCCTGTATGAACAATTCATTCATTATTAACAATTAAAACAATTGAAACTATGCAGCATAAAAAGAATACATAACAGAATATATATTCCATTGGATATTAAAAAAATTATAATATTTAAACATGGCAATTTCTTACAAAAATTCCATGTAATAAAAGTTAGAAGCACATTTTGTCAATTAAGGCCATTAATAAATCCGAAAACAAATTGGATATTGGAAAGGCTTATAAAAATTATTCGATCACATAGACTTAATCTTTATAACCTAAATAGCAATCCTATTAACTTGTTTTAGGAATATCCCAAAACAATTGGATAAAAAACATGCACCCAAGTGCAAACTAAAATGCTGGAAAAATTTTCCAGCATTTCAATCCTTGACATTCTTTGTTTCAATTAATTCTAACAATTAAAACTAATTGTTCCCAGATCATAAAACATAATCAAATTAGTGTTTGAAACCTAGAAAAGCACCAAATCATTTATAGGAAAAAAATGTTTAAATCAGATTTATTAATACACAAAAAAAACTAACCTTCAAGGCAAGCAATCAATTAACCAACTTATCATGTAAAACCTTGCACTAAATCAGTCAAAAATGGTCACAAAATAGAGCCTGTGCTCTGATACCACTATCGGCTTTATTAAGTCTTCAAGTGGCTTAAAAAATTTTTAATCAACTATAAGCAAAAGATCTTGTCTTGCAACCATTTCATATATAATTAAAGCATATGGACCATTATACCTAGAAGTGGGTCTCCAAACCAAATAGAAGGTCTTGAGGCTAGGTCTCCTTATTCACGACTATATCTCCTTGCTCACGGCTATGTTTTCTTTGCATCAAATGAGATGCACTCCAAGGTATCTACCAAAGATATATTAGAAAGTCCAATGATTCCAAGGCTAGATAGTACTTTAATAGCTTATCTTTAATCCTAGAAAATCCCCAAAATAAAACATTTAAATGGTGATTGATTGCTCAAAATATGAGATAAATGGAAAAGATTTTTGGGTCTTGTAAGAAGGATGGAGATAATCGTCATGGAGGAAGACAAAAGAGAAAAGAAAAAGTTGAAACTGTGGGAGAGAAGAGAAGAAATCGGCAACAACTGGAAATCAAAAGTAAAATCCAAAAATCTACCTTCCTTTTAGACAAATTAGGGTTAATCAAAAGCCTCTTTAATTGTCCAAAAAGTCCCTGTATAAATAAAGCCAAGAAACAAAGTGAAAAGGGTAACTTAGTCATAAGGCTTTAAACACATCTTTATGTTCATTTCATGGACAACTCATGTTCTTACAAGGTTGGCCATGTGAATTTTCATTTAAAAAACCACTTTGCCATTTATCTGATGTTTCAAAATAATTTAAACATTTGACCCAATTGCCATATAACTATACCATATAATTATATGCATTATTTTGTTGAGCAATAAATTTATATCACATGTCATACATATAAAACAAATTTATCTAGGATTAAGTTTGTTATCTAATAACATTTATTAGAATGCCATATGGCGACAAAATAATTTTAAAACTTAAAATTAACTTTGTCGTTAGATTCATATCTCTAAATAATATACTAGAATAATTTCCTTTTTTTCGTAATCAAATCTTTTCTAGTGTGATCCATTGGAATCTATGTCATGTTGACAATAGAATTAAACCTCATTTTAATTCTATACATCATAAGCGGTATCTAGCAAAATACATTATAAATACTTAAATGAAATAGAAGATAGGTATCATACACAAATCACGATCCCGAAGCAGTAATTGCACTTGTCAATTCTTTTGTCTCATAATATCCTGAATAAATGCAAGATTAGAATATGTCATTCTCCAATTTATTCATTCTTGATATCCAATGTACATCATAAATATGATTAACTCCTTAATCGTATTGCATGCATACAATGTCACTTTATCAAGGTCCTATAGACATTATCGCTCATATAATATACGAGGGACATCATTATTCTTAATGAACATTTATTCTTTACACAAGTCACCCATACTGTGACATTATCTATATTGCTACCTGTTACAGTTAGTGTTGGACAATGCCAACAAATACACATTTCTCATGTAAGAAGATGACCATCTCATACAATAGAATTCAAGACACGTATGAAACATTAATGACATAAATACAATCCTGTCGAATACTATAATCTTCATTATGCATCTATGTGATTAAACTGATATCTCCTTATCAAATGGTTTGTAAAACATCACCTTCATTTAATGCACTCACTAATCTTTTAGTGGCCAATTAATCTTCCATGTTAATTACCAAGATTAGCGACATTTCAAAGTAATCATTATTTCTATTATAGAGTTCTATAATCCGAGTCCTCAACTCGAGTAATCCATAAATAATGAAAACTAATGGTATAAAATGATATAAACCGTCTAATTCATAAACATAACTATTAGAATACAACCATCTAATGATTGGATTCTAGATCATAACACTAACAGAAATGACATATTTAACTATATTTATAAATTAAAAATCATATTTAATTATATTTAAAAATAAAAATTTATGATATTAAGTATATTATCAAAAAATTGAAAGGATAAATTCGCATCATTTTCTTTTAATCAAGCAACCAGTTAGCGGTTAGCGAAAATTAGACCTGACTTGACTTTAGCTTGCATGTAACGAAATTTGGAAGCTTGATCGTCAAAGGAAGGCTAGTTAACATAAGACAACTTACTCTCTTATAGTACATGGGCACTTCTTTCTCTTAACCCACAGATGAATTAATTTCATTAAAATAACAAGTTGCATGCATCATATTCATGTTTCTTATGATGGGAAAAGGAGGGGCTTGTTAAGAGCAATGTTTATTGATCTTGGTGGTAAGGAATTTGATTTCCTTAAATAAACTCTCAATTTCAGTCTTTTGAACGAAATATGTTACAGAGGACCAAATGACAAACTTCTATCAAAACGCTATTCAATTATGAAATAAATATTCTTATTCTTTAATATCAATTTCTATTTTTATTTTCTCATTTTCTTTTATGTAAAAATGTTTATGTGGATTGAAAATAATATTTAATTTTGATTTAAAGGAAGTAATATTTTGTAATAATTTATGAAATAAATAAATAAATAAATATCATATTTAAAATTGTAATAAGTTCACTATGAAAAACTTATAAGTAGGTTCCTAATACAAGCACTACACAATATTTGGAAGTGGCAGTAGGAATGGAAATGGACCTAGTCTAGTTAGTTGCTTATTTGTTATGTTTAATAAGGCCGTGATCTATAGATCTGTAGCTTGACTGTTGATCTTTAGCTTAGTGGGATAATTTTTTTTGCTAAATTATCGACATTATTAGTTACTTTCAGTGTTGTAAGACTATTATAAATAGTCAACACCATTTTTAATAAAGGCAGCAGATAAAACAAGCCAAGTCTCTCCTCTCATTCTCCTAATCTCTTTTTATCAAAAATTCTAGGCATATCAATGGTATTAGAGCCTGTTGTTACCATTGATACTTGCATCAAAACAAATGCAAAATTCTATAATGAAATCAACGAGGTTTTAGCACAACATGAGTCAAGTTTTGATTAAGTCAATGATACCTTTCAGACAATTTTAACTAAGCTTCAAGTTTTACAAGCTTCCCAGAACCCATACACTAGCCACTCTGATATCAACCGAATTAGCCCAAGTGAATCCCCACATTCACTAAACGCTTTTTGTTCTAATACCACCAACGACCACCATCATCACCCAAAGTTTATTGGTAAGGACCCAACTGGTCGAGTCTATAAAGAAAAACAATATTTTAACTTTAAAAATATTACATCTAACCAACAAGTTCAACTAGCATCCTTCCACCTAGAAGGCATCGCCTTATAATGGCACAGTTAGTTGATGAAATTTTGCAGACCATTTAAATGGAATGAATTCACCAAAGTTGTCCTTTTTCGTTTTAGTCTAACAGATTACAAAGACCCATCAGAAGCTCTCACTCGAATTAAACAAACCTCTATTGTAACAACTTAATAAGAGGCTTTTGAAAAGCTTTCTTACCGAGTTAACGACCTATTCGAGCATTTTCTCAGCAGATGTTTCACTGCAAGACTTCTAAATGATATCCACCTAGATGTCAAAATTAAACAGTCTTGCACTTTGACAAACATAATAGGAGTTGCTCGGCTAATCAAAGAACAAAATCAATTACAAAAGAAATTGAACCAACTATTTTGTATTAGGCCCCTACCAAACCAACATATGAATGCAATTTCAAATACTACTCCTACAACATTCTATCGCATCACTAATTAAAAGGCATGAGAATGTTAAGAGACGGGGTTGTGTTATTATTGTGATGACAAGTTTGTCTCGAGGCATCATTACGAACGCCCACAATTATTAATGCTTGAAGATACGCCACGCTCATGCCTTCCATGCCCTGATGAGGATAATAATGCTTAGCAAGAACTAGAGAGTCAATAATCAATGCTTAAAATTTCCTTCCACACAATTGCAGGAACCGAGCATCCACAAACAATACATGCCCTAGGTAAGCTAAAAAACAAGAATATAAATGTGCCAATAGATGGATGTAACACTCACAACTTCATCAACCATGAAATAGTCACTAAGTTTGCTTTACCGGTGAACCAAGACAAGAAGTTTGAAGTGATGGTGGCAAACCAGCAGAAAATAGATTGTGTTGAGCAATGTAAAGCACTCACCATCAACATCTAAGGCCATTCTATTACAGTAAACTATTATATTCTTTCCGTCAAGGCCTGTCAATTGGTTTTGGGCGTATAGTGGCTTGAAACTCTTGGACCTATTGAGACAAATTACAAGTATCTTACCATGACCTTCACAATTACAGGAGTTCCCTATACCTTCCAGGGTGAAGCGATCTAGCACTGAAGCTTCAACAAAAAAGGAATGTAATAACATACAAGGTAGTGGGTTTCTCTTCTAAATCATTCCTTCTAGTAATAGTATCTACTCAAACTCATACCCGCCTAACATAGATCGTCTCTTAACTAAATTTTTCCAAGTATTTGAACAACTTATCAACTTACCTCCAAAGTGTTCACATAACCACTGTATTCCATTGCAACCAAACGTAGGACATGTTAGTGTGCATCCATATCAATACCCTTATTAGCAGAAAACTAAAATAGAGAACATAATGAAGGAACTTTTACAAGGGATGACATTGGGCGGGTAGCTGAGTCGGGCCGGATAGTTTCAATCTTTGGCCCTGTCAATCAGGGCTAAAGTTGGGTCAAGCCGAGCCAATTTTGCCATTACTAGCTTTTACAGTCTGGTTTGATACGTCTCAGTAATTGTTCGTTCTCATCACCAGTTCTATTAGTTAAAAAGGCATATGGCAATTGATGATTTTGTGTAGATTATCGTACCCTCAACAACATAACAATCAAAGACAAATTCTCAATTCCTATTATCGATGAGCTTTATAGAGCCAAATTCTTTTCCAATTTGGATTTATCGGTCAGTTTTCATCAGATTCGTGTTTGAGATGAAGACATTCCAAAAATAAATTTTTGAGCACATGAAGAGCCCTACTAGTTCCTTGTGATGCCATTTGGCCTCACCAATGCACCTATAACCTTCCGAAGTCTCATGAATTACCTCTTTCGTCCCTATTTCTGGAAGTTTATTTTATTTTTCTTTGATGAAATTCTAATGTACTCACAATCTTAGGAAAATCGTCTCTCACATTTGCGAACGGTTCTAATAATATTTTCAAATAATAATTGTTTGGAAAAAGATCAAAATGTAGTTTTGGGGTCTCTGACATTGACTACTTAGGCCACATTATCTCTAAGCAAGGAGTGGCAGTTGACCTAACCAAAATACAAGCAGTCCTTGGTTGGCCTACATCGATAACAATAAAAGGAGTATGCGGATTCCTCAGTTTAGCAGGCTACGATTGAAAGTTTATTCGTAATTTTAGATCTATAGCTACTGCTTTAAATCAACTCTTGACTAAAGATGGATTTAAATGGAATGAGATCGCTGAGGCAGCCTTCCAATAATTAAAACAAGCATTGACTTCACCATCAGTTCTGTGTCTTCCAGATTTCTCTTAATGATTTGTGATTGAATGTGATGCAAGTGGAACTGGAATTGGAGCCATCCTTTCCCAATACAATCGAACAATAGCTTATTTCAGTGAGGCCATAAAGGGATTGGCCTTAGTATTTTCCACTTACGAGAAAAAAATATTAGTTGTTAGAATCAATAAAATGTTGTACTTATCTACTGGGGAAACCTTTTACAATTCTTACGGACCAAAAAAGTCTCAAATACTTATTTGAACAACGGATTGCTACCCCAACACAAACTTTATAACTTCCAAAGATACTTAGTTATGATTACAAAATTGAGTATAAAAGAACACCTAACAATTAAGGTAGAGATTCTTTATCACGTTTAGTTGAATTTCAATTTTTATCCATTTCAATGCCACATTCAAATTGGTGGCCCATTTTACAGAAAGAAGTTCAACAAGATTCCTTCTATGCGAACTTGATCCTAACACAATCTCACCACTAGCTAATCAAACAAGATGGAGTGTGGTTCACAACTGACAAAGTTTATCTGAGTCCCATGTCAACTTTGATTCCACAAGCACTAGTAGACTACCACTCATCACCAACCAGTGGGCACTTTAGGTTTGAATAAACTCTCTCTCGCATTGTGCATACTTTTTTTATCTGATATGCACTAATAAGTTAAGGAAATTTTGCAATAATGCAATATCTTTCAATGGTACAAAACTAATGGTATGTTTGGTTCAACGAAATAGCTATTCTATTCCTAGCATATTAGTTAAGCCTGTGTTTGGTTAGAAATAATTCACCTAATAACTAATCATAAGAATAGATATTCTTTAATTTTGGGGAATAGGTAAAGACAATCCCTACCTATCTTTATCGATTCCAAGAATATTTATTAAAGACAATTTTGTCCTTCTCACATTTCTTAATAATAATAATAATAATAATAATAATAATAATAATAATAATAATAATAATAATAATAATAATAATAATAATA
>JANZXR010000003.1:10381803-10411211 GCA_027575705.1 Erythroxylum echinodendron
GTTCGCAAAACTCACCCAAAATTTGCAATTATTTTTCAGGACTCAGAAGAATACCCCGTTAGGCAACGGGAGTAGACTTACTACATGCAAGTCAAGGATAGAGGTCGGGATCAGTTCGTGTCTACATTGATTTTCCTTATTTGACACTGAGTTGTATTTTCCGCAAATTGTTGTATTATTTGAAATCAAATATTACAGTTTGTAATTTTTGTACTTGAATATTACAGTATGTATTAATTTTGAGAAATTGGAAATGTTTGTATTGTGTAATTTGAAATGAGCCCAAGTGGCTAATAAAAGTGTTTGTTGTGTTCATTGTATTGTTTCAAATAATTATAAAACAAAGTGAAACATTTTAGTTATTGATATTTTGTAATTTATGTTTGTGTTTTAAAATATATATATATACTGACTTTTAATTGTTTAGTGATGCAGCACTACACCCTCGCGGGGCACGGACTCAAATATCACCTTCGATACCGGGTTCGGATTCAGCAGAAGTGAGGTGTTACATTGCTAAGTCATATCCTTACTTTATCCTTGCAGGCAAGGGTCTTTAAGCGAGGAGGAATGATACAAGCACTGCACTACATATAGAAGTGGAAGTAGGAATGGACCTAGTCTAGTTATTTGCTTACTTGTTTTTTTTTTAATAAGGCCATGATCTGTTGCTTGACTACTGAACTTTAGCTTAGTGAGATAATTTATTTTGCCAAATTATAGGCATTGTTAGTTACTTTTAGTATTATAAGACTAAATAGTCAACACCATTTCAATAAAAGAAGGAGATAAAACAAGCCAAGTCTCCCCTCTCATTCTCCTCATCTTCTTTCTATAAAAAATTCTAAAGACATCAGTTCTTTTATGATGTATTTATAAAATTAGAAAATAAAGCTTTCAAGCATTTTCACCGTCCATTTTTAACAAGTTTGAACCTTACGAAAGCCCATGAACTGGTCTGATAAGCCTTGATAACAATTGGGTTTTAGTTGGGCTTGTTTGACCCATCAGCAACGTAATTGCTCAGTAAAACCCACAAATCTCTAAAATGTAAAACCTTCCACCAATAACGTGCAATTTACGCGCTCTCTCTCCCCCTCCCTCATTTTCATATATGCTATGCACTTTGCTCTTCACTATACGCCGTTACTCCGCCGCCGCTGTCCTCCGCTCTAAACCCCATAGCCGCCGCCTATCCTCCTCAACATCCATGTCGGTCACCCGCCCAAAAGACGAAGTATATCTCGAAAAAGTGATACCAAAGCGTATCAAATTTTTTGAGTCAATTCATTCGCAACAGTTGGCCAATCTCCAATCCCTCCCTCACGATTCCATCAAGTAGAACTCCCCAAAACCCTAATTTGGGTAAGATAATTTTGGTTATATGCTTGACTTTTCCTTGCTTTGATAGGATTTCCTTGCCGGACGGTTCAGTTAAGGAAGGGAAGAGATGGCAGACGTCTCCCATGGATGTGGCGAGGGAGATTGCCAAGAGTGTGGCGGCAAATGCCTTGATTGCTCAAGTCAACGGGGTGTTGTGGGACATGACTCGCCCTTTGGAAGGCGATTGCGAGCTTAAGATCTTTAATTTTGATAGTGATGAGGGTAGAGACACCTTTTGGCATTCCAGCGCTCACATTCTTGGTCAGGTAATCTTATCGATGGCAGTAGAGATACTGCATTTGTGTCTGTTAGCTGCAACAAAGATTTAATTTTCTATGTGACATTTTGGATAATTTTAGTGTTTTAGTCCCTGTTTCTGTTTTGGAATTCTGATGCTACTCTTAACTGTGGCATTAATGCAGTCACTTGAGGTTGAGTATGGCTGCAAACTTTGCATTGGGCCTTGTACCACTAGAGGGGAGGTATTATTAGTTTCATTGTTTACTGAAGTTACTTACACTTTAGTGATCTTAACTGCATTATTGTTTCATTGATCTCCACAGAATTTTAGAATCTAATTAGTGGTAGTCCTGCCGTGAAATAAAATGAGACTTTAGAGAAAAATTAATCTAGGCTTCAAAGTTGTTCTATTTTGAAATTTTGGTTTAGAATTATGTTGTAGACAGGAGCTATGTGTTAAAATGTATTATTCTTCTTAAATTTTCCTTTTCCATGCAATGTCTTTTTATGGCCAGAAATTGATACCACGTTATGTGAATGTCCTTTTGGCTTGAATAGTCCATGTGATATTTTCTTTTCGAAAATTCTTCATATTGCTCTGCCATCCCGCTCTCCCCACCCCAAGGGAATTTATTAAGGAAAAACAGGAATAGTTGCTTAGTATGATAATATAATTTTATTTCTTAATTGTAACTCTTTGATTTTTCCAGGCTCCACCTCTTATCAAAATTTCAATCTGAGCTGACTTGACAAGATATATGTCATCTTGTAGGGATTCTATTATGATGCCTTCTATGGAGAGTTGGGTTTGAACGATGACCATTTTAAGAAAATTGAAGCAGCGGCGTTGAAAGCTGTTGGGGTATTACTTCCCTCTGCTTCTTATAGCTTGTATGTTGATATCATGACTTTGTATTGCTTGAAGCTGGAATCGTTTTCTTACTGTTGACTAATAAAAGCACTGAAAAATATGTCGAATATTCTTATTCAGGAAGTTCTTGTAGCTTGTAATAT
Source organism: Erythroxylum echinodendron (assembly GCA_027575705.1). NCBI lineage: Eukaryota > Viridiplantae > Streptophyta > Magnoliopsida > Malpighiales > Erythroxylaceae > Erythroxylum > Erythroxylum echinodendron. The sequence continues at coordinate 10,384,441 of JANZXR010000003.1, forward strand.
ACAAGTGATTCTGTTGGATCATAGAAACACTATAAACTAGGTCCAATATTTGTTTGAGGAAACTTTTGTACTTCATAATATATAAGCTTGAAAGAGCATATGCAAGATGGAAAATAGTGTTACTCATGTCAGTCATGAGTTTTTCATTTATTATTCTTGATAACTAACATCATTATACAAAATAAAATGCAAGAGTTAATGGCTTAAACTATATTGATGCTGGTGGAGGCTAAAATCAAAATTGTTCCTATCATAATTCCAACCTCGATATATCTCATCTATGAATAATTTAATGGGAAAAGGGATCGAATTTTGATTGCTTCTTAGTTTCAGTAATGGGTCTTAAAAGGCATCTAGAAATATCAAATTGAGATTTTTGTTTCAGGAAAAGCAGCCTTTTGAGCGCATTGAAGTAACAAGAGATCAAGCACTTGAGATGTTCTCAGACAATAATTTCAAGGCAAGTTTGAGCAGCTAGCTGTGCTACTGCATCAGGTTTCTTCTTTAATCTCTTTTTTGACCTTCTTTCTGACTCCTATCTTCTGCCATGGATGATTGTGACCAGGTTGAAATTATTAATGATCTTCCTGCTGACAAAACTATTACTGTATACCGATGTGGTCCTTTGGTTGATCTCTGTCGAGGACCTCATATACCAAATACTTCTTTTGTAAAAGCATTTGCTTGTTTGAAGGTGGCATTCTCCTAAGTGCTGAAATTTTCTCTTTCTTTCTCTCCATATGTACTCACTTAAAGGACATATATATGTAAAAAACTGAAGAATTCAGATTGACAGGCTTCATCTGCTTATTGGAGAGGCAACAAAGATCGTGAAAGTTTACAAAGGGTTTATGGAATATCCTATCCTGACCAAAAGCGATTGAAGGTAATTTTGATTCGGTGCTCTTGAAATTGTATTTATAAGCATTGGTTTAAGACTTCTATACATGGTTCCTGAAACTTCTTGTGATTAAAAATTGTCCTGATGTTTTTGGCATATATTATGTCTCATCTATCGTCAATGTGAAGCTGTTAAGGCCTTTTTTTAATGTAGTAGTTTAAATTTGTGTATTGTCTAATGCAAATGTCTGATGAGTTCTTCTTGGTTGCTTCATGACCTATTCCATGGTACTAGTTTAAGAAAGATGCTCTAAGTGGACAAGTATTTGGCCCAGATTTGTAATTTGTCAACTTAGTGATGAAGATATTTCTCCTCTCTCTCTCTCTCTCTCTCTCTCTCTCTCTCTCTGCCTCTCTCTCTCTCTCTCTATATATATATATATATATGAAGTATTTTTGTCTGCAAATAGCTCTGTTTGTGGTTTGGTTTAGCTGTGTAATAGCTATTAAAGCATTGCCAAGTTCATTCTTCAAGAGCAATGTCATCTTTTTTCTTTTTGTCCTAATGATAATTCCTTTATTTGATCAGGAATATATCCATCATCTTGAAGAAGCAAAAAAGTACGACCATAGGTTATTGGGTGTCAAGCAGGAACTTTTCTTTTGTCATGAACTAAGGTGCAAAATTGGCTCACATGTTTGAGTATCTTAATGATCAATACTATCCATAATGATTTAGATTCCTTGGTATTTTGGGGATTTTAGCCCAGGAAGTTGGTTTTTTCTTCCTCATGGAACTCGGATATACAACAAACTGATGGAGTTCATACGAACTCAGTATAGAGTCAGAGGCTATGAAGAGGTTAGAATTTGAGTTTGGCTTATACTTTTGCTTCATATGTGGTCTGTGCAAGTAATGGCTTAATTTTACTACCTTTGACAGGTCAAGTCTCCAAATATTTTTAACATGAAACTTTGGGAGAAATCTGGTCATGCTGCTAATTACAAGGACAATATGTTTTTGCTAGAGGTAATTGTGTTTTTGAGAAATAGTGTAATGGTTATAATTCCCACCTATTAATGTTATCTTCTTGATAGTCCATGCTGGAGGTCAGAGATGAAAGAAGAAACCTACTTAGTGTTAACGTAGAAACAGTCCTGGTGCATGGATTAACTTGGACTTTTTTCTTGCTATCAGAAAATCTGTAAAATAAAATATGAGACAAGTAATAGCCAAAATATTTGGTCTTGATGGCTCCATAGCTGACAACCGTGTTTGCAAATGTGGAAATGATTGACCTTATTGCCTTCCTTTTTCAAGTATTTGAGAATTGATGATATTACTTTTCTTGAATAAAGATTGAAAAGCAAGAGTTTGGACTGAAACCGATGAATTGCCCTGGACACTGTTTGATTTTTCAACATAGGGTACGATCGTATAGAGGTAAAGTTCATCTGTCAATTCATCGTACTGTAAAGCCACTTTGCTAGTTTCTTTTTTATTGTATCTGGTGAGTGCAGGAGATTGCCCTATGAAAGGCTAGATATTATTGCATTATTTATTTATGCAGCCTGTTTGTGAGGAACTGATCGAGGAGATACATCTATAAATTACATTTTCCTTGTTGATATTCTTCTATTAATTTGTTCTGGCTTCCAACCTAATATAGTTTTTTTTCTCCCCGGTCTACAGAACTCCCTCTTCGCCTGGCAGATTTTGGGGCCTTGCATCGAAATGAGGCCAGTGGTGCACTTACTGGATTAACACGTGTTCGAAGATTTCAGCAGGTATCCTTTCAGTAGAAAAGTGTTTTAACCCTTTTATCAGTGCCTTGTTCCTAATTTTTCAGCATTAGATCTATCTAAATGTCTATTACTCACTCAAGATTTTTTCTATTCTATTCGTTTTGGTTTTCTGGTTCAGTGACCATGTTCGTGATTGTTTTATGTGGTAGTGGTTCTATCCTTATTTTAATAAAAAGATGCTGCTTTTTATGACAGGATGATGCTCATATATTCTGCAGGGAGTCCCAGGTGATTTTGTGTAATTGATAATTAAAGAACTACTAATGTTTTTACACCAGTTGAAGCTTATGTAATCGGTTGTGATGGTCTTCAGGTCAAAGATGAAGTGAGAGGTGTCTTAGATTTCATTGACTATTGCTACAAAATCTTTGGATTCACTTTTGATCTCAAGCTATCTACGGTACAGTCAACTTCAAATTACTTGTTTTATTTGTTATACACTTTGTTCTCTTGCGAAACATGCTTTGATTGACAGAATTGTGGTCGTGAAATGTTTAGCAAGACAATATCTGCTGCCCAAGTTTGATGTTTAATTTTGAAATTCTTCTCCCTAGCTAAATTCAATGTTCTATTCGTTCATTGTTGAGTATGTCCATATCCAATTTTTGTATTGCAGAGGCCAGAGAAGTTCCTAGGAGATGTGGCAACATGGGATAAGGCTGAAGCTGCTCTTGCAGAAGCATTAAATGAATTTGGGAAGCCTTGGCTGGTAACATGATTTCTTTGACCTCTTTGTTATTGCAATCTGTTCCACAATACATTAAGCTTCAATGAACCACGTTTTCTCATTGTTAGTTAGAGGGCAGTTTTAGTTGGCAACTAGTGATTTTCTCTTCTATGGTTGTTTTGTAGCTTATAATGGTTACTTTTTGCAGATAAATGAAGGTGATGGTGCTTTTTATGGACCTAAGATTGACATAAGCGTGTCTGATGCACTTAATAGGAAGTTTCAATGTGCTACATTGCAGGTTTTCCTTTCGTTAAATTATCCTCGTCTCTTTTATTTGTGTTTGCTTTACCAACTTCCTTCCTGATTGTTCAAGAATTGAGGATCACCACTTAAGATATCAATGCCTGTGGTTGCAGCTTGACTTCCAGCTACCTGCACGTTTTGAATTGGATTACTCAGCAGAGGATGAGGCCAAGAGAGAGAGACCTGTCATGATACACAGAGCTGTTCTGGGATCTTGTGAGCGCATGTTTGCTATACTATTGGAGCATTACAAGGGAAAATGGCCTTTGTGGCTTAGTCCTCGACAAGCAATTGTCTGCCCTGTTTCTGAGAAATCACAGCCATATGCACTCCAGGTTGGTTAACTTTGTGCCCTTGGATCCATGAAGGTTAGGTGTTTTCTTGTCAAATGCTGAAGTTCTGTTGGTGTAATTCCTTGCTCACATCTATTGTCGATTTTAAGGTCTGACTCATTCGCTTTATTTTATTGTAATATTTTTTATTTTCTGCATGCTTATAGGTGCATGATCAGATTCATCAAGCTGGGTTTTATGTGGATGTTGACACAACTGATAGGAAGATTCAGAAAAAGGTACTTATAACCCTGCTCTTTACATAAAGTTTGCCTGACATAAATTAGTGCTGCTAGCATTTAGGCGTCGCCGGGCCCAGCCCGAAGCCGGATCGAGTTCAAGGCTCACAGCTGTTCACGCTGGGGCAGCCCAAAGCCTGATTGAACCTGGCCAAGCTCACAGCCCGAACCCCGGGAAAAAATTGCCACCTTTACTTGCACTCTGATTACTTGCTTTACTGTTTGGAAATCAATATCATTAATATTCTGCAAGAACTCATGTGGCCATAATCTTAACATTAGAGGTTGAGACCTAACATTGAATACCAGGAAAGTCGAAACCTTTTGTAGTTGGCTTCAACTAGTTCAGCTTTGGCAACATGAAATGCACGCTTAATAAAAATAATGAATGAATGAAGTATGTTTATGACCAATGCTTGCTGCTGTTCTTGATAGTAATCCTGATGAGAGCAGTGATGCTGTTTCTTAGATGTTACATAGTGCAATTGGTTCTAATTATCATTCCCCACTTATTTTGCCTTAACCCTTGATGAAATGTGATTGTAGATAAACTCATTGCTCTCATACGTCCAATTGTTTCAAGTTGCAAGAATTACACGCTTTGGAAATTTCTTTCATTTATTCAACAGCAACTGAGATTTTTTTGTCTGCTGCCTCGAATTTTCTGATTCTGTTTTAAGTTGTTTTTCATTTTTAACTTCCTCAGACTGATTCTGTACTCTGTAACTGCTTGGGGCCTCTCGTTTTAATTCATTCATCATCGATGCACAGGATTTCCTCCATTTAGACATGTTAAATTGAGCATTGGAAGAGTATAACAATATTAACTTGACAAATATTATTGATGAAAGAAGGTTATGAATACTTTGCTAATACATTGGTCCTTGTGCAGGTTCGAGAAGCTCAGTTGGCGCAATACAATTACATATTGGTTGTTGGTGAAGATGAAACAAAAACTGGACAGGTACAGACGGACACCACTGTACTTGGTTCAGGAACATGAAATTTGAATATCTAATATGCGAGAAAGATTCACCCTTGGATTTCATTATGTCGGAGGGTGATGGGATACTCTATTTTTAGTCTGGGTATCACTAATGTAGGAATGGCGGTGTGTCATTTCTTATTTGCAGGTGAGCGTGAGGGTCAGGGACAAGTCGGACCATTCTGTGATGAGTCTTGAGAGCCTATTGAAACACTTACGGGATGAGGTTGCTGCATATCATTAGATAGTAATCACTGATTTCATACTTGATTTGTATGTATACGATGGAAATTAAGGTGGTCAAACTCTTGCAGCCAAAAATCCTTTAGACAACTTCCACCGTTGTTTCTTTTGGCATAAAATGCTTTGATGGTTTTTTGTGTATCAGCATTTGCTTCCCAGATTGCATGCCCATTGCATATCCGGAATTGTACAATCTACTTTTGCTATAATTTTACATTGAAAAATTGAAACGCATTCCTGGTCATTTCCTATACGACAAAATGGCTTATTTACACCAAACCCGGACTTTGGTTTTGAACAATAAAATATAGAATCTACAGAAGCTGAGTACATACAATATTAATTATATAAAGAATATTAACAAAAATCAAAATATAGAAATACCAATGACGAGGACTTGAGTGCAGTTTACCGGTTAAATTGAGATGATCACAGGTAGCAGTGGGTTTTATTTTCATCTTCTTCAAGAGCCACTGCGTTCATCTGATCCCACCTAACCTAATCTTGCGTTTACAAAACGAAACCCTCTCACACAGTTGGCACTGAAAGTTCTTATACGAATAACGCTTCTTCGATGGTCATGGCCGTTACCAAAATAGTTTGATCACATAAGGGAATGATCATATATATTACATCAAAGACCTAGAAATCCTCTCCTTCATATTCCCATCTCCACAACATTCAAGCATGCACCAACTACACATACAGGGAAAAGGAAGTCAACTTTAAAGCACGTTCACTGGTTTTAGGGATATACAGGACCGGGATGTTTGTCACATATACATCTAGGAATCTTATCTAGGTAATCTCCATAATCTTCCACTGCCCAAAGATACCTAAGCTAAAAGGCATAGTGGCAAATTCTAGCAACACCAAGTTACATAAACGTGAGGAAAGTTCACAACGTGTGTTAGAACTTGATGGCAATCAATCCCGATCCCTACTCGAACCTAGTAGAGTAGTGGTATAGGTGACATCTATGTATGTTATTCAAAAAACCCATTGTTGGGTCTGCCGTTACTCACGTTCAGATCTTGCTGGTGTTGAAACTGTTGCTTACGATAAGCTGAGACCGAGCTGCTACTCTCACCTACGTCATGCTCGGGCCTGTAGTCTTCATCTATCTCTTCTTTTGCCACCTTTTCCATTCCTATGAACTCCATTGGCCTTGGGATTGGTACATAATGTGCCTGTGTCGTTTCGCAGTAGCCGGAAGGTGGTTGTTGATGTGGTGGCACAACTGATGGGAGTTTGGAGAGCAGCGCTTCAAGGCTGCTCATGGAAGGTGTAATTTTGAAGGGCATTTGATGGTTGAAGTGGTCGTAGAACTCAGTTGGTGGTGCAACAGCTCCTTGGTGGTGCCAAGTGTCTGGTGTGTTGTAGCCATCAACTTTGAAAGGGAATGCAGCAGATGAAGGATGTGGCATGAGCACCCCAGGAATGCTTTCTATGTAGCTGAATTTCTTTCTTAGTAGGACCACATAGCTCAGGTCTTCAATCACCTTATAAAATTGCAATGGAAGGGGAAACTATAAATAGTTTGTTCTTGTTTGTAAGAGAGAGTGAAGAGATCACGGGAACAAGTATTAGAGAGAGAAAAGAGAGAACCTTGTGAACAGCTCCTAGTTGAACAACTCCTTCTCTAACTGCGATCAAGGCTATGGTCTGCAAAAGATCATCAAATCAGCCAAGAAAGTCTAATCTATTTCAGACCTACAACTGTTTATTAGCATACCTTTATACCAGACTGAAACTGGGCTTCCCATGTCCTAGGATGCTGCGAATTAACCAACACGTGATCAGAAAGATCAACAGATCCTACTATTGAAACATTTTAGCAAGCATGAAATAACAGTGATGATGAACCAGGAGTACTTACTGAGTCCGCTGAGCTGTGCCATGCGGATAAGAAGTTGATTTCTGGCTCATTTGGTTCTTTGTATATCCACTTGTGACTATGATCTGCTGCTACTTTGCCTATCAGTCTGATCACATTAGAAGACAAATAAACTTATGGGCTATCAAAACTTTTAGACGAACAGAAATTTCACAGGAATATATCTCCTACCCTTCTCCATAGTTGTAGATTTCATGAGACATCTTGAAGAAGAGCTCTGGTTGCAGACGTTGATAATGTTGTAATTCACAGTTTCCATAAGCAGATGAACTTGGACAGTCAACTGAGTTGATCTCAGCAGTTGATGCAGGAAAATTGCAGAAACCATCTTCCCAAACCAATATCCTAGAAAGTGTATCAAACGAAACGAATAATATGCTAAGAAAAACCAGAAGAAAGGGCACTATCGCTTGCATACACTACATCTAGGAAACAAAAGGGAAAAGAAAAAGTATATATATACCAGTTCCTTCTGTTTCCTCTTGACCTGTCATAAGCTCCTTGGCCGTCCCATCTTGACAAAAAGATGATAATATATGTGTTAAACTAAAGAGACATTTTAATTGACTGTGTAACAAGGTGGCGTACTATATTAGATATGTAGATCCTTCTCTTCACTGAAAAGGAGCAAAAATGTGTTTCTTTTCTGTGAAAGCTTAATCTATCTTTGCTTCTCTTACTTGGGTGGAGGGTAATTCCTTGGCAAGATTCTCCAAAATACTGCATAAACCCACTGAGAGTTGTCAGGAATGCATAAGCTTCTGAGGGTATGTTGAAGAAGATGAGTAACAGCTAACGGGCTGAGATGTTCCTCCATTGATCAAACGATGATCCTTAAAATTATAGACACCCTTCTCTGATCGAACGTGTTCTTGTGTGTGTGTGTGTCTCTCTCTCTCTCTCTCTCTTCCCCCCCGCTCCTTATGCTTCCATATTCTCCTCTCTGTCTCTCTGTCTTTAAAAAGAGAAGGCAAAGCTCAGTGTCCCATCTTCCTTTATATAAGCCTACCAACAAGGAAATCTCACATTTATACCTCACTTTTTTCTATCCCTCACACAGTCACACACGCAACACTCTTCTTTCTTTCTTTCTTTCTTCCCGGTACTGTTAATTAATCATGCTTCAAAATTTACCAAAATGATTTCTTGAGGCCCACTCTTTTGTCTTCTCGGTTCCCAACGTACCGTCCGCTCTCTATCGATCCTACTCTCTCAGTACTTTTTTTTTTCCGGCTTCTGCTCGTATCTCAATTATGATCCAACAAATATCAGAAAGACCCAACCTTTGTTCTTCTTAGTTCTTACACTTCATCATGACCTTCGAAATATAACGATGGCCTCCTATAATGTCTGTGATTCTCTTCTAACTCCAATGACTGTTTAGTTTCTCTCTTTTCTTACCATTCTGACATAATCATAGCATCACCACTCATTTCATTCCCAGGTAAATTTTCTTCCTTACCTAGTTCATTTATTAGGTCAAAGTAAAACAAAATGTTAATTCAGAACAAACGGCATTGCAGAATGCAGCAGACAGCACTACTATATACTTTTGGTCTTTAATTTTTTTAAAATATTGAACTTTTTAATTCAATTTTTGCTTTATTATATTGAAATTTTATTAATTTAAGTGAAAATAGTCTTTTTTTTTTTTAATTTTTGGTTCCTTCTTGGATCCCTTTTTCTTTTACCTTGCATTGCATGTTCTGACCTTGCCAAGTTTCGAAGCATTAATAGCTGACACTAAGATTGCCTCTTTCCGGTGGATTTAAAAATGACTTTGTAGAGGCTGATAATGTGGTTTTTATGGAGCCACAATGTCTAGTTATCTTACCTTACAATGGGAATGAGAAAGCTGATAAGATCAAACATCAAATGTTGTTTGTTTGCTAAGTAGTCCAAATTTGGATGGATATGTCCCAGCGCTTTGCACACATGTAATGAAAACCTCTGACATCACCTCCCAAAGGTTTCAGTGTCTAGGTTTGTTTGTAATTAGTTCAAAGCTCTGGATTTGCTGATACAAACTGAATTTATCATAGAACATAATTATTGAATTGAATTTATATTTTGGAGACACCTGTCTTGCAAGTGGATACGAGCAATAGGCAATGTCCATGCACACATATCTATTAATGCATAAGATGTCTTTAAAGAAGCTATCATTTGATGGCTTTGTTTCCAATTCGGAGTGAAGGAGGTTTCTGTTACTAAATTAATTGCTAGAATTTGCCCTAGTCTTCTAACAAATTGAGCTCTCAACCCAAATCAGTGTTGGGATCTTTGTTTCTATATCGCTCGCTCTTAATTTGTGTGCGCGTGTGCAAAGCTACACGAACGTGGTGGCTAAAAGGGGCTTTCAGTGCTTTCATTTCTCGTTCCTGACACCAAGCAAGCTTGACAGGTCACTACATTTTCTTTTTGACCGTTTGCTAGAGAATCTGTCCTTTCATTAACTGTGTAATCAACCTAAACCCTGCATTTTAACCCTTTTATTACTTGATACTGAACAACTGTGGAATCTGCTGCATACGTTTGCTCCATGGCTTCTTCTCTTCATTTGAAGGCAACCCCATTTGTGGAATGAAATGGGTTCTTTGTATTTTACATTAAAAAAAAGAGAGAAATTCCCAGCTCATAAAAGGTACGGTCAATGTAAATTGGTAGGGTTGGAGACAGAGTCTGGTTAGATGATGTAAGCAAAAGGAGTCTGTTTGGCCTCCAAGTAAATGAGGGTTGAATTTTATTGATGGTGGTGACGGTTCTATTGTCCATATTATATTGGTTCTTTGTTGTTTTTTAATAAAAGATCCAAGAGTTTTATATGGGAGAGTGGCGCTATAAGATTATATAGTCTTCGGTCAAGATAACAGATGGTGTAAATGCCCCATCCCTTTCTTCCATTAAAGATGTGGAATCTCTGCTCTTCCCATCCTCCTCAATCCCATTCATATTAAAATAATCCCTCCCATCAAACAAACAATCCAAGAGACTTTGTTTTTTCCCTTAAAAGTGGGCAAGTTATTTCTATTTACAGATAAGTGAAGAACATATTGATTACCAGACAATATCAGAAACAGTATCTAATAATGCAAACTCTAAAGCAGGCAAATCTTTCTTCCCTCTTATTTGATACTAATTTTAATGAGAAAGAAAGAGATGGCATGGGATTGATGAATGGAAACTAATTTAATATTTGATTTGGAATGTTTGGTGCTATATTCTATAATCTACATTCTCAGTTCATGAATAAGGTTCCATTGCTTTTTCTGTCTTAAAAAAAACTCTTTTAAGTTCAGATACATGCATTATACATAGCAGCCGCATAGGTGATTTCCAGAGGTCTAAACTTCAGTGCTCCTTGAAATGATCAAATATCTCTTCCTCTGTACACAGCTCTTCGTTTTTTTTTTTTCCTTTACCCTCTTACGTTAACGTTATGTTATAGAATCTACACTTTCCGACGTGGGTGTTTCATAGTTCTTCAGGTCTTCCAAATCCTTAATTTTTGTATCGAGACCTTCTGCTTATATATACTGCGTTCTTTAAAAACCCTTGCTTGCATGCATTCTTCAATAGTAATATAAGAAAACAAAGTGTCTAGGACTCTTAATTTACTCATTTTCAGGGAACTATATGTATCCAGCTTAAAATATAAAGAAGACGGAAAGCGACGTCTCAAAAGTAGACTCTTCAGATAAAAACACCTGTTCGGTCAGAAAGGCCCTAATATATATTTGTGAATGAGGAGATACTTCTTCTCTCAGACTCTCAGTACTAATTACGAAGCTGGCCACTGGTAAGTAGTGTATTTATGTCTAAATAGCCATCTTTGATATGTAGTGTAGTTGGGACAAAAAAAGTTATAATCTTCTCACTATACTACAGGGTTACATCTTATTAATGTAAACCGACATTTTCTAATTATTTCACATTGTTTACACCAGTAGTGGGGAAGGATATACATAAAGTAGTTGTCCAATGCCAATAATGTAGGAGCTGGACACCACGACCTGTGCATGTAATGCAGCTAGGCCTCACCAGTGGTAAGTGCCCAAAAAGGAATAACGAAAGAAAATGATAGTGATATTGAACATTTAAGTCAAAAATGCCATACAGCTCGTTTTAGGATCCACCATAGCGCAGAAATACGGATTAGCATGGATCCTAAAGTCAAAAATGCCATACAGCTTGTTTTAGGATCCACAATAACCCAGAAATAGGGATTAGCAGGGATGCTGTAAATGTCTCATCAAACTTTCTCTTTCTGTTTGATGGGGAAGAGAGAACCCTGAAAAAGTCACTCTTCTTCCTTGTTACACCTCTTCTGCATGAACCCTTCGACTCGAGAGAAAAGAGAACCTTGGCTAAGTGGTATTCTACAAGTAATCACAACTTTTCGTATTCTGGGACTGACTTCCTAAGCAATTAAAAGAGTGGTCAAATGTTCCAAAAACACTGCAATTTCTAACTTTTCCAGGCAGAGATAAATTCCAAGACATCACGTGATGGCGTTATATAAAATTCTATGTCTATAAAGCTTGTCACCCACAAAATAAGAAAATAAAAGCAAAGCAAGTTTCTTTTTCTTTTTGGTTTTAAATAAAAAAAAGAGACTCCCATAACTCCTAGCCTTTTTATTTCTATGAACTTACTGTTTCCTTTCCTTAAATACGGCCTTAAGATTGCTACTGAACTCTGGTTCAGATGTGTACATATATACACCTTACCTAGCTAAGGCCTCAGGATTCATATGTACTCAAGCCAATTCAATTTATCCTACCATCAAGAACGGAACTAGCTATCTTTGGATCTAACTTCCAAGCTGTCCAAATGGTTAGCTGGAGGGACAAATTGTCTGCATTTGATCAGTTCTTTTACATACCAACGGTGAAAAGAGTTGGCTCGATTTTGCCAATGTTGGTCAAACGGAAAGTGATTGATGATCGACTTTGAAGATCATCCACCAAAATGGTCAATATACTGGACGGTACAGATGATGATGAGGGTCCACATTTCCAGTATTGTCGATACAGATATTCAGAACAAACTTCACTCTCTAAGGCTTGTAAACATTTAGTCCTGCATGTCCTTCCTCGTCACCATCTTCTTTATCATGGTCATCCATCAACGTCGCTAACTAAAGTTACTAGCTTGAATGCTAGTATCTAGCTAAGCCAACCGAGAAGAAAACTTGTTTACGATGTGCCGCTTCTCTGGAAATGAGGTCCTCCGTGTCATTTCCTCACTTCCTACATAGTACAAGAGGATTTTTATTCACAAATTGGTAGATGACAGAGAGAAATTTGCAGATGAGATTCTTTGGTACAAGGTAGGAATTGGAAAAATGTCACTACATGACATCAAGCAGTATTTCTGGAGTTTAGGTTTGATGTCTAAAACCTATAAACTTGCTAATTCCAAGTACCAAGTGATAAGTAGTGTTTTAAAGTTGGAGGCATGCAAAAAGAACTGTTACCAAGTAATAAAATTGACTTACGGGACATATGATTTGTTAATTAGTTGACAAACTATACATGATTAGCAGATATAATATTGGTGGAATTTAAGGTAGGAGGTTAAGTTTGATGAAGGCTATGATTGCATCAAGTTTGCTTTTGATGACGTTAGCTCCTTTAGCCAACAGAGAACTGAAAATGAGTTGCAATCATAGAGAGATAGAATAGGCATGTTAAAAGAGTTCTGTGTGTGGTTGAGGACAATGTAACTGAGATATGTGGGGACTAGGACAGAGACATTTTATCAAATTACCAAGAAAGTGTCCCCCGCTCCAATTTTCTATACTTAAATGAATCAACCATTGCAAGGTCCTACTCGCTCGCTCACTCTCGTCGAACAATTGGTTTTGGAGTCCTCAAAAGGGCTAGCAAAGCTGTGACAACTTACAAGCATCTTCTCCCTAACTACCAACCATAGTATGTCTATAAACTACTGATAATTTCTTTATCCTATTAACTCTTAAGATGTCCCAACAAATGTCATTTCAGTGTCAAAACAACAGCACTGTCAACGTACTTTGCCAACAAATTATTTTTATGCACCATCCCCATCTCTTTACAGAAGGGATTGCACATGGGGGAATGGCCACTGTGTATGCGAGATGCTCATTGTTCTCAGTTATCAAATAGATTGTGTATCTCAGATTATAACACTACTCACTCATGGAGCCTCTTGGACCAAAAAATTATCAAATTATAACACACACACTCGTACATGTTTTTCGTCAGAGAGTGGGTCTCTCATCGGACAACCTCTTTTTCTCTTAAGCCAAAAAGATCAGGCAGTTGCCATACAATTTTGGGGCCCCCTTCATCTGGCTGAACTGCTGATTCAAGAGAATTCCATTGTTGACATCTATGTGTGAATAACATGGACATACTAGTACTATTAGTACATGCGTTGCTTTGATTGTGGGGGAATTAAATCCTCTTTTCTCGTATTTCTGTACTAATTTTGTTCCGACAATCTCATCCACACATATACGTGAGACTTAAAAAAATGTGTATATGAGATCATTGGGAATAACATATTGACATAAGATTATAGACACAAAAAAATCTTGTTCCTTATTGTAGTACAGAAATCAAACAGGTGCCTATCTTATTAGTCCGTTCCGTTAGCAACTTGGTGCACCAACTTTTCAAACAAAAACATGACTCGTTAAGAGCATTTGCCAATTCTCCTGGAGCACCATAACATTAACATGGTAGAAGATGTTATTTGAGAAAGGCCCACAAGGAGGGGTAGGATAGGAGATGCGGACAAAAGCTTGAGGAGGAGAGGGAGGGGCCATGCCTACTAATGCTACTAGTACTACTCCCTAAGCTGAAGAGAGCTTTTTTTTTCTTTTTTTTTTCCCTTTACTTGCAGGAGTCAGACTCGGAGAAAGATGTACTTGGTACTATAGCGGCTAATTGGGTGCAACGACTAGTCTTTGTCCCTTCTCTCTTTCTTTCTGCTTTCTTTTGGTCATAGGCAATCATGTACAAAAATATATATGTAACGTCAACTGGACGGCTGGGAAGGATCATACCCTAACTCTTTTGTTTCGTGCTCAGCTAGGAGCTACACTACGCTCAGCGTCTTCCTCGCTCACTATCCTTTCGATTGGCATGTGATTTCCACGTGCTTTACATATATTCTTTTGTCATGTGGCATTACATCATGCACATGAATATTACAAGGGCATGAAGCTTCTTGATTGTCATCATACTGAATTGAAGTAATTGAAACTGAAATAGACAATTAACTTCTACAAAAAAGAAAAACCTAATATCTTCTTGTCACATATTTTAAACCAACCAAAAAATATAATTATTTAAGAGTCACATATTTCTTAAATTCAAACTATTTCACTTAGAAAATATTTGATTCCCATTTTTGTTTTTCTATTGTACTTTTTAGTTTTAAATTTTTGTTTTTCAAATAAAAACAAAATTATATTTAGTTATTAAAGTTAATATAGTTATATTTTTATTATCGATGATAATTATATATTAGATAAATTTAAAGATAAATTATTTTTAATTAACTTAATTAATTTACTCTCTTATATAATATTTATTAATAAATTATAAATACAAATTATTTTATTTTATTAAAATAAATAATTTTAAATTATAATTTATTAGAAATATTTTAATTATAAATAAAAAATTTATTTGAAATTTATGTATTTTAAGATATTTTAAATTTAATTATATTCATTGATAATTATTAATTTAATTAAATTATAAAAATTAAAATAAAGTATTCATAATTTTAATTAATTAATTATAATATTAAATTAAATTAAATTATTCATAATTTTTATTTTTAACTAAAATATTAAATAATTAAATAATATATATTTAGTTGATAGTAAATCAGATTATAAAAAACATAAATAGAAAACTATTTTTGTGGTTTTTTTATAAGTTTTGAAAACTGGAAGAAATAAAAACTAAAAACAAAAAATAAAAATTCAAACAAACATGTTTTTTTAAAAAATTGAAAATAAAAATTAAAAAATAAATAGAAGCAAACATGCTAAATGAATTATTTTGATACTAACTTATGAAAATACTCAATTCTCTTTTTAACTAATTATCTTTATTTTAGTTGGTTAACTATTGAGAAATAATTGTATCATAATATTAATTATCATTAGTTTTTCATTTACTCATATAAAGCAATTTGTATATATTACTATTGAATACTAATTATATACCAACTAAACTTGTAAGTTGTAACTAATTATAAGCATGTTGTGTAACTTCTTAAATTCAATTAACAAGTTATTGTATCAATTATTGGAATTCTATTATTAATTATTACCATTTTAATGAAATTAAACACGTTTATATATGTGAAAATGGATACAAAAACACCTCTTTATAATTTACATTATTTAAGATTTGTTTCAAATATATAATGCAATGAAAATAGTTATTCTAAAATTTATTTTAAACATATAAGAAATTCATATTAGAATTGGAAGGTAAATAACAAAATTTTGTCCATATATATTTTAATGCTTTTGTGGGATAAAGTTTGTTCCATTAAAAAGATTAACACAATCTCAATCTGAATGCCTTACAGTATTTTCCCATTGACACAACAACCCACTAACTCACGTCAATTCTACTTTCCATTCTTTTGGTAGACAATACCGTCATCAAGGAATTACTCTATTTCTTGGTCACCTTTCCTTTTGCTCAATCCGCCAGGCATCAAGTCATATTCATCAAACTAACCTTTCCTCAGCTAGCTATAGTTCGACCTTGTTTGGGATTACTTGTCGAATTGCTTTTTCATGCTCACTTGCAAATTCAAGCTTCGCGACAAGCTTTCCTGTGCGGATCCATTGCAGTGGAATAACTATTGCTGAGTAGTAAAACGATATTCACTTTCGTAATACTAATACACCGTTATGTCACTGTGCTCACATTGTATTCAGCTATTATCTTACATTAACCAGTACTCTTACAAAGTGGGAATTCATTTAAGAGAGTGTTCTCACAATTTTACTTCTTCGAGCATCATGTTTTAGTCATAATATCATTGAAAAAAAAGCTTAAAGTCATACTTAAATTGCACTTTGGTCCTTTAATTTCTTTTTTTAACAACTTAACTTGACATTATAAACAAGAAAATGTATGGATAATAATATGCTTGTAGCTGTTTTGGCATTGACATTAAGCTACTCTCCACCTTCGACCACACACTTCAGTCAAGAGCTAAGTCTCTTTCTTTGTACCGTTTTCACTGTGAAGGATAATGGCAAATTACCCACTCTGGCCAGAGCAAGTGAAAATGGTATTTGAATGTATTTAGTGAAGCTGATTATTTTATCATGATAATTCCATAGATGGCTCTTAAGAACAAATATCTATCAAGTTTGCGCCTGCACTGTGGAAGGAGAGATTATCAGATTAACTAAAAGGAAAAAACGTGACAAAATGTTCAATTTAGATATGTAAAGAAATTGAAGGCTACCATTTCAGGCAAGACAAGGTCATTGTGCCTGGAAAGACATATGTATGATTAACAATTGGGTTAAGAAGAGCACACGATAGCCGTCACTTTGATTAAATTATTTCCTCTTAAATCCTGAAGATCTGCTTTAATTATATATTACTGTGATCTCTATATTCGAAAGGATCTTGGTGGAAGAGATAAACTATGTAAATGTGTTTGATCCTCTGTAATGTTCAGGATCAAAAGTGCGAAATTTATATCTAATTTGTCAGGTTTATCACGTTGCTGTTTTGTACTAAAGACTTATGTGAATATGCGATTGAAAAGGAAAAGCCTTATCATATCCTTTCTTGTGAGGCCATGGAGAACTGAGATTTTTAACTTCAGTTAGGCCTTTGGACCACCCTAAAGACAATAATTAAGTTGATAGAACAACTGTGGTCCATTGCCTAAGAACCCCATAAACGACGTGTATTCAAAAGCCTACAAATCCTGTATGCATGCGATCTTAAAGGTTTGTTAGAACATTTATGAGAGTTCTTGTCATACGTTTAATCATATAAAATCCTACGGGATATCTATTTGCGTCGGCAGGTTTGTAATTGTTTGTGTAAGTATGCTTAATAAAACGTTTGATGTCATTAATGTAATTAAACTCATCAATTTTCTGTGGATATCATCAAAATAATAATATCATAAGAATATTTTTAATGTATAAAAAGTGAAATAACAAAACTACTAAACATTTTATAACATGTTAGAGAAATAATTAAATTAATAAGAAAATACTTAAACGAAACCATAATATCTTTAGTTTCACATAAACATATAATTAGAAAACAAAAAGGGGCAATCTTATATTTGTATTTATGTCATAAGAAGATACACAATCTTATATACATATAAAAAGATGAAAAAAGAACAATATAAGCAGTACTCCATATTGTAACCACAATATATACCGTCAACAAAAAACAATTGTATGTGTTTATATACATATTAGCCTTTATCTTTATAAATATTAATTAATAGAACTAATAATTGTAATTGGAAAATTGATTATAATATTCTGACATGTGAGCATAATTAAAATTTTTTATGTTTATAAGTGAAATAACAAATTAATGATAATAATTACTATACTTCCCCCTTTTGGTTTTAAATCCAACTTTAATTAATAAGAAATCTAATTATCACCCACTCGAGTTCTACATATTAATTTTATATTAAAGCATTCTCTTAATTACAATGCAATTGTCTGTATATACTTTAAGGTAATATTTTATAGGATGTAACAGGAATGCGATATGATTAACATTATATTACATATCATCCATCGATTTATTTGGTTTGGTACAAAAATTGTAATGCAATAGGATATTGATTACATCATGTATAGATCACTTTCTTTTTGATAATATAATGCCCTATATATACCACTCCACGAATGACGAATGACGAATGTGCATTACCATAAACTCTTTAGGTCGATCAAATCCACTACTTCACTTTTCAATAAGCATCACGTTACCTATATACAAACAGTGCAACGTAGTGTGGGTAGGCTTTGGCAGCTATTGTGAGACTCTTCGTTGATACGTAATGTAATACTCATCAGGCTATGTACTCTTACGAGTTGCTTGAACACGGAATCAAAGTTGCTCGGGGAATTTAAAAAGTTTTCTAGTTCCCACTTTTCAAACAGAGATATGGGTATCTAAATTACCAACCATCAGGATCACAGTCTGCTTCTCCATCACGGTCATGGCTTCCTTTTAGGAGAAAAAAAGAGAAAGGTGAAGTTGAGTCTTTCAGTGCAACGAAGCCGGGTGTTTCATTGGGTTGCACCTTTATTAAAGATTACGACAACTCGTTGAATCCACCTCACTTACAACCACAACAACGCTCTCATGAGTTGGCAAAGGACATTATTTTCTTTGAATACTGGGATTCAGACACGGTAACTAATTTCTTAATGCTTTGATTGTACATTTGACATTGCCTTTCCATTGCCACCCACCCACCCACACACACCTCCAGCTAGCTATCTATCTAGTAATAAGTCTTACTTTTGGATCAGAACAATATCTGACCCGACCACTTTTGCAGGGATAGACTTTGTGAACGTTTTTCCATTAGTTGGATTCTATTTCAACTCAACTTTCAAGCAGCTGCCTTTTATCACATTGGAGACCTCATATCTCGGATAGAACTCAAGCACACGCCTAGGATTGTAGAGAAGTTCCGGGTCTTCAAAAGATTGTTTGGTTTATGATAATCCATTGGCTTTGACAGGAAATTGGCACTAATAAATAATTGTTTTCTGGATAGGTCATCTGATTTTATCATAGGATAAGTTGGTACAGAGGCTACTTCAGATTAATCAAGTTAGGAAATCCTTCTGCGGCTAATCAATCACCATTTAGATGGGTAACAAATTGAATTTGTTTTCACACATAAGGATGTTTCGAACATCTCCAAGTTTCTTTGGACACTGGAAAGACCCACTAGAGTGTTGATCCAGTATTGAAATAGTGCTGGGCTGTGCTTGTGCAGTACTCTCTCGTCTTCAGTCACTCCACTTCTTTTGGGAATATGTAGACAGGTCCATTGGTACGAACTTTTCTTCAATCGGGGTGGTGTAATCTTGAAACTCTGATCCGAATATTTATGGGCTTTAACACTTCACTCGCAAGAATCAGAACAGTCGTTGATTAAATTCTTTTCTTCTTGTTTCCTTCGTAAACTAAGATAGATGCATTAATTACCAAGAACGCCAGAAATCCTTTGTCCACTTCTCACGAAAGGTATATAGAGAGCGGGTTTAGTATTTAAATATTCTTTGCATCAACAGTCAATCATGAACAATTCGTTATGGCTTATAAGCCAAATGACAATTGGCATATACAATACGACCAGTTGTTTCGTGTCGATTCAAGTCCTTCTCAATTTTAATGCAGCGTATGGATGCTATGATTCTTACTGTGACAAAACAAAACAAAAATTTAGAGATAGAATAGAACAAAAATTGGAGACAATGATGTGTTTAGTTATAATGAACAAAACAAATAAAACTGTGTATCTTGAAGACATAATTGTATTTGGTAACAATTGACAGAATATAGAAAATAGTATCAATAACCAAAGTACCTCTGCAGTATAATAAAATTGAAAATATATAATTCATTGATTATTTTAAAAAGAATGATTTATAAACTATTTTTTAATTGTATTTATAAAGAAGGAATTAAAAAATGAGGAAACTAAAAATTTAATAAAATGAGCTATTGAATAGCAAAAAATTCATATAAGTTAACAATAAAATGAATTATGTAAATTTTTTTATAATTGTATCAGTATTTTTTTAATTGTATTTGTATTTTTTAAATTACAATGAAATAAAATAAAGAACATAAATATTTAATGAAATAAGAAACCTAAAAATTTAATGAAATGAGTTATTGAATAAAAAAAATCCTACAATTTAAATTCTAGCACATAATAATTTAATAAAACATCTAAGCATTCATGAAATTAATTACATAATAGGTTAAAGATACATTCAAACCTTATATTTTATTAAAAATATCTTTTTTGCTATTTGTAGTAATAATATGGGGGTATTTTTGTCCAACAACCTATTTGTTTTGTTTCTGTAACAGGCATAAGAAATTTGTACCACAATTTTAGAAGGAAAAAAAATTATATTTTTATGAATTAGAGACGGAACAACAATAGATAGTATCAATAATGAAATACTATTAAATACAAAATTTTTATGTTTTATTATTTATCTTTACCCATAAAGACATTAACCATACGCAGCTTAATTGCAGATAAGACAAGCACAGAACATTTCATGAAAGCTTATCTTGCCTAACCATGTAGAGAATCGATGCATGTAAAATGTGACCTAATTATGACTTCTTAAAGTATTTTTAATATAAATTTATCAATTACTAAAAATATATATATCAAATTATTTAAATATTACGTAAAATTTTTGTTACTAAATGTCAATAAAAATTCTAATATAAATTGATTACAAATTAAAGAATTAAAATATTTAATAATTAAAATTAGAAAAATTGTAAACACGCTATTCCATTATAAAGAATGTAAAATAACAACAATATCTAATATAAATCTTACTAATACGTAGAATACGGAAAGGTCCAGTATTACGCAACCTCATGTTTAATTAGTCGAAATGATATTCCTATTAAAAAGAATATCTATTAGTAAATTATTTTTCTTTTAGTACTTTGATAAAAATTGAAGTCAACAAATTGTTTTTTGTAATTTTTTTCCTTTTATAGATAATTAGAGACCCAAGCAGCTAAGAAGTAATATGTCCTTCAAAATAATTATAATAAATTTGATTGATTTTGATATACTTAAAATTATATAATTTTTGGTTCTCCTTGATCTATATGTCAATGCCAAACCATAAACTGTAATACATAACGATATCTTAGTTACGTATCCCGGATTGTATACGAAGGATCAAAAACGAAGGAATGCGGAATACCTGATTTCGGTTCCATCTCTGACTTTGAAGTTAATTCTGGTACCAAACGAGTTTCAATCTCCTGGGACCTTTACGAAAAGTATTTATCGGCATGTAGTTTAGGCATTTCTACAGTTTTCTTATTACGTAAGCTTTCTTAACTGGTCAGAGATTCCTTATGCTTACGATTGACATGAGCAACTGCAAAAGACCTTAACCTATATATATAGCTTCCATATCAGGCTTCTCCATCACAAGGCTGATATGGACCAGGTCCACACTAAAGCGATCCATTTTCTACTCAAACTTTGGCCCATTGATTTAGATCATTTATTGGGCCATTTTATTATTTTTATCTGGATCATATTATGTAACTTAACCGATAATTTATTTAAAAACCAAAATTACAATCAATAACTATCCACTTTATGGGGAAAATGACAAAATTGCCCTTAGGGGCAAAAATGTCTTACAATCTCCCCCTTGGATAATTATTAATTGCAATTTTACTCAAAGTTTAAAAACAGTTTAAACAGTCGGTTAAACGATACTGTTGTATTAATCGACTAAGTTTAAAAACAAATTATTTGATCTAAAGATAATGAAAATCCAATATTCTGTCTTGCAAGGCTTTTAATACTGAGAAGTATCAAATACATGAGTCATGTGCGACATAGATGTAATACAATCACGCATATCTAATACCTCACTAACATAAATCGGAAAATAGAGTGTGGTAAACTACGATGATACCTTTATGATCTAATACGTACCATCATCGTCTGTGGGTCTCAATTTCTCCAACTTTATGCCAAACCATATTGCTAAACTACACCAGAGAAATCCTGTTTTCTCTCACCAAATGCTAAACAGTATTAGAGAAAACTTGTTTCCTCTCACCATATGCTAAATAGCATTAGAGAAAACCTTTATATTCTCCAACTGAATGCTAAACAACATTAGAAAACCTTTATGGGATTAAAAACTTATATTCCTTATGTCATGTGAAACTTTAAGGATATATCCGTATACACTGTATGTGTTTAATGACATAGGCTCAAGGTCAATTTGTATATATGCCAAATGACCTTTAAATGTTTAATATTGACACAAATCTTAAGACTTTTATACGTATTATGACAATGTATGATAACATATATTACTGAGGATAAACAATGATCATCATTATTGATGAACCATCATACCGTCATAATACATCAAAAGATGTACAAATGTACATGGAGCAAAAATAACGATATTTTAAGTAACAGTTTTTAAGGACTTCAAAACACCCATACTGTATACTTGTATTCCAAACACAAGTGGGCAAAGTCCTTTAGTTAAAAAATCGACTTATAGTTTCTCAGTCTTTAAATACTCCAAATCTTAATGTCACTTTTTCGTGTCAACTACTTTGACCTCAAAATGCTAAAAACCCTGTGATATTCAATGTTGTTATTAAACAACACAGAAGTTTGATTATCACATTACAATTGAATGGGTTTAGCCACTGAATCAACTACAGACAACTCAGAAATTAAATTTCTGAGCTAAAATGTCTGCGAAGTAGCCCCATAGCAAGTACTTTGCATACATAGTCAAAGAAATCACCCGTGTCTACTTGACAATCTTTTACGACATTATACTATCTACTAACTTAAACCGTAACCTTAAGTGAATTTTCAATCATCTGGACACATAGCTAAATTTGAATCTGAATTCCCTACGAGGTTTAGTTTGTTAACTTTTCTATATGTCAACATATAATCCTTGATTCCCTTTAATTATCTCAACACTCGGTTGACTGCATTTCAATGGTCTACATTTGGGTTAACCAGGCACTGATTAAACAGTCAAACAGTAAATGCAATGTTCTCCCTAGTACATAGCCGAGCATACATAAGGCTATCAAACCGTACTAGAATACGGAACATTTCTTATAACCTCTCTCTTTATTTTATTCTTTGGATACTCTGCCAAAGATTATCTCTCACTATGAGAGATAGTTGCTACGACAGATTTACTATTAACTGTATTAAACTTTTGTAACATATACTCAATGTATGCACTCTGTGAGAGGTATAATGAGTTTTAAGATATGTCATGGTGAATCTGAATACCTAAGACAAAAGATGCTATGCCAAGGTCCTTTATGTCAAAATTCTTGACCAAAAGTTTCTTAGCCTTATACAACATTGTCAAATAATTTGACGTGAGCAATATATCATCCACATACAGTAATAGGAAGATAACTTTACTCCCCCTAACCTTATAGTACAAGCATCTTTTTAACTTTATTTTCCATAAAGCCAAAAAAGGCCATAACCTCATCAACTGTAAGGTTTCACTTTTAGGAGGTTTGATGTAAATCATACATTGATTTGCATAATGCACAAACTATATCAGTTCCTTTCAGATCTTGAAATCCTTCAAGTTGTACCATAGAGACCACTTTATAAAGGTCTTTATTCAAAAAAAAGTTTTGACAACCATCTGATGTAACTCTTTATCATTATGCGCTACAGTTGCCTTAATCACTCAAAATGTATCCTTCGAGGATACGAGAGAAAAAGTAACATCAAAGTCAACATTTCTCCCTGAGTGAATGATCAGGCAACTAAGCTAGTCCATAAACCGCTGAACTTTATCCTGAAATCCTTTAGGTCTCAAACTTTATTTACAATTAATAGTTTTGTAGTTCTGCTACAAAATCAACTAACTCCTTGACCTTACTATGCTTTATTGCTTGCATCACATAAGTCATTGCAACCCATCATAATTCTGCTACGGGTACAGAAACAACTTCTATAAAAGTAACTAAATTTTTAGTATATCTAATATCATACACCTAATAGACTATGTAATCAGATGGGATAATAAGTCATCTCAATCTGGTGGATTTTCATAACTGCATCAGATCTTGTACCCCTAGGAACCTTTATGTGTACAGGTATAGGTTCCTGTTCCTATACAGCCATGGTATAAAGACCTAAATCCACTGGAACTAATTGTATGAGTAACGGATATATAATAACTGTAGTATCCATCATGTTATCAACCGAAGGGTCAAAGGGCCCACCATATCGTAGACATTGTATTCCAGAAACTTAGCTATTTGTGATTTCACTATTTTGATCCCTCATTTTCTATAGTAAGATTTGTAACATTTAGAGTGATCAGGGTATCTTACTAAATAGCAATGAGCACAATGGGTATGCAATTTTTTCTCTATAAGGATTATACCACTTTAGTATGACAACTCTATAGACAAATATGTGTAAGACTGAGTTTTCTCATTCTAGATAATCAGGTAGATTAGTCTTGTTCTGTATTGACCTTTTTAAGTCCTTTAGGGTGCAGTTATGCCTTTCGACAGCATACCATTCCGCTAAAGACTATCTGACATAGTGAATCAAGTCACTATTCCAACTGATTCCATATATCTGGCAAATAAAGCTTTTCAAGTCCTGAAACCATCATTATTGCCATGATACTCTCCTTCATGGTTAGATTTGACACTCGAAATTGTACAATACAACTGTATAAGGTCTTCTGATATCTTTATGTATTTAAATCAACAAGTCAGTAGTATGAGTTGACCTTAATATCCTTATTAGTCAACTTACTCCTACAATAGTCAACAAATGTTCTCAGATCATCATAATCTAGAATTGAGAGAGTGCTTTCCTTAATCAATCTCTTAACTCTAGCTCTGGAAATGTGGCTTAAACTTTTATCCCCCACCATATAGGACTTTTCATTCATCAAGGTCCTATATTTCATGACTTGTTCAGCAAGATACGAAGAAGCGTATATCTAATTCTGGGTAAGACACATTCTATACAAACTATATGACAAGAAAGTTGTACTATCATGTTTTGCATTAAACACAACTGTATAACAGAAGTATTAAATACAGAATGTCAACTTTCTTTGTCCAAAATTGATCTAAAGATCATATATAAAATGTGTCGTGTAAAAAACCAAAATGAATCTTGCAACAAGATTCAGTACATACATTCCCTATAGATATTAATTCCACTTCTTCATTGTTGTCAACCATCATTTCCTCCTTCCATTTATTTGGCTTTATCCTAGATATGAACTCTTGCATTGTTGGAAACACCTTGATCAGATACTCCACTATATAGCCACCAAATATTTAATACGAATGTCATAAATCAGATTCATAAATTAACAAGCTAAGGAGTTATTTGATCATCACAGTCTTTCCTTCTAAGCCTTAGACTACTGGCTTCTTTATGTCCCTAGGACCTTCACCAGCACTAGATTGACCAGCATCAGTATGTCAAGAAGATTTAGTCTTTTTACTTTTGAGGGCTGTAGGAGTAATAAGCTTGAGTTTCTCCTCCTCAACAACGCAATGGGCAATCAAAGCATTTAAGTCTCATTCCTCATCCCGTGAATAATATGTCTTTACTAGATTACTAAACTCTGGAAGGAGTGTATTTTGATCCTGATGAACAATAAAGACGTCAAGAAGAGGAATGTTTAACATCTTCAGTCTATTGTGAAGATGTATCATTCTTGATATGTACTCCTTTACTCCCCCTTCTCCCGTATACCTTATAGAGAATAATCATTTATTCAAGGCACTTGTCTTAACACTAGATGAGACCGTGTACCTCTAAGAGACATTTATAAGAAATTACTGTGCTATGTCTATGTCCGTGTAGCGCCCTCTTACTGCAGGGTACACACCGGGATGTCTGAAGGTCATTCTGGTACATATCATACGATAAAGGCGGGCTACCATCAATTGCTACATTCACTTCACATGGCATCATATCATTATTCAATTATAAAGCATCATAAGAAAATCATAATATTTTAAAATCCAACTTTTTCCTCATTTCATTTCACAAAACCGCAAGCCTACATTGTACCTTTACGCACTTACTACATGTACATCATCAAAACCTAGTACAAAAATACTACATAAAAGAGGAAAATATTTATACAATCTAGCTAAGCCATCCAAAAATCCAAGCTGACTGACCTTTGATCCATGACTTCTCTTGCTAAATCACAATCCACATGGCTAGTAGAGCCTCTCAGTAGCTAGAGTTGTCTCTTGGTCCTGAAAAGACAACGTTGCAATTTTGGTGAGTTTTGCGAACTCAATGAGGTAACCGTCATCGATGGTTCAGTCAATTCATGCAACACATCATTTCACATAACAAATAATTACATTTTCTCATAATTGATCATGTATCACATTTTCACTTAAGCGTGGGAAATTATGCATTTCAATCAATCAACCATACTAAACAAAATGCATATTGAATGTTCATGGGACTCCTTTCTAATTGTTACGTTGTTGTGACCGAGTGCCTGACCTGTCCTGTATCCATTTTGGATTCTGAGCTCATTGCTAACTGTCCCTTATCTGATGAGGATATAGGGCTCATTTTACATAGTGAGCCTTAGGCTCTTAATCACTGT
>JANZXR010000003.1:10411311-10452851 GCA_027575705.1 Erythroxylum echinodendron
AAAAGCAAGTGAAAGACAACTTTTAAAGTGGTCTTTCAATTAAAATGGTGGAGTTTCGTGAGTGGGGAGAGGAGTGGTAAGTGGTGGTGACACTTTTAAACTTCCACTTGTCACTTTCCTATGGTCCCAATTAGATCTCTTTTAAAACTAGTTCATTCAACACTAATTTCTACTCCAATTGTCTCCAAATTTCAATAACATATGTCAGTAAATCCCAAAGTCATTAGTAAAAATTTTCACTGCCATTTGATTCTTAATTCTACTGCTATTTGTCAATTGTCTCGCCACTTAACATTTTTCCTAGTCCAAAATTTACCCAATTTTTCAGAATTTTTCTAAAAATCTCCAAAAATTCGAAATCACTAAATACACTCTCCAAATCAATTTTTTCACATATAAAAACCACAATTCTCCACAAAATCACATTCACAATTCAATTATAAATCAATTATACCCAAAATGTCTATGAATGCATGTACAATTATTTTCATATGTAAAAATTCAATATTCATGAATATGAGCATATCATATAATGCATGAACATGAAAAATGCATTTCTAAGCTCTCATTAACCACTCATATTTACTATTCTAACCTCCCAAAGGTAACGGGATGTTACAATCCGAAAGTCCACTAAGAAGATGGTTGGGTATTGATCTCTTAATGGTCATCAGACATAATTTGTCAAACCGATCCTGGGCTTTAAAGGCTGCTTTATAAGCTTTCGAGCTCATGAATATAGGTAGAGATGACCTATGTATCTGTATGGCTATATCAACCTCAGCTATTTTTATAACATTCAATACATGCTCATTCTCTTCTTTGTATCAAAACCAGTCAGATTTTTAATGATGACACTGATTTTATTGACCGAAAAAATGACTGTCTAGTAAATTTAATTAAATCAACACAAATGTAGGATAACAATGATATTAAAAGTCATTAAACAGTATCTTTCCCGAAAATCCGATCACATATATTATGAAATACGTTTGGGCTGAAAACATAATATATGCAATTAGATTTTCACATAAAAAGCAATCAGAGTACAAACCATCAACTCTCACGACACTACCATCTTTGGGTGAATAGATCATTTAAGTAATGACTTTTCTCCATCTAATGCCTTTATGAATTTCTTAAAACGTTATGTAAGGCTAACACGTTTGGGCAGAATAACCAAATATAAAATTAGAGACATCCCTCAATATGCAAGCCAAACAATTCAAAATATTGACTTGAAAGGTCACTTTGGTGATTACATTCTCATCAACATTCAAAAAATCCACAAACACAGGGATACATCTTTATATCATCCTTACATTCTTTATGGGCATATGATATGTGACAATGTAACTTCAATAAATGCAAATCCCGAATGCACAATCTCATTTTCACATATTTGTGTTGAAGACATTCTCTGAAAACCTCAATTGAGATTTTTGTAAAAGAAAATTCTCAGTAGAATGACTATCGTGCATTAGTTGATATCGAACAGACCGCTCGAGACACAAGAATCTCATGTATCTCCTTTATGGCAAGTTCGTTGCATGAAAATTCACTCAAAAATGGCTTTAGAATGTCTTTGTTCCTTTTCCGATTAACTATCATGCAATCCCGAACACTAAACATAATACCCGAGATGTAAAAACTTGAAGTATCTCTCTCTCATGTGATTTCTGAAGCATGAATTACTTGAAATCGGATTCGGAACATCTTAATTCCTTTTTCTAGAGTTAAACTTTAATTTATTACTAATGTAATAAGTCCAGAAAAATGAAAAAATTCACTTTATAAATTTTCTGGACCAATAAACTAACCCAAAATACCCTTACTAGAAATCTGAAAATTTTGTGTTTTTTTATGTTATTGTAGTGTCGTTCGTACGGCTACGTCAGCCGTTGACGTGGACGCCATGTCACTGCTCATGTGCGGGGATCGTGCTTGCGCTACATGCGTGAGTGTCGACACCCACCAGATGCATCTGGAGCGTATGCATCACGTGCCCCCATGTGTGGTTATTGTGTGGCGCATACAATGCACACGTCCCCATGCGTCCCCCATCCGCGCGTGCTACATGTGCGGTGCAGATGAGCGAGTGCATCACACGCGACCGCATACCCATACCGGTGGGATCACGTGCGGTGTCTAGAGCTTGCGTTGCACGTGCAACATGCATCACGCTCCACGTGGTTAGACGTGATAGCGTCTGGTTGGTATGTGCATCTGTATGATGCTCTCTCGTGTTACTGTAGTAAGTTGGGCACGTCCACCTATGTTGGCCGTGTCTTTTACGATGGAGGTGATTTTTGACATCTTGAAATCTCTTTTTTTTTTTTTCTGTTTGGCCCGTTTTTTATAGCTAGCCTTATATATACCACTTTTACGTAATTATATACGTGAAAATCAAAAAACGATTCAAAAACGGAGAAAAGCTATATGAGATGAAAAATAAAAAAACCTTCATTTCTGACAATCTGATCACGTAACCGCTCTGATATCACGTATAATAAGTAATGGTACCTTAGTTACGTGTCCTGGATTGTACATGAAGGAATGCCGAATATCTGATTTCAGTTCCATCTTTAATTCCGAAGCCAATTCTGGGCACCAAATGAGCTCCAATCTTCCGTGACCTTTACGGAAAGTATTCACCGACACATGATTAAGACCTTTCTATAGTTTTCTCAATACGTAAGCTCTCTTAATGGGCCAGAGATTCCTTATGCTGAGCAACTACAAGAGATCTTAACCTAGATATATAGCTTTCATACTGGGCTTTCCCATCGTATGGTCGATATGGACTAGATTCATATTAAAAGAGATCTATTTTTTACCCAAACTTCAACCCATTGATTTATATCACTTATTGGGCCACTTTATTATCTTTATCTAAATCAAATTACGTAACTTAACCGATAATTTATTTAAAAATTAAAGTTAAAATTAATAACTGTCTATTTTATAAGAAAATAACAAAATTGCCCTTGGGGGCAAAACTGCCTTACATAAACATCCAAAAGCATTTACTCGTGTAGACAATGAGGACCATGTAGAATGCAGAACATTTTAAAATTATTCTTTTTCCAGCATAAAAAAAATGGACGGTCGATTCCATTTCTATTAAAGTAAATTTGTACGATGACCAGTAATGATGGAAGGTTGCTTCTTTTGAGGTCATTGAACTCGATAGGTTCGACAATTGCTTACTTTGGAACTTTTTTTCTTTTTTGTATTTCCTTTTCGTGTTTATGACATTTATGTTTACTTTCTTACGCATCAAATCTTCCGTGCATATAAGGTGCTACAACTCTTTTCTAGCTAATTTTATCTTATACATTACTGTAAATCTCACGACGAGGATAAGATTTAATGGAACGTGCAAGAAGATATAGTCCTACTTTCTTAATTATCGTGAAATGTTTTTCTTTCACGGTGACAAGACCAGAGAGCGAGTACTAGGTGCAAAAAAGGAACCACTCAAAGAGCTGTTCCCGACGAAAATATCCGAAGGTGTTCTCTGTGTCACATCTAAGTATCTAACCGATCGTAAAAGTTAAGACCATAATCCACGATGCTGTCATCTCAAATTACTAAAAAGTCCACAGAAGGCACCTGGATCTACGCGTCCTTTAATTCTCATCCAGTGCGATTGATAGCTTTCCCATCGCTGTACAGTATCCGTCTTTATTCTGCCGAAGTAACACAAGAAGAGACACGAAAGAGTGTGAATTGGGAAAGTAGAGAAAGAGTAAGAATGTGGGCTTATGGAGTTATGGTGGCTATGGTGGCAACAGAGTTCACAGAGGTTAGCATTAGCAGTATAAGCAAAGCAGCCATGGGTAGAGGCATGAGTATCTTTGTCTACACTGTCTACTCCAATGCACTTGCCATATTTATCCTTCTTCTCAAAAGTCTAATCTTTTACAGGTACAGGCTACGGCTAGTCCTCAACTTCAGTCAAAGTTTTCTTATAATTATCTATTACTTAACTTCCTTCTCTTACAGGAAAAGAAATTGTCTTCCACTTACGGTGTCTATGGCCTTCAGAATCTTCCTTCTGGCTATAGCCAGGTGATTTCTCTTGTTAAACTCTTTGGAAATGATTTGTTCTTACAGAATTGACAAACCACTAAAACATGCAGTGACTTTTTGTTGTGAAGCTGTTGCGTACAGTTTTCCTTGAATATTGGAATAAGGTATAGCTCCCCAACTCTGTGCGCTGTAATGATTGATCTCGTACCAGCTTTAACCTTTATGCTGGCCATCATTTCAAGGTATGCTTATCCTTTTTATCTGTTACCACTCCATTCCGTGGCTAATTCAGGGCCTGTTGCATTATCGGGGACCTTTCTGTTCTTGTACTGAAATGGGGATATCTTAAACAAGAATTTTGTTCCTCTAATTCCAGCCAAACGCTAACTTGTCTCCATTCTGGCAGCTTTGTCTGTTGCTAAGGACTTGGCATAGAAACATCCGGCCAGACCTTATGCTTACGCATGTGATTTTTAGCTTGCTATGTCTTATTGTCTTAAAATTTGTGGAATATGGTAATTGACTAAGTATGTAAAGACAATTCAATTATTTTTTATATCAATAATTTAACAGTAGCGGATTGCCATTGTTTCCTATTCTGTCACAACCGATGCTTATATAACTTGAAGTCTATTTTCGACTTTTATGCTGGCAGTCATGATATTGCTTTTGTCATACGAAATTAATGGAGAAAAAAATGCCTCCTTGCTTTGCAGGGATTGACTTTGAATCCATGGGGCCAGTTAAGGTGTGGTTTGCAGATAACTGATGTGTCATATTCATAGCACATAATAATGTCTAGTTCTGTCCATTATTCTGTGATTGATGCCTTGGTGGTAAAGATCAAACAGTTGACGTATGCTTTTTATTTCTCAAGTGGATCTGTATTTTGGTTGGTACAATATCATTGATGTAAATAGTTCATATTTCAAGCTTTAGGAACATGTCGATTTTGAAATATATATATTATATGTATATGTATTTATATGAATGGGAAAACAGGGAATTTATCCCCCTAATTAGCATAGGATTAGACTTTTTGATTATAAAAAGAATAGAATTGAACAACTCATGGTGAATCCAGGATGGAAAAGCTAGACTTGAGTGCCAAAAGCAGTCAGGCGAAGTCAGTTGGCACCGTGCTCTCAATAGCAGGGGCATGGATACTAACACTGTACAAAGGCCCACAAATCATCCATAAATCACCACAGTCTCAGAATGCTTCTACTGATGTTCTTTTATCTCTGCCATCGAACTGGATTGTTGGTGGCATTTTTTGTGCAGCTGGAGCATTTTGCTTGTCAGTCTTATACATAATCCAGGTAAACACTGTTTCTTGCGTGCTTGTTATCAACCATTACTTGCCTTACCAAACCTGACGAAGAACTTCTGCTGGCCTGGCGTGTTCAGACATGGATAATTAAAGACTATCCTGAAGAGCTGATTGTTACACTCATTGCTTGCATCTTTGTCACCGCTCTTTCTGCTGTGGTCTCTTTAGTTCTAGAGAAAGATCCTAATACTTGGAAGCTGAAGCCCGACATTGAGTTGCTGGCTATTGTCTTGTTAGTAAGAGCACGCGACAAAAACTTTGTATTCTGCTACGAGTCTTATCTATCCTATTTATATCGCTTCTTTGTTAAAAGTTGAAGTAACTTGTGGCTGTCAAATTGTAGGCATTTTTTGGGGTATCAATTCGAAGTTTAGTTCATACATGGGCATGTCGCCTGAAAGGGCCTCTCTATACCACCATGTTTAAACCACTGGGGATGGTGATTGCAGTAATCTTGGGGGTTACCTTCCTTGGAGATGGTCTTTATACTGGAAGGTAACACTCACTGCTAACAACTTAAATATCTGTTGCCTCAAACACAGGCTTAAGTAGCTACAAATCTATCATTTCTAAAGTCTATGTATATGTAGTATTAAAGAAATAATAATTCGAGAATTAAAAAAGAAGTAATATGATTTAAAATATAGATTTACATATGTGTGTGTTCATTTTTTTATTTTATATATGGAGAAATTATTATGCAACGGTATCTAATATTGATTGGTATCCTTTAAAAACGCTTCCTTTACTTTGGAATATATAGGTCCAGCACAAAAAGTTCAAGTGTATTCTATTCGACCATTCTGACACTTGTTTTTAAGTGGTGAGGGTAAATAAATAGCAAGATGACTAAAGTTATAAAAAGCAGAGTCATAATTTCCTTGTTCTTTTTGAAGACTGTTAATGTGGGTGATTTTTGTTTGTCTACAGTGTGATTGGAGGGATCATAATTGCTTGTGGGTTTTATGCTGTGATCTGGGGGAAAACAAAAGAAGAGCAGATGGTTCAAGTCGAACAAAATTCAAAGATTGACTCAACCTCGCCCAACTGCCCTCTGCTACAAAGCAAAATCCTGGTCTTGGAGAGTGGAGCAAATTCTGCATGAGTTGGGTCCAGGGATGCATATTGCTTTATAGTCCTTTCAAGTTTTAAAGCAATAAGAGTTAAATGTAATTGAGCTTTTGTTAATAGAGAATTTACCTGGTATTTGGTTCTCTTTGCCAAAAGTTAATCGCTACTCGTCCTGAAGGTAGATACGTTAATGTGATTAAGAAAGAACAGGGAAACTTCGTCTGTACTGTGAGCTCCCACAGAGGCAGGACTGGTTTTGACATTTTCTCATGTTTTATTCTAACATACTCCGTAACTGTTAAGTGTTGACCCTACTTCACGAATAGCTGTCACCAGCGACTATCCTCATTTGTTACCTTCCTAAAGTCCGCACACGTCCTATCCAATTCCAGTCCGAGTTCAAAATTTTCAATTAATAAAAGGGGACTCTTTTATCTTGCTCGACTCTAATCTACTAAGAGATTCTAATTCAGATTATACTTTTTAGAATTTAAAATCCTCCTAACTCTACCTCATTACTTGGGTGCACTTTAAAACACACCGCAAGTCATCTTGAGACCATCTAGTTCACTCATAGATGTGTCCTCCAAGGTGATGTATAAGCAACTTAAGTCACATTCCTTTATGAACAGAGTATGACGAGACCCAAATGATAGTTGGGCTGTTTCAACTTCAAAAGCCTCAAACTTGGAAGTTCTCTTGTATAAAGTGCAATCACCTGCCGAGACAAGTTGCGAGCAACAACAGAAAGATGTGGGTTTCAGCAGTAACAGCAATTATGATCTTAGTAGAGTTCTTCGAAGTGGGGATGAACACTGTAAACAAACTAGCCATGAACAAAGGCTTGAGTCGCTTTGTACTTGTTGTGTACTCAAATTTTCTTGCCATCATTTTACTTCTTTCATCTACCTTCATCTTCTACAGGTAATGGCATTTTTGGTCCTCTTCTTCAGAGAACCAATTATCAATTCCTTCTGTTTCTCCATATCTTTTTACACTTAAAACCTTTCGACCAACAGAAAGAGAATAACTCCAACACTTACATGGTGCGTCATTGGGAGGATATTGATTCTTGGTATACTCAGGTAACCTTCTCATATCAAAACACTCAAATATCGGATGACATGATATAATTATACTAATGCACGGTTGGTTTCTTTGTTCTAGCTGTTCCGGTCAGTTTGCTACGTATGTCGGGATAGGGTATAGCACACCAACTCTGGCCTCGGCAATGACAGATCTTACTCCAGCTTTTACTTTCATATTTTCCATAGTCTTAAGGTTACGCTTTGCTTCTTCTTTTCTAGTTTTCGGCTTGGTTATTAAGCTTTCTTTTCCTTCTCAAGTATATGACTTGAAAGCTTTCCTTTCCTAGCTGATTATGTACATCTTCATAAATATTTGGAATTCCGGAAATCATTTGCTTCACATATGACACTGTGAACATAAGTTGAAAACCCTTTCTCTATCGTAGTCTATTTCAGGAGTAAATTTAATGTGTTCATTCAAATATGTTCATCTTAGGATGGAAAAGTTAGACTTGAGAACAAAGAGCAGTCAAGCCAAGTCTATTGGCACAGTTGCACTGATCACAGGGGGGTTAATAGTGACTTTATACAAAGGCCTGCCGCTCACAAGCGTTTCATCGAGTAGTCAAATACTTGAGGATCAGCTTCTTTTGCCTATGTCAAGCTGGGTCGTAGGTGGTGTTTTCCTTGCACTTCACAGTTTAATCCTTGCTCTAGTGTTCAACGTCCAGGTAGGTGACCATTTCTAATTTCGTTCTATTGTCCTGCACTAAGCAATGTAACTTCACTAATGGCTGGCAAATTTTGACATTTACAGACCTGCATAATAAGGGACTATCCTGCAGAGCTAATGGTGACATTGATTTGCTGCATTTTTGTTGCCATCATATCAGCCATAGTCTGTTTCTTCGTAGAGAGAAACAGTAATGCCTGGAGAATAGGGCCTGATATTGAGCTTATAGCCATCGGATATTCTGTAATCATAGAGCATTTCCTTTCATTCTTGATTTCTACGAAATTTGTATTATCTCTTCTTCAATCTTTCTGCAACTTAGCGTTGACATGGCTTGTAGGGAGTTTTCGCTGTTGCAATCAGAAGTGTTGCTCATATGTGGGCATGTCACAAGAGGGGCCCAATTTATGCTTCCATGTTTAAGCCTCTTGGAATGGTTATTGCGGTCTTCATGGGAGTGCCTTTACTTGGGGACACCCTTTATCTTGGAAGGTACTTTTTTTTTTTTTTCCCTTACAAGTCTTTACGCATGTGTATGTTTTCATCAACAAATGATTTCGTTGGTAGAGTAGTCTTATTTGTTAAGGCATCATTTTCCAATGTTAAATTGTCAACATAATCCGAGTAACACAAAGGAAATTGTTGGGAAGGTGAATTGAACAGCTTCTGGTTCTGGTTCCCACTATGCAGTGTGATTGGAGCGGTTGTTATTGCCTTGGGATTTTACTCCGTAATATGGGGAAGGGCACAAGAAAAGCAGGCGACTGAAGACAAGGAAACTTGCTGCTTTGTGTCTTCTTCTACTCAAGTCCCTCTTCTCCAAGACAGACCAAATGGAAACGTGTGAAACTAATTAACTACAAAATCCAGTGTTGTCAGAAATGAGACTTTCATATTTTTATCCATCAGACTCGACTTAGACCTTTTATTTTCCTTCACATACCAATGCATTTTGAATTTAATAGACAACAAAATGAAAATTTAAAGTTTATTTAATAAAAATGTTAAAGAAATATTAAAATTCAAAGACGATTAAGTTTTTTTCTTTTATAAATTTTATTAGAATAATGTCTTTTTTTCATTTTCCTTCGGTCGTTAGGAAACTAATTCAATTTGGCAACTCCAAATAAATATAGGGAAACAAAATATACAAATAATTCAATAGGAAAAAATATATGACTCTACCTCTTTTTTTTGTTTTTGTTTTTGCCTCTTTTAAGAGAATTACGAGAATGGAAAGCCAAAAATTGAATTATTATTCAATATTCTAAATATTGAATCGGAATTGATACTAATTTTGGTACTAATATGATATATTATTGGTATCGGTCAATATTAGATGTTATTTTTAAAAATTATAAATAATTTTTTAATTTTATATAATTAAAATATTATTATAGTTTTATTTGTATTTAACTTTTAAATAGTGAAATATTTTTATTCATTTAATAATAAAATTACATTAAAACTGTTTCATATGTTATAAAAATAAATTAAACCTACAGGTTATGAAATAAAAAATAACGTTTAAAATAAATTGAAATAAAAACAATGTTTGAAAGATGAAACTAGCCAATTAGCATAGAAATTATTTTTATCATACGAAAATTTAGTTCCTTATTGAAATTTAGTTTTATGTTATAATTTAAATTAGAAAAATATTTTAAAGTTTGACTCAACGACTCTATTCACTAAAACTAAAATAAAAATAAAATTTACACATAATAATTATATTTTATATTCGAAATTGTTTAAACATAATATATATTTTTTTAATTTAGACTTTTAATATTTCTTAATTAACCCAATGTTTTGTAATATTTCAATGTACCGATTAATTACCACATAATATGACTGGTACAACTTAAAATCGTTTGGTACAATCCGAGACTTAAGTCCAGTCTTACCGCTAATTTCTAACTACTAAAACCGATATTAATCAGTATCGATACGAAATTGAATATAACAGGAAGGAGAGTCCCTGTCCTTCCTGTTACAAACATGCAAATGTATATCATAGCTACCTAAGCATCACTCTGCTAGAAAGCATTGCATGCAATGAGAGAATAATCTTTACTGAACAAGAGATTTTGTTCTTACCATAAACGTAACATGTTTGTTTATAGTACAATCCGCTTTTATTTTAAAATTTTTAATAAATACGTTTAATTAAACTTTTTGTTCTTGTTTTTGATTTTATTTTTTATAACTTATGAAAAATTAAAAATTAGTTTCTTATTTTTTATTTTTATAATTTGATTTTCTTTTAATCAAATATAAACTATTTAATGATTTCATATTAATAATTATGATTACATAATGACGTTATTTTTAATAACTAAAATATATATTAACAAAAATAATATTGTGTGATAGAAATTTACAAATTATTTTATTATTTATTTTAATAAAATATAACACATTTTATTAGTATTTATTTAATAAATATATTTACAAGAGATTAAAATAAAAATAATTTATTTTATAAATTTTATTTAATATCTAATTATTGTTAATAATAAAATATAATTGCCATTAACATACAAATTTTTTTTAAAAAACATAAACTAAAAAAGAAATAAAAGTAAACGATTCCTAAATTATTTTAATCCAACTCGATGTCGAAGGATGTCAAA
Organism: Erythroxylum echinodendron; assembly: GCA_027575705.1. NCBI lineage: Eukaryota > Viridiplantae > Streptophyta > Magnoliopsida > Malpighiales > Erythroxylaceae > Erythroxylum > Erythroxylum echinodendron. The sequence continues at coordinate 10,422,148 of JANZXR010000003.1, forward strand.
AACAATATATCATTGATGGGTACAAGTACATAAAAAGTTAAGAACAAACTCCCAACTCGAAATCACGTGTTGCTATGGACGTCAACTTCTTATGAATGGACGAATATTTTCTTCGAAAAATAAAAAAGTTCACAATTTAGTATTTGGATCTAGTAGAGAAACAGGAATGGGTCTCTGCACTACCACTACTTTGCTTCTCTTTCTTGGAATGGTGACTGATTCTTGCACAAGTTAGTGTTATGGTCAGCAACTTTATCCAGGGGAATCAATAGGTACGTTCTCGTCATCTACTCTTAACGCTCTCGCTAGTCTCATTCTTCTTCCTTGCTTACCCGTAGTCTATAAGTAGGATTAGGAATTATGATCCTGTTAGGTCCGAATAGATTTGAGTTTCAGATTGGCTAATTTTTAAGACCCGTTCGACTCAAACCCATCTACAAAAATAAAACTGTTTTAGCGCCTGTTTGATTGAGCTTATATTAGTAGAGCTTTTGTTAATAGAGCTTTGGTTAATAGAGCTTTTTTGATAAGAGTTTTTTTAAAAAGTCAATTGAGTGTTTGACTGTCAATTAAAAAAATAGATTTTTAAAAAGAGCTTCATACAGTAGACCGTTTGGCAACATAAAAATAAAAAGCCATTTTATTCATTTTAATTATATTTTATTTTATAATAAAATTATTTAAAATATAAATATTATTTAAAATATATTAAACAATATACAAAACAAAATATATTAATTATTATATAAGGGTAAAAGGGACTAAAAATAATCTCATTAATTGATATAAAAAATCTACCTGAAAAAGTGCTTTTTTGAAAAGCTCCAAATTTGAGCTTTTGAAAAAGTTGTATTTTAACTTTTTAAAAAGCTATTTCTACTCTAAAAGTGTTTTTGAAGTTTACAGTCAAACACTCATTTTTTTCTTAAAATAATTTTTGCGGTAAAAAATAGTATTTTTTTAAGTGCTAAAAGCTGAACCAAACGCACTCTTCATATGTTATACCAAAATGATGTTCTTAGACTGCACTGGATCAATGCATCCCTGAACTAAACTGTGGGCAGTGACTCATTGTCATCCTATTCACGAGTTATAATATCGCATCTATCTATATTATATTTCATTGTTCATTTTGATTTCAAAATTGAGCATAGCCCGTTCCACTTTTATGATTGTCAATCATATATGGTATAATGAATGTATACGAGTCTTTGCATTTATTAATATATTCTCTCTAACTCTATTTTTCTAATCAGTTTCCATATTCTTTTTGTTGGCATATCATATAATTTGTTTTATCACATTCAATAGCAGAACATTAACTTCAGCGTTTTGAAATATCTCTAAAATTTCTTCATCCCGCCTCTCGCTTCTTTGCTTTTGCTAACCTTCTAGGAAATATAGATGTATCAAGAATTTTTGAATTAGAGAATACAAGTTTACTACTTACCTCTTCGGTTGGTGCATCTAAGCTTGTTGGTTTCAGTTTCTTTTTATTTTTCTCAGATATTACCAAATTTATTAGGCAGGTTGCACTTACTTTTTTTAGTTCAAAGAGTCATGATGCTAGTGTTCACTTTTAGGTTAATTTCTACTTGAGATAGCAACTTTCCTTTATTAGCCTCAATTTTATTCAATGCAGATGCAAGTTGCGAATTTCGGGTTTCCAAAATTTCTAGTTGCTGACTCCTATTTCCTGCCAGAATGTTTGCATTTTAGTAGCTAAAGTTTTCACATTTTCCTCTAAAGAGATACCTGAACTTCATGTTTGGTGCGAAGAAGAGGCTGTTTTATTGAAACCAAAAGATTGATGTTGCAAGTTGATACTAATTTATCCATATCTCAAGTTTGGGTGGTCTCTTTAATCATAATTGTAATGGTTTAAATATGTTTCATATTTCCTTGGTTGGTTACCATGCCCACTTTTCATATTCACTTGAGGAATTGCTTCTTCTTAAAGTTGTGAGCATATATCAGTGAAGTGTTTTATAATTATACGAATGCTATAAGCTCTATATTATCAAACATGTCCCAGTGCTAATTGTCTAATAAGAGAAATTAGTTTCGAAAGTCGAGTCTCAATAACAAAATGTCTTACCTCATTTACTTTTTTGAATGTGTGGTCTATTATGACTCCAAAATTGAGGATGTTAAATTTAATCCGACTTGTTCATCTTGACTCGATTTTGACCCGAATTGATAGGCCATGAGTTATGGATCATCTCGTCCCAAACTGTGGCTTAAATGTTACTTAAAAAATGACGTTATTTTTGACATTTTTTAAAAAAATATATAATGAGCTGAGTTGTGGGTCACATGTACTAAAATACTATAAGTTTCTTACCATCTTAGAGATTAAATCTCTTGCTTCTATAAGAGTCTTTTTTTACATTTGCTCCTCCACTTGCAATGTCTATCAGGCTTCAATCTATGGGCTAGTTCTTCGTAATTTTTGCCTTCATTGTTATGTTACGAGATACAACTCCTTAGATCAAACAAGAAACAAAGTATGAGAGGTTAGCAGCATTATGACAACTAGCGATATGAGGAAGGAACAAACTTAAATTGGATGCCCTACCAAGCTTCAAGTACCCTAAAGCTCAATTAGATTTAGGCTCAAGTCTGAGAAAAAATTTTAGGCTGAACTCAGGTCACGCATATTCCGAGCTCAGTCTAAATCATTTCCAATAGAAATTGACAAGCTATCCTTACCTTTTTACCTTATTATTTGCTTTTAAAGTCTTTTCAATCTCTGGCTTAAAAATTAGTCCATATGTACGAAAAGATCTTAGCATTAAAGCAAATTTAGTTCCAAAATTTTGGTCAGTCATTTGAACCTCCAGATTTTAATTATGACTTCACTACCATAGCAAAGAAACTTTTGTAATAAGACTATGAAAACTAGGCCGAAGCTAAGGGAATTTCACTAAAGCTTCCTAAAGTATAGGAAAATCAAAGCAATAAGGGGTTTTGAATAATTTTTTTTAAAATTTATAAAAGGTAAATCAGTTTTTCGTTAACTCATCCATTTCTTTAAATGGGTAGATTATAAAATTGAAATGATTACTCTTTAAATTCAAGCAAATAAACTTAATTTTCCTTAAAGTTAAGAGGAAATCAATGACAAATTAATCAGGCAAAGCTTTCTAATCAATTCCTTACCATTAAGTAAACTTATTATTGAAACGCAAATTTCCTTTACTCGTAATAGCATTAGGAGCGAGTCTGCGATCTTGAATGATTTTAATTGCTTCATTTCACACTAGTAAATTGAAGTGAAAGATGAAACGATGAAGTTAAACTACTTTGCGTCCTTTTTTTAGCTACTAACGAACAGATAACAAAGAAATTTAAGCATGCAGTGCATCAATTCCCTCACGATCCTTCGCAAGGATAGGAAGTAGTCGAACCGGAGGGTCTTCAAAATAAGTAAGTCCCTGCCGTGATGGATGTGCTAAGTCAGCAAGTCGATTTGTTCAACGGTTACCTTTGCAACAGATGTGTCTAATATCAACAATCCATCCTCTTTTAATTAGTTCCAAAGAATCACTAGCAAGAGTATGGTAAAGATATGAGCCGATTATGCCACTCCGAAAGAACTGGAAACCACCTTAGCAACAAGTTCACAATCAGTTTATTAATATTACGCATTCTTGCCAAAAGCGAACCTTGTCGAATCTCCCATAATTCTACATCAAGACTTCCTGAAGAGCCAATATCCAACAAGAAACTTGCCACCCACACATCATTTGAATTCTGAATCAATCCACCTGCTGAAGTATGACCATTAACAAGCCGTCTGGATCTATTGATATTTAGTAAATGAATGCGAGCTGGGGGGAATGCCAATCGATCATTTGCCCAGAACTATTTAACATAGTTGTTGGACAAGTTTAAGCAACATAGCATTCGGCCGCCATAGTTATTGCACACTGTAATATTGCTTCCACACTTGGACGGATGTCATCAAACATGAATCTACTGTGTACCTTCCAAACACTCCATAAGATAGATGTAAAACATGGACCCCAAATAAGATCTGAGCGTATAGATGTAAAACATGGACTCCAAATAAGATTTGAGCGTACCTTATTTGTCAGGGATGATTGATGGCTTAACCAATCGGAAAAAGAAGTATCACTTAACAATTGTTCCAAATCTTCGATAAACTCAACTCCACAAACCAACAACAAAAGGGCATTTTCGAAAAAGATGATGTAGAGTCTCTTCCCCATCCTTGTAAAGTGTGCACCTCTAGTTTTCAATAACTCCTTTGCAGCGTAAGATTTCTTTAGAGTTTAGACAATTAAAGAAAGCCAACTATAGAAAGAATCTTACCCTCTCGAGAACTTGTATCTTCCAAATCCAACGACATTTCCCCAACCTCGCATCAGCTATAAGGTGATTTGTAAGGCCCTTATAAGCTGAAGTAGGGGTGAATTGACCATATTTATCCTACCCCCAAATGGACCGATCTTCCTTTTTGGCCTTAAGAGAAATTGGCGTAGCTCATATTTCTTTAATTGTTGAAGCCGGAAGTATAGGCGTCAGTTCATCACATTGCCATGACCCATCAGGTCTCAAAATCAATGCACATATTTGATATTAGTGGTGGTTAAGCATTTGGAGGGATCACATGAATCAAAGGCCCATTCCCCACCCACCAATCATACCACAAACTAGTAGATTTCCCATCACCTATATACTATCGAGAACCCCTCCGCACACATTCTTTTGTTTTATCAATTTAGCATACATAAAAATTAATTGCAAAAAATTGAAATAGGGATGAATAAGTACTTGAAATAAAAGGATTACAATGGCAAGCATTCCCTTAAACAGAAATAAGAATACTAATAAATTTAAAACAACTAAAAAACATGTTGTAAAAAGAATAAAATGTATAACTATTTTGCAATTAATATACAAATATAATAAATTATAAATCATAACATATTTTATTATGAATCTTGATTTTTTTAACAAGTTTTAGCAAAATTAATAGAATTTGAGTCCTCAGTCTTAGACCCTATTAATTTCTCTTTTTTAATTTAAAAATTGAAAATAGCATTGTTTTACTCAAAATAATTAATTTTATTTGATATATTCAAACTTTGAATTAGACCAGATTCAATAATTTCAAAAAGCATGAATCCTACCCAAAACATTTATTTGGTTGCTTTATTGATTAACTAAAACTTTAAAAATTGATTTAACAAAAAATAGTTGTTTATTTTCTTGTGACAAAACGGATGGATGAGTGATCAGATTCTTATTTTCTGTCTTTCTCTTCTTTTTTTTTTTTTACATACTACGGAAATATAACAGACAATCAACTGTTACAAACGCTTACAAAAAGTGATGCCTTATATATTCTGGCGAAATATCGCAATGCACCGCACTAGGATTTCTTGGAATTCATGAGTGCAAGGGCCTAATTTCAAAGCTACATGAGCCAACATGTCAGCACATTGATTTCCTTTCTTAAAGATATGTTGAATCTGGATGTCCCAATATTGGTTTTGAAGATCTCGCAAACTCCTGACCAAGGAAGAATCCTCCAAAACTTGCAAAACAGACGAAGATAGTATATTAATAACCTCCAAAGAATCCATCTCGAGTACTACTTGTCTACAACCGAGGTTTCATGCAAGAAGAAGACCAGTGTATGCCTTCCAAAGTTCTGCTGTCAACGGGGAGCACACTCTAATATTCTGCAAGAAACCGCCACACCAATGGACCCGATTGTTCCTGATCAGACCATCCACAAAAAACGAGACCGATATCTGGCTTAACTGCTCCATCTGTATTTACCTTAACCTAACCTTCTCGCGATTTATTCCATCCTATAGGAGTACCAAGTGGAGTGCCTATGTCCGGAAAAGCTTTGCCTGCTACTTCCTTTGCTTTGTCTATCCAGGCAACATAGGCTAGGACTACCGTGGCCCTAATAATGGGCCAACTAAAATCTTGCTCAAGAATACCCTTGTTACGCTACTGCCGTAAAAACCAGCACGAGACTCCAAATATAATTGCCCAGTCAAATTTCTGCATTGGGGTCCGGATTTCTAAGTGTTGGTGGAAAAAAGTAGAATCTGTAATTGAAGCTAAAACGACTTCACCCTGCTGCAGTCTTTTAACGCGTGCATAATAGTTTCCTCTTGAGAGCAATAAGAACATGTAGAGTCCGCACCACTCGCTAATGGTTAGTGAGGAGTTTGTTAGTGGCCAGTAGCCACAAAAACGATATCTGAAAATGGTCTGTCTTTCTCATTTAATATTTCATCCTAGATTCTCATCAGCAAATTACCGTAACCGGATTACGTATTTGCTTTTTTTTTTTTTTCTGTTTTCAATAAAACCAAAATTAGAGGTGATGTGATTGGGCTGTTGGCTGGGACAGCATAATATCTAATTATCGAGTGTCCAAGTCAGAGTTTTCATCTTTCATGGTTTGAACTTTGAAGACTCCTACGACGGCGAGAGATATACTGTGTTGATCTGTCTGAATTCCGGAACTAGAAACTTGTCAGGACAGAACAGTGGAGGCCATTCGTGGGAGATACTTGAGTAGAAGAGAAAAAGAACACGACAATGGGACCTAAAATCGCTCTACCATTCGTGGGCATGGTAATGGCCGAGTGTGCTCAAGTTGGTCTAATGATATTAAGCAAAATAGCCATGTCAAATGGCATGAGCAATTTCGTCTTTGTCTTCTACTCCAATGCCCTTGCCTCACTTGTTCTCCTGCCTTCTTCTTTGCTCTTCCACAGGTGCTCTGTCAGCAATTCGTAAAAACCTTTGCTGTTGCTCTTACTGGCTTTTGTTTTGGTAATTGTCTGATGGGTTGTCTTATTTATTATTTTTGACTTTGTTTTGCAGATCAAATAGGCCTCCTCTCACTTTTCCAATTCTATGTGGATTCTTCTTGCTTGGTCTAGTTGGGTTTGTTCGTTTCCTGGGTTTAAATTGGTTTGGTTTAATTTCTATTGATACGATGCGTCGTCTGATTGCTATGTTTTGTACAGTTGCCTGGCACAAGTTTTTGGGTATGCTGGAATTAACCTTAGTTCTCCTACCCTTGGTACGGCCATGCTTAACCTCGTTCCCGGGATTACATTTGTGATTGCTGTTATTCTCAGGTTATGTATCCCGCTCAATTTAGTTAATTGATGAATTCATTACCCTGTCAAGCCTTTTTATTAATAGAAATTTTCCATTCCATTCTTTCTCTTAGATGCTGATCGGGCCAGTTGCCCTTAATTTGTAATGAAAAATGAAATTTCATTGATTAATTTCAGAGGGATGGAAGTAGGTCTACAAATGCTGATATCGTGTTTTTAGACAACCTCACCCTAGATTATAGAACTGGCAGTCTGTTGGATGTTGTCAATAAGAATGTGTTGGTTTCTCACTACAGCTTCTCTGTCTTTCTTATTCAGTCCACCAACCAGAACAAGTCGAACATATGATTTTGTTTCCTTATCCAAAATAGTTATCAACAGAGAAAAATATAAGTAAAGAGAAATGGGAGAAAGGTAATTGGGGAAATGAACTGTTGCTGCAATATATTTCTATGAAGACGACTTCTGCTTAAGCATCTTTGTCGAGATCATGACTATTTACTGGCTTGAATTGACTTATCTTTTTGGTTTCAGGATGGAAATAGTTGACTGGAGAAGCTTTAGTACCCTGTCTAAGTCTGTGGGTACCATAGTATTAATCTCTGGGGCATTCGTTATGACTTACTATAAAGGACCTCCAATGCTGATGATATCATCAAATTTGACCACAGCTCATCAACTTCTTTCACAGCAGGCAAACTGGGTTATTGGAGGATTATTCCTTGCAGTTGATTGTGTGATGACTTCTGCATGGGTCATAATAGAGGTGAAGTTTTTAAAACCCTTTTGGAAAATTGAAATGATGTATATATGTAATAGGAAAAGCATCACTGTGTTATACTTTTTACGTTGCAGACCTTGGTCCTTAAAAGGTACCACGCAGAGCTGATTGTGGTTTTCTTTTACTGCTTCTTTGTAACCATTCAGTCCGCCACAATCAGTTTGGTAATGGAAAAGGATCCTACTGCTTGGAGCTTAAAACCCAACAAAAGACTGATTGCTGTTCTGTACTCGGTATGTTGATAGAGAAACTTTGTATTTGGCTTGTAGATAAATTAACCCAGCATGACTCCAGCATAAGATCTTATGATCTTAAAACAAATATACTGGGTGTAAAATAAGATACGTATTTGCTGAAGTTGGTACATTTGTGACTCTTATTCAGCTGTTCATCTATAATTACATCAACCTGTTATAATAATGTGCAACCAGTGCTCTAACTGTGTTATGCATTTATATAGGGGATATTTGGTTCTGCCTTCCAAGTTGGGGTTGCTACATGGTGCCTGCGCAAGACAGGGCCAGTTTTTGTTTCCATGTTCAAGCCCTTAGGGATTGTCATTGCAGCTGCAGTGGGGGTCATCTGTTTAGGTGATAAAATGTATCTTGGAAGGTAAAGTTGTTCAAACTATCCTTCACACAAATTTTGGACAGAAATTATGGTAGAAAAATGAACCAACGTCTTGATTTAAAAATACTTTTGACAGAGGAGGTTGTTTAAGCCCGTTCCTGCATTGTTAATATATTTTGTTTCTTTAACTCTTCATGAATAACAAATGGAGCTGGAATTTTAGTGTTGCATTGAACACTCTTTGTAGATTGGTTGGAGCCACTGTGATTATTCTGGGGTTTTATCTAGTCATGTGGGGAAAAGCAAAAGAAGAGAAGGTAGGAAAGCATGGTGAAGTAAGCTCTGGATCAAGCAGCGAAAGGGTCCCTCTCTTACAAAGTTCCTTTGAATAACATAGTAAGTATTGTACATTAAGTTTAAATGTCTCGTTTTCCATTCCCAAAAGATAATCTATATTCCTTCTGGTCAATTATTTTGTATATATTGTGTTCTACTACATGTTTTAGTTATCTACCCATCATCTTGAACATTTTGGACGGCAGGTTTTTGACCCCTAAGAATAAGGACCCTTCAAAGCGATTTGAGTTGTTTACTCTGTGTTGTTAAGACCTAGTTAGAACATTAAGAAGTCATTGGTAGCTTTGGGTCTATAACAAAATTAAATGTCTCTGCAGTTGAACTGGTCACAAGTCTTTCTGTCTATGTGGTTTTTAGGTAATCTACACCACTTGGGTGAAACATAGTCGCAGGTCTTTCATTAGTGAATCATTTTCGGCCATTGTTGTATAACTCTTGCATCTTTAAAATCATGGCAAAAGCTTGTATAAGTTAAAATAGCAAAAATGGAAAATATTGGACCTAAAAGGGTTGATAAAGTCTAGGCGGGTTGTGAGCCCTCTGGTGCATTGGATTGAAATTAGTAGTAAGATTACTTCTTGTTGACCAACAAAACCTAAGCATGGTGGTGTTCTATTCTAGCAAGAAACTAGGATATTTTGGTTAACGCATCAAGCATTTAGCTTTACAACTTATACACATCTTTAATTATTAAGTAACAATGAAGTACACACATTATGGAGAGACGACCAGAATCACTAACCCCAAGATAGACTCACATAGTAGTAGGTATTGTGGGAGTTATTGATTAAGAGTTAATTCAATTATGACAGGTATGTCTGTTGATGTCCAATAACCCCTCCCAGTAATCACCTTACCTGAAACTAACACAACAGTCACTATTGTCTTTGTAATTTCTATAGGAATAAGACATAATTCCTAGCAGTTTGAGTTGTAATTGCATATAACTTTTATAATTGATGGCTATCTTATCTATATATGTATGTGCGAAGTGTGAACGAGACATCTAGGTTATGATTGATCTCGCACTTTTCATCTTTTACATTAATAAAAGATCTACTTTTACTATTTGAATGTCTCATTTAATCATTTGTCCCAAATTATGCTAAGTTACTGAACACAAAAAAGGGGTTGATAAAGAGACACTCCTAAGGTATTTGACAAATTGACATTGAGAGCCTACTTGAGAAATTGGTTGGGACATAGTAAGATTTTCATACAGATTTAAGCCTAAAAATAACCCATGTGACAACTGGTATCGAACTAAGTTTGAAAACTATTTATGATGCATAATGGTTGGTGGACAAAACTTGGTGGTAATTTGGGAAGGACTCACTCGTTTGGAGCATGGATTGAGTCTTATTTTGGAAGATGATATCGTACAAATTGTGACATGCCTGGATCATATTGGTAATGCTATTGTAGGTAACCAAAGGTAGTTAGATGAAATTTCTGGTGAGGCTAACAAGAGAGTTGGGGTGCTAGAAGATACGTTGACTCTATTATGAAACATTATTTCTCTAGGGGGTGGCAAAAATTGATCCCATTTGAAAGTCCTTGATCCAAAGCATTCTGAGGGAGCTCAGGATGCTAAGGAATTGGAAAACTTTCTTTGGGACATGCAATTATATTATGATTTTTCCAAAGTCCCTTAAGCAAATAAGGTAACGTTAACTAGCGTGTGTTTAGTGGGAGATTCCCAACTTTAGTGGAGAGCTCGAATGAATGACGATTTGAATGTTAGAAGGCAACAAATTAATACTTAGGAATTATTGGTTTGTGAATTGAAGGAACAATTCCTTCCTTACAATACACTGTGGTTTGCTCGTGAATCATTACAAAAATTACAATAGAAGGGAATTATTCATAATTATGTGAAGACATTTAGTTTATTGATGCTAGACATTCAAAATATGTTTGAAGAAGATCATTTATTCTGATTTATATATGAATTATAAATTTGGACACATTGATTGAAGAAGATCATCTATTCTGATTCATAGGCGAATTATAAATTTAGACACATTAGGTTATGTTAGTAAGGTGTTCAAGATCTACCAAGTGCAATTGTAGCAGCTAGTTGGGTGATTTGTGTTTGAACACAGATAAAGAGGCAACAAAGATCTCAAATTTGTACAAGGATAAGTAGAAAATGACAATGACAAGCTCAAGCAAGAGGAGGAACAAATGCATAATGACAAAGGAAAAGGCAAAGTGAATGAGAATGAGACTTCCTCTAATGGGTAAAAGACCAATTATAATACTAGTTGCTCCATCTACAATTGATCTCACTTTGAACGGTAATGTCTAAAGTGGGAGAAACTAAAAGCTACGGTGGCTAAACATAAAACTGAGAGTGAACTAGCGAGATTAGTGAATCCTCTACAATATTTATCTACAATAGCCGGTTTCCAATACATACTAAGGGTTAGAACTCTAAATCATTGCACATGAGTAATATCATAGAGAATTTATGAAATGCATTTCATTCACATGTATATAATTAGCATACATACATTAATTATGATTTTATACACAATGCAAAATAGTATATGGACTCAATTGACATGTTCCGGGGTATGAAATGTTTAAAATGATCATGATGTGAATTGTGTATTGTTATGTCTTGAATTTTGGTTTGATGGAATTACAAGTAGTGAATTTGGAATTAATTGTTATAATTGGGAGATTGATGAATTAATATGTATATTTGGACTAGGAAAAATATCAAGTGGCAAGACAAATTGACACATGAAAAATTAAGATGACTAAGCCTATGAAAAATTAGGATGACTAAGCTTATGAAATAAGTGACAAATGACATAAATAAATGAGTGACATTTGGCATGGGTAATTAATTGACAAATGGCAACAATTATTGAATGACAAATGGACTAATAATTAGGTGACATTTGGCAGCTCTAATATGGGACAAATGGAAGGCATGCCTAGTGATAAATGCCATGGTCAAATGGTGACACCTTGCACCTAGTTGGATTAAGCTCATGCAACAAAAGTTTCTGCTGGAACATTCACTATCTTCTTCTCTTCTCTCCACCGAAAATTGCTCCCATCTTACATCTCTGTATTTTGGTTTAATTCTTGCTAAATTGTCACACCAAATCCATACTTTTACCCTTTACAAGATAGCTAAAGAACTAGATTCTTGTTGTCCTTTGTCCTTGCTGAAAACCAACTTGTTTCCACCTTGAATTTGTGAGAATCTTGCTTGCATGGAAGGTTAGGTTAACTTAATGTATTGAGGTGGAATTTGAGCTTAACAAAAGCACAAATCGAACGTCAGCTTCAAGACATTGCCAGTTCATTAAGGCAATAGCTTATCTGGATCGTATTGTGAGTTAACTTAAATGTTTTCTCACTATGATTGATTTGTTTCTATTTATAATTCAGTTATTAAATTGTTACATATGTCATTGTAATAATTATGGACATTGATGGTCCGAAGAGTTCTATAATCGGGATTATATTGGAAGTGCTTTCTAAATGTGTGTGAATATGGAAAATGTGTACTCAATTGAATGTTGAGTACTGGACTCAGATCCGATGAATATGATAAATGATTGTGCATATAAAATGAAAGTTATTGATATCATATTTTGTGAAATGATATATTCCATCACATTGTTATGCATTATTAGATAAAGGGGTTGTGACTGGAGTGACTAGTATGAAAAAGAGTTTAAAGCTCAAAATATGCACAAAGAGCCACATATTTAGTTATTAATGAGCCCAATATCCACAATAGATATAGGACATTCAATGAAATGAGTCTGATATTCGCAATAAATATGGAGCAGTAGCAGAAAATAGGCGCTCGATTACAACAAAGTAAAAATAAATAGAGTCATATGTGCATTTACAAATACAACTTGATATGTATCATATGGATGACTGAATTGAATTATTGGATTGTTCTGAAATAGTCATGTGAAATATTGTATACAGGTTTTACTTGTTGAAGCATGATAAAATGTGACGTATTATTCAATATTAGATGGTATGATTCGCTTGTGAATTTGATTATGAATTGTCCTTGTGATTTGATATGAGTGAGCACATCGATGATGGACACTCACTAAGTTCGCAAACTTCTCAAAATTGTAACATTGATTTTCAGGTATAAGGAAGACCTGGCTTCTAAGACAATTTAGTAGAAGTTTAACACTCAACTTTTGGAACAAAAATAGCTCAAAGGTCTGGTCAGCTAATATTTGAGAGGTTTAGTAGATTGTGTTTATTTAGTTTCTCATTTCATGTAGAACATTTTGTAAAAGAGCAGTCAACTCTAAGATGTTTTTGGTAACATAAATATATGTATTATGAAGTGTAATACTACAATGTAAGTTATGTTTACGAATGAAATTGAAAAGTTGATCTTTGAAAAAACTCATATTCTGTATGATGCGATGAAAAGTTGAAGTAATTGTTCTAACATGCCATTTTTATAGGGTATATTCTTAAATGTCCTCTGTATATTCGGACATATACTTTATGGTAGTGGTGTGTTACATTATCAGTCTTTCAGATGAGGTAAGTAATGTTTATACCTTTTTATTGTACCTAACAATTCAAAGAAATAGTGCAAATGTTGTTGCAATGGTCAATATTGGTGGCACACACATGTTCATTATTTACAAATTGATTACCAAGTTTGAGTTGAAGGTGATCAATAGCATAAATTGATTGAAAATAGTGAATGCAAAAGCAAATGATGTTATTGGCATGACTTACAATATATATGTAAGTGTGGAAGCCTGGGTTGGAAAAATAAACATAATAGTCATGCCATTGGAGAACTTTAATGTAATCCTTGCCATAGACTTCCTTTATCGGCACACGGTAGTGGTATATCCACATTTAGATGGAATCATGTTTGTGGAGGAATATGCTCCTTGTTTCGTTAAATGTTATAATCTCATTAATAGAGGAGGTGGTAGTAAATCTTAAATTATCTCAATAATAATGGTAGAAAAAGGTTTAAAAGGTGGAGAGGACACATACCTTATTGTTTCTCTACTACAGTCTTACGAAGATGTATTGCTAGTACAATAGCCTAAATAACTACCCATAAGAAGGTAATTAATCACATAAATGAGTTAGAATATGATGTTATTCCCTTTGCATACCATGAATATGTGTATTATAGAGCATTAGATCTTTTTGAAGTTAGGCTTTTGATTAGTTTATTGACAAGTGAGAATTGCAAAGAAAGATGAGTTAGAAATCACACGTATTACTAGGTAGAATGCCTATAAAATTTATAATTGTGCCCTTTGGCTTGACTGGTGCCTTTGCCACATTATATAATCTAATGAATAATATGCTATATGAGTTTATGGATGACTTTCTGGTAGTATATCTTAACGATATTGTGGTGTATAGCAACTCCATAAAAGAACATGTAGGTCACTTGCAACAGGTGTTGGAATGCTTAAGGAAAAACCAACTACATGCTAAGATACAAAAGTGTGAATTTACAAGGCTAAAAATTAAAACTTTGGGACATTTGAATTTGATGAGTAGAAGCTAGATATGGATGGATTCTCAAAAGATGAAAACCATTATAAAGTTTCTAATGCCTACGAAAGTGTTGAAATTGCGTTATTTCTTAAGACTTGAGAATTATTATTAAAGATTCATCTAAAGTTATTATCAAAATGTTACTCCTCATTGATTTACTAAAAAAGGACAAGAAATGGTATTATTCAAACTATTATGTAGACGATTTTGAGAAGTGTAAGTGTTATATTTCATCTGAACATATTTTAAGGCTACCTAACTTTAAGTTATAAATTGAAGCAACATAATGATGCATCAGATTAAGCTATTGTTTGTGCGTTAGTCTAGGAGGGACGTTCATTAACATTTGGAAACATGAAAGTAAATAAAATAGAACAAAGGTATTTTGTATCTAACAATATATACATGTCTCAAGTAGATGATATAAAAAAAGTACCTTCTTCAAAGTGCAAAAGAAATTGTCAGCTAGCAAGATGGTAGGATCTCTCTTTCTTGAGTATGAATTTACTTGGGGTTAAAAATTAGGAAAGTGCACCCAATATGAATTTACTTAGGGTTAAAAATTAGGAAAGTGCAACCAAGAAGAAAATGCCCTTAGTAGGAGAGAAAATGTTAATTGCCTACTACAATTTGTCTAGAATTGAAGCTAACTTGATAGACAAAATTTTGGAAAAAAAAAGGTAAGTTTGACATTAACTATTTTCATATGTCATAGGAAGTGAATGATGACATTACTAAATGATAGTAACTTGGTAATGAATTGTTTCTAGAAAAGGTGGCAAACTATATGTTCTTCGAATTAGTGGATTTTGTAGGGAACTTATAGGAAAATCACATGATGCACAATGGGTAAGACTGTTAGAATGGAATGATGATGTTACTATCATAGTCTTCTATATGAGTATAACCTCAGAGAAGTTTGCTATTGTGCATGCCTTATATGCAACCATAAAAAATTGAAAGGCAAAAGAAAGTTGGATTATTGTAGCCTCTACCTATTTTAAAGATATCATCGAAGTCAATATCTTTGGACTTTAGGATGAGATTTTTAAAGATTGGTGGAAAGCCCTTGATGCTATTTGTGGTAGATACTTCATCAAATATGACTTGCTTATTGATGCTCTAGCATCTTGTTTAACATAAACTTCTACTAAGTTGTTATACCAAAATTTGATAAAATACTTTGACATTTCAATACAACTTATGAGAGATTGGAACACTATTTATTATTAGATTTTGAACTTTGTTATTTAACATAATTAGGGCTGAACTGAAGGTCCTTAGTGCCAATCACTCATAAACAGATGGACAAACTAAAAGAATTAATGCTTTGATAGAGAATTATTTAATCATAATGTGAGTGTGCCAATGCAATTGATTAGAAACGTTGGATAATGTCTAATCTGCTACATTTACAATGATCTTCCTCTATAGAGAAGCATTTGTTTGAATTGATTCTAAGCCAATAATCTTTTATTCTACTAGAGATGGCAAAGCAATATACGAGAGTTTGGTGTCCTATTGCATATAACTTTACTAGGGACAAGCAAGACATACCAAAAGAGGAAACCTTTCAAAGGTAATGCTTCAAATGAAGACATATGTTGATCAACATCTTACTGCCATTAGATTTCATTGTTAGGGATGAAATGTTGCTAAAACTCATGCTTGAAATATAGAAGAAGATTAAGGAAAATAATTTGTAAGTGATTGATTCTCAAGTATAAAGATTCTTTCAAAATTCTTAAGAAATTGAGCAATGTTACTTATTGCCTAAAACTGTCGAAAAGGATAAAGATTCATCATACTTTTCGTGTTAGCTTTATATGTAGATTCTATCAAGATAAGGGGAAACTAGAGAGGAGTAAGGGCCTTATTAAAGGAGTATGATGATAATGTAGTCAAATTTTTTTTACTATTGATTGTTGGGATACTATAAGAAAAGCTGTTAGACAAGTTTTCTTGTGCAATGGAAAGAGGAGGCATAAGATGCAACGTGAAAAAAAAAATGATATTTCCATTTGACAGTTCAAAGGTAAGATTAAGGCATACTTTGAGAACTTCTTGATGAGGAAGTCGACTTTTTTTAATAGCGAAAGTATGATATTTGAGCCCCTCTTACACATTGGGTTGAACTTGACAATAAGATCATTGTTTGCTACTTATTGATTGTTAGATTACCCTACATTGATTGAAAATGAAAATATTAAAAGGTTAATAAATGGTAAGGGTCAATTAAACAAAAGGCTAGTTTTAGTTGTTTTCGTAATGATTGGACTCAAGTCCAATTCTTATTAATGAGCTCTACAAACTACCCATATTAAAAACTCTAATATGATATCAAAGCAGGTTTGGTCTGGATTCTTAATTTCCTGGTTGTCTGTCTGATTGTCCAGTCTCAGCGCCCCGATCTGGTTCCCGCTACTTTTATTTCAAGTGACAACTAGATGTCTAGTCCCAGTTGTACTTGAGGGGGAGTATTAGATTATACCACATTGATCAAAAAATGAAAATGTTAAAATATTAATAAATGGTAATAGCCAACTAACCAAAAGGCTAGTTTTTTTGGCAATGGCTAAACTCAAGCCTAATTCTTGTTAATGAGCTCTGTACGCTACTCATATTAAAAATTCTAATTGTTGAGAATACCCACATCGAAGAAAGAGGGGAAAGAAGACTATCATATAAGTTTAGTGAGTTACTTTACCTATTGCCAATTAGTGTTAGGATGCAATTTACCTTAGGCTTGTGTATAGTCTAACTTTTTTGTTTGTGTGGATCCATAGACCTATAGTAAATTTGACATGGTATCAGAGTCTATGAAGATCTTGACCTGATGTTTACCCTAAAAGAGGGCCCATTATTTAAGCAACTGAAGAAGGATTTGAAGTCTGTATGGAGCAAGTAGCTCGGCAGTATTGTTTACCCTAAGAAGGAGCCTATTTGACCTTAATCAGAAGTCCAATCCTAATGAGGATTGTTTACGTACTTCTCCAGATTACTAAAAAAGGGGCTCACGTGTGAGAGGGATTGTTGAGAATACCCACATGCATCCCACATGGAAGAAAGAGGGTAAAGAAGACTAACATATAAGTTTAGTGGACTACTCCACATATTACCAATTGGTTTTAGAATGGAACCTAACTTGGGTTTGTGTATGATCTAACTTTTCTGCTTGTGTAAGTCAGTAGGCCTATTGCAAATTTGACACTGACCAACAATTTACATATGGTAGCAACATATTCCATTTAAGAAATTGGATAGTTTGATGAAGGCATCAAGAATTTAACTTTACAACTTAATGTACAACCTTACATATTAAATAATAGTTCAATACATAACTTGAAAGTGGACTCAAATAGTGGCAATTACAATGACAATTTTTGATTAACAATTAATCCAAATATAATAGTTATGTTAGTTATTATCTATAATTTGTCTATTAACTATTGGCCATCTTTTCTAATATAGAAGAGACATCAGGCTATATTAAATCTCACATTAGTTATATTTTCATCTTTTACATTAATAAAATTCTAGTTTTGTTTTGATTATTTGGTAAAAACATTTGTTCCAAATTATATTAAGGTACTAAACATGAAATGTTTGATAAAAAGACACCTATAAAGTGTTTGACAAAGTAACACTAAAAAACTAAGTTTAAAAATTTGATTGGGTCATAGTGAAACTTTTTGTGTAGATTTTAGTCTCAGAATAATCCCTATGATACTTGCCTTTATTTAATTGAAAATGATAATATAGTGGATACTCCTTATTGAAAATGACGATGTAGTGGATACTCCTTAAACTTCTGAAAGCTTTAGGCACGAATATTAAGTTCAAATCCCATCTTTGCTAAACTTTTAATTTAAAGTATTATTGTAAGACTGTGTTGTAAATTTAAAATGCTCTAACTTCAAGAAGACACACTCAATTTGTTTATTTCCTCTTTATCTCATATTGCTAATTGTATGTGATAATAAAAGTACACTCTTGATGAGTTTAAAAGATGTGACCTTTTAAATAATTAATTGTTAAAGAAAAATTAATGTTGTTATTTATAAAAATAGATAATAATCACTAGAAAGGATTGATGTCCTTTTAAATTATTAATTTTTAAATAAAAATTAATGACATCATCTATAAATAATATATAATAATTACTTGAAACGATTAATGATAATCTTTTGAAACATACAAATATACAAAGAGATAATTTTTATGTGGAAGAAAAGAGTTTATGTAAGAGTCCTATAATTAGATGGAATACAATCAAATCCAAGTAAGTGATTTGATAAATGTTGCATATGATTTGAAAGATCTCATGTTTATCTATATGTTAGATATAATCCTTGGTATTAAAGCCTACGTGTATATGCATCTTGAAGAATTGCTTTTGGTAGCTATTGTGTTTTGATAATGAATGGGTTTAATAATAAACCTCCATAATAGGTAATTGATATGCTTTTAATTGTTGATACATTTAATCATTTATACTTAGCAATTAATGATACGAAAATGTTTAAGATACTCACTTTAATTTATATATAATTTTAAGTACAATTTGAAAGCAAATAAATTAAAGTGAGTTGACAACATTACATTTGGGTTATTTTTTGACAATTAATATTCACTTATGTTTATGGAGTAAGAAGAAAATTAGAGCAAGAAGGAAAAAAATGATCCTAAAAGAGGACAACCAAGAAGCTGCCAAATAAAACAACACAATAGCTTAGAAGGAGCAAAGTAGATGTAGAAGACCAGCATCAAAACGGTAGCAATTTGGAAGCAAAACGCCAGCAGCGTGGAGAAAACGTATGCGTTTAACACATACGTTACATTTGCGTTAAACGCATAACGCAAATGTGTATGTGTTTAGCGCATACGTCTGCGTTTCATGCAAAGGATGAAACGCAATGTAGCAGGTGAAAGGTGCGTGAGGGTTAAGTTAAGAAGCTACAGTAGCGTAGTCCATGAAGTTTGATTATCACATCAAGTTACAGTGAAGAGGGCTGGCGACAGAATCAAACAAGAAGAGTGGCGCAAGTAGAAAAGAAGAGAAGAGAGCTGCGAGGGGGATGGCGGCTTGCAAGGGATTGAGATCCTCTGTACCCTTTCTCGTTGAGATTGATGGGACACAGAGGGCATACCAAAAATGGTTGAGATTGATAGGACACAGGGGCACATAAAAAATGGGCATAGAGAATCTCGATCCCTTGCAAGAGAGAGAGCTGGGAGGCGGCATAAGAGAAATGACGTGAGCAGTGAACAGGAAGTTTGTGGCAGAGTAGAGAGCTACGAAGGGAGTTTCAGTGGGGGTAGTTTTTATGGGACATATAGCATTTTTTTGAGATAAATTTATGGAGGGTTAGATGTCTCGATATTAGTTTGGAGGTGACATCAGTGTCGACGACTCGGTTAAGCATTTTTTTATTATTATTTTGTTTCTTTCTCTCACTAGGAATTGATTATGTTATCTTGTGTGGATTGATTGGATATTTGAATGATGATGATTTTAATGCTCTATTGAATCATTTTTCATGAAAACCTATTGCTAGAATCGAATGTAATACGTAATCGTTATATTCCCAATTCATGTGTAGCGATTAATGGTTTCGAATAATTAGAAATAACATAACATAAGTTAAATAATCCAAGCTTGTGTGATTATTGCCTAGATTAGTGTTTTTTTTTATTCATAATGCAGTTGTCCGGATAAACTTAGAGAGCTTATTCTAGGTTTTCCGATAGCTAGAGTTAATTAATGAGCGCTTCGTAATTAACTAGGATCTAAGGAAAAATAGGGATTAATAGAATTTTTTGTTAATCTATGATCGATAATTGCTAAGAGAGATAAAAGAACAATAAATCAATGAATTATGCTTAATTAGGGTGTAGGCCGAAATTGAATCAAAGAACTGGATCCTTAACAAATTCTCCAATTTTATCGTTTTTCGCATATTATCTTTAATTTGTTTTCCTTAGTTAGTTTCATTTTATTTTCTTACTCCCCCTAAACTCCCTATTTTTCCTAAATTCAATTAATTTCATTTCATAAGCTATATGGAATTCTCTAGTTTCGGGCTCAAGACTATTGCTCAGGCATGATTAACAGTTGGTTGTTTTCTTGAGGCGTTAGTCCTCTTTTATTTCTAATCCATTGTACTAGAAAAAAAGCTAACCGTATACTCCCTATAAAATCGACCTAGACTCATTACTGCTACAATAGTAGTCTAGTTATTTTATTTTGACTAACACTACGATGCGCCGGTCAATAATTCACTTGTTAAATTTAAATTGGAATGTGTTGTTATACTAAGAATAATAACTCTTATGTCCTATATTTCACATATTATATTCTTTAATAGTCCAATAATTCATTTATTAATCAATTATTGCAAACTATTTTTTATCAATAATTCGTTTGTTGAATTTGAAATCAATAGTTCTTATTAGATGTGGTTCTCAATTTAGGAAAGTTGTGTATAATAAAACTTGTTACTGTCTATCAAAATTAGGTTTATATGGGAGACTGATGTTTTGCCTATCGTTGATTTATTATGAATTAATAAGTAAACTGATATGATAAAAAATACAAATTCACATAATGCAAACACTATATATATTACAAAACAAACAATATATATATTGATATCTAATGGAATTCTAGACATAAACAATAATCCCAAATATTAGACAAATTAGAATCATTGTGTGAGATAAGATTACTCGTTCCTGTTTTTGATGGCCTGTTAAAACTCATGTTTGACATAAAATAGAAAACCTGTTAGATTCTAGAATTTGACATAGAACAACAAAAACCCAATTAGATTATAGAATTTTCCCACCAAACATAGATGAGGCCTGAAGATAAAAGCAAAAGAAGTGCTATTTGGTGGTACTGTAGAGGACCATTCTCCCCATCATCGTTGCTCACTAGTGTATGGCCCATCTATAGGGATTGCCACTATCATCAAATCTCTACCACCAGAGTCTCTCTAAGTTTCCAAGAGAAAATAGAATAATTATAGATAATCACGTAGAGTTTAATATGGACCAATTTATCAGAACATATGAATGTTTACTTGAAAATTGTACGATAATTGGTATTCAGTTGTCACACGAATAATGATTGAGAATATATGTGCTCTTTTGATTTTGTAGATAATTAAAAACCAATTATTTGCTAAATATATACATATGACATGACATTGATGTACATATTTACTATTTCTTTCTTTTGTAGATACTTTGCATTTTAACTATAGCCATTGCATTAAAGAATATTATTGTTGAACTCGACAAGGGTGAGAAATTAAATGGTGATGATTATGAGATTTAAAACATGAAAATCTAGTATGTCCTGGAGGAGCAAGAGTCTTTCTAACAATTAAACATGACTATGGATATTCATGAGGAAGGTAATATGACTCAACACAAAAGAGACCGTGATACTTATAAAATGTGGAGGAAAAAGAAATAATCAGCTCGCATTATGTTGTTGAGCAGTATGGAGTGTTTTAAAAATATAAAACTGCTAAGGACATATGGGCCACTTTAGCTGCACATTTTGGAGGCACCTTAGTCACCAAAGTGAGGTTACTCACTATGAAGTTTAATACATGTAAGAAATGGTCGAATCACATAAAGTAAAAGCATTTGAGTTATATGTCAAACATAATAAGTAATTTATGTAAACTATTAAATGAGCAACAAATATAAGTTATGATTTATTCATTACTTTATAGTTGGGAGCAAATGAAAATGCATCTAACTCATAATGAAACTATTAAGACAATGGAAGGTGTTACGAGGCATCTCATACCAGAAGATGAATGTTTTGAAGTTTCTAAAATGTCTTTCGAGATATATGTAGTTAGTTTAGCTCATATGAAGCTATGAACTAAAAGCATAAGCATCATGGTGGGCCTAAATGAAAAAAGAGTAAGAGAAATATCCACTATAATTAGGACTCCAAGAAGGCAAAATGGAATCAATATGGAAAAGAAAATTGTTCTTTTAAAAAGCAGAATATTGAAAGTGATAAGTGATTTAGTTTTGGAAATAAGGGTCACGTTACTCGTGATTATAATAAGCCTAAAAAGGTATAATCTTATTTTACAGACACTTGTTTTATTAATTTCTCTTATTATATTTTTTTTAACTCAATCACATTCTTTATGGATTGCAGATTTAAGAGTAGCTAAATTTGTAGCAAAAGATAGAGATCTCTTTATAAAATTCCATAAAATCATATATAGAACATGACAGGTTTATATAGGAGACAACTTATGGGTTGCTATAAAAGGGATTGGAGCTTGTAAATTACACGTGTGATAGTTGATCCCTGATCCTTCATGAAGTGTCGTATGCTATAAATATTCGACATAATCTTATCTCTGTGTTAGTTAATTAGTCTTGGTTTTTATGTAAATTTTTATAATGGTGGAATGGATTTATATCTTGGAAATATTCCTTATGGTGATAGGTTTATATTGTATAGTTTTATTGTTCTAGATGTTGTTAATACTTACATCGTCTAGTGATTCCAATATGGAAGTAATTTTGTGGCATACTAGACTATATTATATTAGTCAAAATTGAATACATCAATTAGCGAAAGAAGGCCTTTTAGTTCATTTACATCAGGTAAATTTACCTATTTGTGAACATTTTATAGTTGGTAAAAGGTACAAAAGTCATTTAGAAAGGGAACACAATCTTCTTATCCATTGCAATTGATTACTTCTTCACCTTTATAGATGATTGTATTTAGTATGGACATGTCTATTTGATTTCTCACAAATCAGAAGCATTAAATTGTTTTATAAAGCATATAAATTTAGTAGAGAATCAATTTGACAAGAAAATAAAAGCATTGTGAGCTGATCAAGGACAAGATAAAATTCATATGATTATCCCACAAGAAGATGATGAGCCAAGAAATGTAAATGAGACTATTATTGGGGCTACCAAAGAGGCATGCAAAGTTAGGACCAAGTTTAAGACTTGGTTGACCTCCTTGATGGGTGCAAAGCTATTAGCAACAAATTGGATCTCGAAATAAAATGAAATAATGATGGCAATATTGAAAGATATAAGACGCACATTATGGCAAAAGGACTTAAACAATATGAGAGAATTGATTATGACAAGACATTTTCACATATTGTGACGCTTGCTTTAATTCATCTAACTTTGGATATAGTAGCCAATTTGGATCTTGAATAACATCAAATGAGTTAAGATTTGAAGAGATTGTTCAATTTCTCAAGCGAGTTATATCCAAAAGATTTTATAATGATTTCATATGCAAGATTGCAAACAACCAAATAATCCTATTGTTAAAGTTAAAGGTCCTAAAAAGAAATCTTGCTTATCTATGCCATAAAAAAGGAAACAAATGAAAAAAATTTCCTATTCCAATTTAGTTGGATCCTGATGTATGCCTTGATATATACAAATTCAGATATTTGTTACTCTATTAGAATGATGAGCAAATATCAGCTAAACCTAGGAAAAACATACTGGAAAATAGTAAAGAGAATATTGAGGTATCTAATGGGTACAGTTGATTATATATTGTGTTATCAAGGCCATTGTCTATGTTAGATTTACATGAGAGAAAATCTATCTATGGATATGTTTTCTTACTAAATAATGGTGCTATATCATGGAAAGTAAGAAATAATCGTGGGTTGCTTTATCTATAATGGAAGTTGAATTTACAACATTTTTAATAACAATATTGGAGGCCAAGTAGCTTAGATGGTTCTTGGTTAGTTTAGGAGTCACTGAAAGTGAGATTAATCTAGGAACAATCAACTATGATTGTCAAATAATAATTTCTTATACTAAAGACCCAAAATTTCATTGTGAAACCAAGCATATAGATACCAAATAGAATTATGTGAAAGATATAGTTGTACAAGGAGAAGTGAGCATGAAGTAAATACGTACATGAGACATGGTGGCATACCTAATGACAAAAATAATTTCTCAAGATATATAGATTGAGCATATGAAGTCACTAGGATTACATAGATATTAATATGTAATTGATTAACATTTCTTTATGTATGTTCATTTAATGTATCGTCATGTTTTGAGTTGGCATTGTTTATTAAGTAATAAACATTGTATAGTACTTGATTCTAAAATATATTTACTTTGATGACGTTTTTTGTATGAATCAAAAAGTATGTTGGACAATCAAAAGATTGACCTTCTTACACGAACAATCAACTTTTGTATTTGTGATGACTGGAGATGGGACATGTTTTAAGTTTATTATCAATGTGATAATAAAGAGCTAAAGTAAGAAACTTAAACTGTGAGTAATGACTTAGATAATATGTCAAAAAGAAGTTGATTTAGAGTGATCATATAGTCATTGTATTTGTCTTAAGTTACCAAATGGGAGTTCAGAAAGACAAATTTAAAGTAGACAAGTGAACTCAGGTTGTACATGAAGTATATATTAACCAACATCCATATGGTATGTTATTTATAGAAGATATATGTTCTGAATTAATAAGAGTTAATGCCATAGCACATGACTTTTACCATGTGTACATAAAAGACTATAAAAATGATTAATGTAAGTTATAAGATCCTAACTTACATTTTGTGGAACCTTAGAGGTTAAGCGGACCTCATAATATACCCTTAAAATTTTTGTCCAAATTCTTAAGGATTAAATTTAAGGGTTGCTACTGTAAGGCCTCGATATATACCCTAGAAGCATTATAATATGTTTAGGGTGTATTAAGAAGTAAACATAAATAATTAAGTGTATCTAAGCATAGTAAGAGATATAATGGTAATTAATTTAAAAGATAGGGGTAAATTGGTCATTTCATCATTTTGATAGAGACATGAATAATTATATCAATGTTTTAAAAACTGGACCGGACATATAACCGGTCAAAGGAAATGTTTAAAGTTTAGAGGTTCAACCGGTAATGAACCGCTATAAAATCGGTATATAATAAATAAGAAGTAAAACTTATAAGAATAAATAAAAAATAAAATATTTTATTGAAATAAAGAATATAGTTCTAAATATTACAAAAATTGATATAAAATAGAGTACTAAATATTATAAAAATTAATATGAAATAGAGTTCTAAATCGTGGTGGATGCGGACAAGCTCGTTCCAATGAAGATAAGAGTGACATCTATCTACAAATTTTGGGAATTCCAACAAGAGCTAACTGCTAAGTGCCAAACCATCAAAGACATAAGCTTGAATCTGTGCTCTGGTATTGCTGAGCTTATAGAAAGCATCTTGAGCATTTTCAACTAAGGCTCTGTATTGCACAGATGCCACAACAGTGACAAACACATTGTCCTGAAGAGGAAACATAAAAAAGATCACAGCTTGCCATGCATGGAACTTTGATGTACAAAAACTACCACTACAACTATTATGATGGAATCAAATAAGAAGCTTGCAATCAATACCATTTAATGTCTTCAAATTATTATTCATGACTTATATCAAGCCCTCAATCCTGTAATATGCTTACATGGCAAAACAAAAGAAAGTAAACTAATTTTATGTTACAGAATAACAAGAAAGAACCTTGGTTTTGGTTTCACATCGAACATCCAGCTATTGCACATGCAAAGAAAGGTGACTGGCTATTTGGCTTCTAATAAACTAGGGTACCCAATGACAACCCGACTGAAGGACATCATCAAACTTGCTAAAATTCTCCTTGACAGTTACAGTTGACTGGTCCACTTGAATACAACCTAGAACCTGTCCCATTTCCTGAGGATAATCAATAACATAACATCAATAGCAATCCACAAAGAAATTACCAAAAACTAAATCATTGCTAGAAAATAAGAAGCATATGCCCTTAAACTGGCCTGACATAAAAACACATCAATTTAGAGTTTTCATACCTTAGAAAGACTCAAAATCCATCAAAAGGTAAAGTGTAAGACTTCTTTTGTTAAAAAAACAGAACATGGTAACAAAACGAAATTCCAGCGATTAGTCACCCAAACCCAGCCATGGACATCACCTCTGATTCTTGTCAAGATCATTGCATGATATAAACCGTCAAACAAGATCGATTTTATTACTCACAAGCACTTCTTTCTCTAGCTAGAACAAAGACTACACTCCTTAATAAATGTCTTGAGAACACCCCATGGCTATCTTAAATACTGAAGGCTACAAGAAAAATAGATTTAACAATGGAATATGATGATTGAAAACTGCACAGAATATTCGCTACTAGATTAGGAGAATACCGACTCCTAGATTAGGAGAATACTATCCAATAACAAAAATTTCAAATTGTTCATAATTTTATAAATGCAATAGCATGAGAAATACAAAAATGATCGACTGCAATTATATACAACCGTTTTCACAAAGCATTAGATGAGATACTAAATACAAGTCCCTGATTTCTAAAAAAGATAGGGAAAACAAAGAGAAGATAGAAAGAAGCGTAAGAAACCCGTTCCTGTCAATTCAGTAAAGAACCCATCAAATAGAAGATGAGAACAACAATGGCCATTTACCTATTCGTATTTGAGTAGAGGAATTGGAAGATGTTAAGAGAAGGCAGTGGATAGGAGGAGAAGCCCTCGAAGATTCGACGAAATGAACAAGAAAACAACGTTTGTTTCGTATATCTGTAGTTTTAACAAGACCGGTTGAATCGGTTGGATAAAAACTGACCGGTTCATTGATAAACCGGCCGGTTTTAATTCAGAGAGGTTATTAGGTGAAACTGAATGAGATCACTGGTCGGTTCCAAAAATTTTCGGTTGGACCAGCCGGTCAGCTCTGGTTTTTAAAACCTTGATTATATCTGAAATATGGACTAGAATGAAATCAATTGATGACTTTATATGCCGATGTGGGAACAAAAGGAAGAAGAAGGACTAAATGTGCAATTTTGCCAAAAATCAACATATGGTCCAATGAGATTGAAATATGTTCCTAATACTAGAAACTTCATGAAAATGGGAGTAAAAGAGAGGGGTACGGTTTTAACTTCAGAATTTTCTCTTCTCATCTCCTTTCCATTCCATCGCCTTAATCACATCATTTTGCATAAGGAATCAAGCTAATCCTAGGTGAAAATCAAGGTAAAAGTTAGTGATTTTTCTTCTCATCTTCATCTTTTCTTGCTTTGTTCATGAAGAGTTGGTATTATAAGGTTGGAATTGAGATTGATATACGTATTTATGGTGTTTCTAATTGGTGAATCAATCAAAGAAAAAGGGGAAGAGAAGGAAAAGTACTAGAAGAAGAGCTAATTGGTAATTTCAAGGTTTGAGATTATACTTAGTTTTCTTTCTGTTTATACATATTTGAATTTGTCCAAAGATTGATTTGGAAATGGAATGGTTGTTGAAATAGTGTACTGGTGTTACTTTGCATGGAATTAGTTGAATATGACAAGAGAGTAATATTTAGTGGAATTCTATCTAGGGTCACTTGAGCTAGTCCCATCATTTTAGCCACAACTAGACCTACAGACCTCCAAATTGGGTAATTCCAAATGAAGATAAAACCTAAGACATATGAATAAAAATATCTAGAAGAGTCCTAAATCTAATTATGGCTAAACGACATTGGAAATGGAGATTGAAAATGGTGACCTGACGCTGCCATTGTTTTGGAGCAGCTTGATATTTTTGGCATATATCTCATGATTTAGAAGTCCAAATGGCCTAATATTTGATGCCACAGAAACTAGAGACATGCAGAATAAATGTATGGAAGACCTCAAAACCTAATTCAGACGTTTGCTATATGAAAATATCGAAACAAGTGGAGGTATGAATTCTGGGTAGGGACATGGCCGGAAGGAAATTACACTATGAGTTTGTTTTCGTTTTTGGATTTTACCGAATCATATCCAAACCTTTTAGGATGTTTATGAAACTTTTCAAATACTTAGAAATAAATGAGATATGACTTATCATATGTGAAGTGGGTGATTAAATGTTGAAATTTAAGATTGATCATAATGTATGCTAAAGGAAATTTGCATGTATATAGATGATTTATATGCATATTTATTGCTTATATATGTATAGTATGATTATACAAGTGTAATTTTGATACCCTTTCTAATGGTGGTAAGGTATTCCTTCCATGTATGAACGCAAATAGAGATTTTATATTTTCAAATAAATATCATGTGATTTGTCAGTATATTAATTATGAAATTGACAAATGATTAAAGGAAATGTTATAGTGCCTACTTCATTGTCTTGGTGATGGATAGATAGGCATGCCTATAAGGTACAGTGTAACTGCTACAATTGGACACCACTAATGTCTTCATTTGAAGATCATAGTGTCTCTATAGTTCGACACCTTTGGGTATATACAATTCGATACCTCTGAGTATCCACAGTTTGATACCTTCAAGTATCTATAGTTCGATGCCTTCGGATATCCACATTTTGATATCTTTGAATATCCATAGCTCCCGTTATCCACACCAACAGGAATGTGTAGACCTAACACAAAAAGGAAATTAAATAGTTATAAAGAAGAGATACAACATTACAACATGAATAATTTGTATTGATGAGCTTTGGAAATCAATATTTGGCTTATAAATATGAATTTGCGATATATGGTTGAAGAATATTTGCATTATGTACTTTGCTTAATTATGCCATCATTGTTTACATGAGTTTATGATTTTCGTGAATGTGTGTGTGCTTGGTGAATGATTACTGTGAGTGTTCATCCAAACTAAGTGTTCCCCAACTAACCTTTCAAGCTTAGCACAAGTTTTAATCCCTGTAGGTCCAACTAATATGAGTAAGGCATAGGAATCATTTGTAGGGTCCAAGGCCAACTGTTAGAAGTAAAAGTACTTTTGGATGTGTCTTTTGATTAAGGAATGGTTGTATACATAATAAAAAGTTTGTAATTAAGAATTTAAGTTGTGTGTAATATTTTTTTTGGATTACCATATGAATGTAATGATGTAATACTACTTTTTAATGATAATTTTAAGGGATATGAAATTTAGTAATATGTATATGTACAACATTGAATAGACAAATGAGTATGACAATGCCTATAAATGAATAGAAATATATGCCATGAATATATGTATAGGAATTTAGGTGTTATGTGTTTAGGTAATTGTAAGTTCTGTATAAGGAGTGTTACAGATGCTTTGGAATATTAACAACAGATTATATTTGATACGACCTTATGGGACAATTCTATGAAAACAAATTAAATTTAATTCAAGAAAATTGAGAATAGAGGATATAACATCCCCTATTATATATATATATATATATATATATATATATATAAAAGAGACTTCTTCTCTTTTTCCTCTTTTTTTTTTCATAATTTCATTTTAACTGCTCCCAAAAGTTACTATTCATAATTCCCTCTCTCTAACTATTCTTTACCGCTGGTGACTCAAACGGATTAGTGTTATATACCAATCTCTTCCTCTCGACGAGCCTTTCACAAGCATACCCATTTCATCCACCATCATCGCCTGAATTGTTACAAAAACTGAGGAGAAAAATTGACAAAAAATGCCAATCCTCAATCCATCGCTTTCGATGGTTGTTGCTAGTTAACACCACCACCATTTGACTCGTCTCGATGTTAGGAACAAAATCCCCATGGTCTCGTCGCTAGCCGCCGCCTGAATTGCAGTTGATTGATGGAAAAAGAGCTTAGGGTTTTGGTTTGTTTATCTTCGATTCGTTTAAATCTATTGAGAATCTGAGTATGTTGCTTTGGATAAAGTTTTCCTACTCATCAAGAGCTTTATTTAGTATAAAAATCGTTGAATTATGAGACTGAAGATTTTTCGATGATTAGAGAGAATATTCCGGTGACTAGAGGAATATTCTAGTCACCTGAGGTATTATTCTGCGACCATTTTAGTCACTTTTTTGAAAATTTTCTAAAAGTTTTAAAAATTATGCTGATCATTTTTCTCTAAAGAACCATAGTGAGATTTTCCGAATTTTATAAATGGACTGCTTAGGTAATTTGGATGATACATAAATTATTATTCGAGTCCAATAACTCCTAATTTGCACTTGTTGAGATATTTTCTCTCGATTTACTAGGTATAGCAAGAGCGAGACCCCTATGGGAATGTTCAGACGGACGAGTTCGGTTACTAGGTAAGTTCATATCGACTTACTGTTACCATAGTTGTACCAGCAAATAAATACTGTTCAATGCTAGTATAGATAACATCATGTAACAATGCATAACTACATTCATATGCATGTATATATATATATATATATATATATATATATATATATATATATATCGATACATATAAAT
>JANZXR010000003.1:10457331-10470868 GCA_027575705.1 Erythroxylum echinodendron
ATAATGTAAAAATGAATAACTACATTGATATGAATTTATATATATATATATATATATATATATATATATATATATATATATCGATACTTATAAATTTATATAGCAAAAGCATATATACAATAATTTGTACCCATTTTTAGTGTAACCCTTTATATCGAATTAACTGAGTGGATACTTTGGGTTGGGTATTGCATACATGTATTGGTCATTGCATAACTGAAGGTTTCTTTGATAAATTGTATGCTCAATAATTTGATATGTATTACTATGTTCAATTGTGAGGTAGGACGTGCCACCTGATGGGTATGCATCAAGATCAGATGCGCACTGGTTATGATTATGAGAGTTGTTTGTTATGATATTGAGATATGTTATGGGTTGATCCAGGTTGATGATTGTCTCCCAATTGAACCCTTATTTATGATGCTTATGACTTTGGACACTTTAAGCGAGGCTGGTCTGTTAGTGCTGCTTGGCTCCTCGCAGCTCCTTTGGATTAAGAGAGCCTTATGACTACATAAGTATAGGAGCATGGCTGGGCCGTTCGTGATGCATAGCTTTCCACAACCATTCGAGGTTTAGAGTTATGAGGGCTTACCTTTGGTTATTAGAATCCTACGGATATTCTACCCCATAATTTATTTGTGTTGTTGATGTGATTGGAAGTATTTTCATATTCATGTATGACTGTGCACATAACATTGGGTATCGTAGGACGGTGTGGGTTTACTCAGCGAGGTCTAACTCCTCTTAACTTTATTTTTCATGTCAGTTACCACCAGCTTTGCAGCAGTGACTCCCGTGACATGTTCGCTGCGACTTACCAACGTTTGTGTATGTTCTTTCTTTATTTTAATTATCTTGTATTGTAGCGTCTATAGTGACATACTTTCATGAGTTGTAAATCTTCTTTTTGACGCGCACTATTGATATTGTATTGTATGAACTTGTTGCATTCTTGGGTTTTGAATTTTGTCAGCGGTAAGCTTACGTGTGATTTGGAGTTTCTACCTTAGTCCCACATGCTTGTCACGCCCCCTTTCAATCGTGACAGAGGAAGTTCATTTTTTGATTGTTAACTTACCTAAGAAAATTCTGCATTTAAAAGTGGTTACTGACTTTTAGTAAAAGAATTAAACACATTTGTGACATAATGAAATAAATAAGATCAAAAGAGATTGAAATGTGAGATAAGACTTAAGGTATAACATACAAAGTTTACTAAAAGATCGATTCATTAATCACGAAGTTATATATTCCTAATATATATTTGACTGTAAGATCTTGTCGTATGCTGGTCGCACGAGTCATTGGACTAATATAAGAACACGCAAAAATTTTATTAACTAACTCATCATGTGTGAGTGAGCGATGATTGTAAAATGACATACTAAATGAGTTTAAAAGGTGTGATCTTTCAAATCATTAAATGCTAAAGAACAGTTAATGACATTATCTATAAAAAATAGATAACAATCACTTGAAACGATTGATATAATATGAAACACACAAATATACAAGTTAATAATTTATGTCAGGAAGAAAGAATTTCTTACCAAAAGTCCTTTTTACCAATAAAATACAATTAAATTCAAATAAATAATTTGATTAATAATGTATGTGATTTGAAAGATTCTCAGTTTATCTACATATTAAATATAATCCTATCAATATGTATGCATATTCCAAGAGATGGTTATCTGAAATAAATGTATAACATTATCTGATACCTGTATGCATGAACAAGGGACATAAATTCCGATTTTCATCCCTTTAAACAAATATCCGCATGTTACATCGGTGGTTTGTCCGATGCCATTTCTGCTGAGTACGTAACTTTCTTAGCGTTTGTATTTTCTTCAAAACTTAAGGTTCTTGGATGATAATGTTTGGTTTTATTCATGCTAACGTCTTCTAGAATTGAATATTTCCACATTTGCATTATTCTGAAGAAAAAAGAAAGCTCTTGATATGCACGAACATGTTCGTTTCTGTTCCATGTGGGCTCTCTTTGTTATAGATTCTTTAGTGTAGGATTTATGTGTTGGAATTCTTGAGTGGCCGGTTCTATATGAATTCATTTAAAATTTTAAATTATTAGGTTAAACTAGTTTCCAACATAAAAATCATTTCTTCCTCGTCCTCCTCACTAGTGAAATATTTGTTTCTATTCCATGTGGGTTCTCTGTGTGATAGATTCTTTGGTGTAGGATTTATGTGTTGGAATTCTTGAGTGGCCGGTTCTATATGAATTCATTTAAAATTTTAAATTATTGGGTTAAGCTAGTTTCTGACATAAAAATCATTTCTTCCTCGTCCTCCTCACTGGTGAAATATAATACCAATGTTTAAAAAACCGGACCGAACATGAACCGGTCAAAAGAAAGGTTTAAGGTTTAGAGGTTTAACCGGTAATGAACCGCTATAAAACCGGTATATAATAAATGACTAAGATTTAAGATCTTGAAACTATCAGAAAAACCAGGCAGTATCATCTGCCAACTAGAGCTTGCAAGCATATTTGAACTTAGATCAATATGACTAGCATTAGTCAGAAGGAAAAATCCCCATATAGATTCCCATCAAACATATTTCCATGCAAGTCAAAGCACTTGAAGCCCTAAATTAGCTCAAAGTCCTGAGGAATATTTTTACTGAAACCATTGATAGACTCAGATACAACAAACTATTCACATGGTCCTTGATATACTATTTGGCCATCTGAGAGCAGAATTAGATCATCAAAGAGCTCATAAGTATCTAGAGTTGGCTGAAGTAGAGAGATGACAGCAGTTTCCTTCATAATATGAACATAATGCTTGAGAGAGTTGACAATTTGGTAAATGGTGGAGCTGTCCAAGCCAATAGATATCTCATCCATAAAAAATGTTAGTGCTAGTCCAACCAGCATCTCACGTACAACAATGGCAGATACTTTCACTCACCTCATTCAAGTACCAGTAGAGGACTAATAAAGTTAGTTTACCTATTGTAACACGCTTCCTTTGTCCTCCTGAAATCCACCTAAACATTCTATCCCCTACCATTGTATCTGTACAGGTATTAGCCCCAGAACCTGAAATTTAAGAATTGAAAAGCAGTAACCAGTGCGGGCCAGGTTCTGATTAGTACATATAGTTCAGGATAATTGTAACAAGTATTTAAGCAACTTCCATTGAAAATCACCTTGATGATATAATTTGTGATCACGTTGGCCTCCTGCCCTTCTATTGCTACTGGCTGTAATAGCAAATATGACAGACAATATAAATCACACTCTGCAACTTTTTTGGCACTGGAATCTCTGAAGCAATTCTACTTAAACATGAAAGACAAATTGCAGTCATGATGAGAACTATTAACACAAAGTATGAAACCAGTCCTGTTCATAATAATCAACTAGAAAATCATATCAAAGTATGAAACCGGTCCTGTTCATAATAATCAAGTAGAAAATCATATCCCTCCAACGCTCTATACTTAAAACTAAAATCAAACTTTACTAAAAACCTCAAATCGAGCTTCGCATTTTAGCCCTCTTTTTTGACAATAAACTAGAGTTTATAGAAGTAGAGCTCTTAGGGTATTGATTCTGCTCCCAGTGACATAGACTTGGATTCAGCAAAAGAAACTTGTTTTAAATGCATTAATCGGAAGATATGAACTACAGAACTAACGAACCCCGTCAAAATATTCAAGTGGAAAAACCTGTAGCATTTTCCATCAAGATCTCAACTTTAATCAACAATGCAGGTTCATCAAAGAACGAAGAGCAATAATATAACATGACCAAACAGACAAACACAGATACAAGAGAAGCAATAATTTCAAGAAAGAATTAAAGATTTAAGCTCAAACAATCACTTGGGCTTTTCTTTTTCTTCTGTAGATCTTCGAGAAGAGCAATGAATTTTATACGAGAAAGAGAAGCAGGGAGGGAGAGAAAAGAGACGACTGGTAAGAAAACGCTATAGGTCTAAAAAGTTAGATGAAAATCGGCCAGTTCTCCAACCAACCAGCTGGTTTTCACATTGACAGGTTTTTAGTTAAAACCGAACCGAACCACTGACCGGTTTAGACTTTTCCGGACGAACTTGCCGGTCCGGTCTGGTTTTAAAACCTTGTATAATACGAACATTATGTGCATTCACGTTCACAGGGTTATTTACGGATGCCGTATAAAACGAACAGAAGTTATCTTATATGATCACTTCTTTAGTGGGGATTCCGAAGATATCTTTATCTGCTTGTAAATAAGTTAATCATTTGATTTAATTAACATTATGGATGAATTAAAATTTGAAAACTGTTAAGTACTATTGTATTATATGCAAAATTTTAAGGATTTATTCGATCCTTAAGCACTCACTTATCTATAACTTATAACTTGCTCCAGTGATCAGTATACGAGTTCTTCTTGAACATTAGAAAGAATGTTATAAAAAATAGCAATAAATTAAAATTGGAACGACTTATCTGAAGTGCAAAGCATCGTGAAAATCACTGCCTTAAATCAAAAATCCCCCCTTTACGGTGCAGCAGGACAATGGGATCCGACTCCAGAGTTAACGCCTTCTCCTCCAGCTTCGGTGCAATCCAAATGGTGGAGTAGGAACTGCCTCCACTGAATAAGAAATAGCAAAGAATGCAACTAGGAAAGAAACAATTAAAAAAACAATAGGCACCAGAAGAGTAAAAACAAGCAATATAGAGCCTGGGATTTTGGACAAAAGGGGAAATATAGAACTTGAACTTTAAAGAATAAAAGAATATTTGGGAGGGAGATAGTGTTATATATTTGTTCTCTTAGTAAACACTGAGTTTCTCTTTGACTTGATATAGTCTACAGAAATTACACCATGTCTAATTAAAGTACAAAACAATTTTATGTCTCAATATGATATGTCTACTTTTGCTATTATATGCTTTGTTCTTGGCAATATGAATGGAAACCTGCGAGTCACAATGAAGAAACACAGAAGGAATTGATTTTTCCCAAAGTGGGATATCTACTAAAAGATTCCTTAGCCACTCAACTTCCCGTCCCGCAAACTCCAAAGCCATAAACTCAGCCTCCATTATTGATCTCGTAATATATGTTTGCTTGGATGATTTTCAAGACACTGCAGCTCTTGCTAAGGTAAAAATATAACCACTGTGAAGAGTGTATATCATCACCCTCCGTAACTCAGTTAGTATCAGAATACCCCTCCAATACAGAAGAATGACCACCAAAAGATAATCCATAATGCATAGTACCTTTCAAATAACTCAACAAACGAATCAATGCATTTCAATGCTCTTGACTAGGATTATGAGTATACCTACTAAGTCTACTCACACAGTATGCAATATCAGGATGAGAATAGTTCATCAAAAACATCACACTACTAAAAATTTTAGCATACTCAGCTTAGTTTACACTTCACCAAGATTTTTCTTTAAAGTAACACTAGTGTCATAGGGACGTTAGGGAGTCTTGACTAGATCAACATCATAATAACTAAACTTCTTCAAAATTTTCTCAACATAATGAGTTTGATTCAACTAAAAACCAGATTTAGTCATATCAACTTTGATTCCCAAAATAAAGTCCACAGGTCCAAGATCTTTCATATCAAAAGAAGACTTTAGCAAACTCTTGGTAGTATCAATGATAGATAAACTAGTACCAAAAATAAGCAGATCATCCACATAAAGAATTATGATTACACAACCATTGATATCAGATTTCATGTAAATGCAAGAATCAACATCACAAGAGGTGAAACCATATTTGAAAATCTCACTTTCAAATTTCTCATGCCTCTATTTGGGAGCTTGTTTAAGTCCATACAAAGACTTGACCAATTTACACACCTTTTGTTCTTGACCAGGAACTCTAAATCCCTCTGATTGAGCCATATAAATTCCCTCATCTGTATCACCATTCAAGAAAGTTGTTAATATACATTTGATGAACATGAAGTTTAAAATACTGAGGCAATAGCAAATAACATCCTTATAGATGCAATTTTAGTAACAGGAGAATAAGTGTCAAAAAAGTCCAGTCCTTCTTTTTGTTTAAAGCCTTTAATCACAAGTCTTGCCTTGAACCTCTCAATGGTTCCTTCAGGTCTCAATTTCTTTTTGAAAATCCACTTACACTCCAATGGCTTACACGCTCGAGGTAGATTAACTAAAACCTAATTTTATTATACATGATTAACTCTAACTCACTATTTATGGCTTCCTTTCAAAATGTAGCATCCACAGATCTCATTGCTTCCTCATAAGTTTTAAGATCTTCCTCAATAATATAAGTCACTACAAAAATATCATCTATCTCCTCAGGTTTTGTAACACCCTTACTGCTATAAGGTACATACCGGAACACTCTTATGACATTCCAGTACATACCCTATAACAACGGCGTGTTAACTATCACACTTTCACCTTATTACATGGCAATTAATTCAACTTAATCATGCATCAACTATTATACAAGAAAGTCACCAAAATTTAAAAACAATTTTCCTCTTTTCATTTCATAAATATCGAATGTACATACATTGTAGCTTTCCAAGTTCTATACGTGTACATTATCAAAATCTAATACAAAATATACTACATGAAAGAGGAAATACAAAAGATCTAACTAAATCCTTCAGTTCAGTTAACCGAATTCTGAGCCATATCTTCTTCACAAAAGTACAAGAATTAAGCTTCTTGTATGGTCTCTCAGTAGCTACAATCCTCTCTGTGTCCTAAAAGGTCAACATGCAATTTTAGGTGAGTTTTGGGAACTTAGATGAGGTAACCATCACCGATGGTTCACTCAATTCATGCATCACATCAATACACATAACATATTTTCACATCTTTGCATATTCATAAAACATCACCTTTCACTTTCAGAACAATCATAATGATCATTTCATTCATGTAAAATACACATATCAAATATAAATGCAATGCACATAAAACTCACTTTCATTTATTATTATCGTTGTGACCGAGTGCCTTTTTACTAGCCCATATCCCTTACTGGATACCGAACTGTATCAAATAATATCCCATATCCCTTAGTGGATACCGAGTATATTCACAACTGAGCCTGAGGCTCTGATCACAGTCTGAGCTTTAAGCTCTTTATCCTGGCAACTCCGGTCATAACTTCCTTTATTTTTCATTCATTCTAATATTGAAATGATTCACATATCACATGTTCAATCAGACACATGCTGGCACATTCACATTCAAATCACATCGGACCCAAGGTCTGGCATTGAACATCATTATTGAGTAACATATATTCCGTCACATTCACATATAAGGAGCACTTTAATATCACAATCATCATATCAGAATCATCGGACCTTCATGTCCGGAATTCAACAATCAAATTACATTCATAGATAATTCATATCAGAAATTAAGCAAACAAATAATTAAGTGAGACCGTCTAGGTTAATCACATATTTCTTCCGAAGCTATTGCCTCGAAGTTTCAGTAATGTCTAGATGTTGAAGTTCCAATTGCTCCTCTATAACAAACAATATACATATATCACACTTTAGCACAATTATAAGTATTCATTTATGCACATGTATGTATATGAAATATGTACAATGCTTGTTCATGACAATCTCGGGTATCTTTCCATTATTCTCATCACATAATCATACATATTTATAAACTCACATAAGTATCATTTATACTTATGGTTTATACCTCAATAATACCATAAAATAAAAATTCATAACTCATTTCTTCAATTTAGATTTTTCCTAAGACACTCTTTTAGGTCAAATTTTCATGATCAATCTAATAATTAAAATGAAGTAATTCGAGGGTACTTCTTCTATAAAATTGTTCATCTACCTCTTAAGTTTCTAATGACACCAAAATTATTCAATTTGGATCAGTATCCTATGAGTTATGCTCACAATACCATAGACTGTATATAATTGAACTTTTGGCTAGTTTATGATCATACCCTTAAATTTTACAAATCATAATTTTAAATTCAGATATCTAAAAATTACAAAATTAATACCAATTGAAAGATAAGAGAATGAACTACAACTTTTGTGAAGATACCTTTGTCTGATTTAGCCTATATCCATTCAGTTTTTATGAAAACATCAAGATATAATTTCTGTCTTTGGTACAACTACAACCTCAATCAAGACTCAATTTTGCACCAGATTTTGAAAGTCTTAGAGACAGAATTAAATTAGAATTCTTCAAGAAAGTTGTCGAATTTTTTCTCTACTTTAATTCGAATTAAGAATAACCTAATTTGGACATCTATAACTCAAGATACCATCAAAATACCAACACTTGTTCAATAAACAAAAATTCCTGCATACACCCCTCGAGGTAATGATCGCAACTCACCAACGATTTTGAGATCGTGACTTCTACGGTCACCCATGCAGAGTCACGATCACGACGCATCGTGATTGCCACCTACTTTTGAACAACTGCACTCCTTCTTCTGTCTTCTATTTTTTTTTTAACTTCACTTCTATTTTACACCTAGAAAATGAGGTTTTTAGGCAAAGTCTTCTTTTAAAAAATTGTTCATCTATGTCTTAAGTTCTAAAGAAACTAAGCTCATACAACTTGGCTTAGTATTCTGAAAGTTATACACAATTTACTACATACTGTTCAGAAACAGAGACGTAATCCAAAACTCAATTCCAAGACAAATTCAACACTCTTAGAGACAGAATTGAAACTCGATTTCGTCATGAAAATTGTAGTCATTCGTCTCTAGTTTAATATAAATCAACAATCATCCTATTTGGATATTCGTAGATCAAGATATCTCTAAAATACAGATGCATGTTCTATAGAAGCACTACATCTAACACATTTCTAGCATACTTCATCATCAATTTCATCCTAATTCATCTCTTTTGCTTAGTCTATCACTTCTAACTTATATCCACATCATTTCCTCTTCAATTATACCCCAATTATAGTTCAAGATCATTTATACACAATTTAAAATCCATGCTTGATCATATACACCAACAACAAAATATATCATATACACATTCATTATAATGACCTTTCTATCTCAAAATTATCTTAACAACAACTTATCAATTATCAACAAATTATATACTCAAAACAAGACATCATCAATCTTTATTCTTCATCCACGACACATACATATAAATTCATGACTAACCCATCATTCTCAAATTACTAATCATATATGTTCCATTTACCCTAACCATGAAGATCAACATATAACTTGATTTAGCTCTAAATCCTTCAAGAGAACACCAACCCTAGCTTCTCATACAACTTATGTACATCACTATGGAAGTTGGCAAGTTTTGGTTTTTCTTGAGGAAAAAGAAAGAAAACTGAAGTTGGGAGTAGCAAGTGGATAGATAAAAATAAGGTTTTTTTTTGGTGAAGATTTGATGAAAAACTTTATGTAAAAGAAGCAACTTTGAAGAAGAAAGCTACAAGGGAGGAGGAGAAGATGAAAGTACTTAAAACCTAGTCTTTCAAAGTTAAGAAAACTTAACTTTAGACTTGGACACTTGTCCAATTTCCAAAGGTCTTAGCTAGTTTCCTGACTAACTAGTTCTTATTGAGCTATTTCCTTTACTCCCATCTTTAAGAACCAATTATCTCTAACATAATTTTAATAACATTTTCTCACAAATTTTAAAGTCATCTCCAAATTTTCAAAAATCATTTTCAGAATTCTCCAATAACATTTGGTTTCTTATTTCTATTTTCCATTCACCAATTTACTCGCCAGATGACATTTTTTCTAGGATAATAATATTCAATAATTTCAGAAATAATTCCTAGAATTCACCAAAAATTCTAAATCACTTAATACACTCTCCAAATCAATTTTCAACATACAGAAACCTCAATTCTCAGTAAAAACTACATTTATAATTCAATTATAAATCAATTATACTCGGAATGTCTATGAATGCATGTATAATTATTTTCATGCGCAAAAATTCAATATTCAAGAGTATGAGCATATCATATAATGCATGAGCATGAAATGCATTTTCTAATTTTTTAATAATCTCTCGTATTTACTATTCTAGCCTCAACATGGGTAACGGAATGTTACAGGTTTTGTCACTAAAAAGGAAGTAATAAAGTTAGAACTAAAACTAGTGGGTACTCTAGCTCTTTTGGTCCTCCTTAGTTCAACAAGTTCCTCTTCCTCTATGTCATCATTAGTAGAAGAACTAGGGACAAATTCTCTAGGAACTTGCATACGCACTTTCATAGGAAATAGATTCTCAAAGAATACTACATCTCTTGACTCTATAATTGGTCCATAAGTGTTAGATCCCTCTTCTTTAACCATAAATATATAGGTAATACTATTAGAGACATATCCCATAAAAATTGAATCGAAGATCTTAGGTCCAATTTTCTTCCTTTTATGTTTAGGTAGAGCAATCTTAACAAGACACCCCCACACTTTCAAAAAATACAAGTTAGGTGGATAACCTTTCCAAATTTGATAAGGGGTTTGATCTAGTTTCTTATGAGGAACTTTGTTTAGAACATAACAAGCTGAAAAAATAGTTTTCCCTAACATAAAATCAAGAGAACTGGAGGAAATCAACATTGCATTCATCATATCCTTAAGTGTTCGGTTTTTCCTCTCAGCTATTCCATTTTGTTCAGGGGTATAAGGGGTTGTAAGCTCATGAATAATCCCAACTTTTGCATAATAATCAGTAAGGAAATCAGTACTATGCTCACCACCTCGATCAAACCTTAATTTCTTAATTTTTCT
Source organism: Erythroxylum echinodendron (assembly GCA_027575705.1). NCBI lineage: Eukaryota > Viridiplantae > Streptophyta > Magnoliopsida > Malpighiales > Erythroxylaceae > Erythroxylum > Erythroxylum echinodendron. Next base: position 10,468,118 of record JANZXR010000003.1, read on the forward strand.
TTCTAATTGGTTTTCAATCTTAGCTTTGTATTTCACAAACATTTCCTCTGCATCACTTTTATATTTCAATAAGTAAATCTAGAACAATCATCCACAAAGGTAATATAATATCTCATGCCTCCTTTACTCATATAATTCTTAAAATCACCCAAGTATGTATGCACCAAGTCCAACAATTATGACTCTCTCTTGGTCACTGACTTAAAAGGTTTCTTAGAGTGTTGAGCCGCAACACAAAATTGACATTTTTCTATTTCATTAGTGATCTGGTTAGGTAACAAGTTTAAGCTTTGCATCCTCGTAATTGACCTCATATTCACATGCCCAAGTCTAGGGTGTTATAAGTTTAAAGACTCAACAATAGAAGCAGGTAGATGCATTCATTTCAATGCCAAGTACAAATAAGCCCCCATTACAGAACTCTTTTTCAACAAAGTTCCCATTCTTAGTCAAAACTAGCGAGAATCAAAGGTTAGTTTAACTCTGGCTTTGTTAAGTAATTCACTAGAAATCAAGTTTCTACCTGCATCAAGAATAAATAAAATATTTTCTAATGATAGCACTTTTCCAGAAGTGAGTTTGAGAGTGACCTTCCCAACTCTTTGGACAAGAACTTTGCTGGAATTTCTTATTTATACGAATTCACCATCAGCAACATCATTTAATTCCTTGAATAGGTCTTTATTGGTGAATATGTGGCGTGTGGCTCTAGTGTCAACGGTCTACTCAACCAAATTTCTAGCAAGGTTGACTTCGAACACCATAGCAATAATGATCTCCTTGTTATCACTAGCTTCAACCATATCAGCTTGAGGCTTACCAAAGTTCTTTTGGTTACCCCGTTGGTAGCCCATTTGGTTTCTTTAATTTTCCCGAACTATCACGGTTTCTATCTTTAGCCTTTCTTCTCAAAGTTGATTATAGCTTGACAATTAGCAATAGGATGGCTTGGCTTGTGGCACCACCAACAGTCACTATCAATCCTTTTGCGCTTAAACTGACCTTACTTGTTGTTGAAAGACTTGTTTTATCCACCATTCTTCTTAAAATTATTAACATTTCTATGTTCTACCACATGAGCCTTAACAGTAGGGACAAGGGTGAGTATTTTGGTCTTATCTTGTGCACGGTTGGAATTCTTAATCTTTATATGTCCTATCAACTCCTGAAGCTTCATGTCTTTCTTCTTATGTCTCAACTGGTTTTTATACTCATTCTATAAGGCAGGTAGTTTATCAATAAGGGCATTAGCTTGAAACAACTCACACATGTTCATACATTCGGTAAGGATTTTAGTAACTAGATTTTCATACTCATATAATTGGTCCATAATAGGCTTCTCATCAAAAACGGTAATTTTAACTACCTAGCAACTATATATTTTTTAGTATCGGAATCATCTGTCCCATACTTTACTTCTAAAGCATCACAAATTTTCTTAGTAATTTTGTACTTGTAGTAGATATCAAACAAATGGTTGATCATATGGTTGAGTAATACTCCCCTCATAGTACGGTTATCCTTAGTAGTCTTAAGGTCGGTATTATCACTAGGAATCTCTTGAAACAGTACATAATTGATTTTGTATTGTTAAAAGTAAAAAAGAATTTTCTTAAACTATTTTTTTGAAGTTTCTCTCATCTAGAGGCTCTAATTTAATAAGGTCAGATATAATTTTTGGGCATAGTGAAAGAGGCAGATCCTATGTGGGGACCTATAAGTGCAGAACCTACGTTTGTCTCATTCGTAGATGACAAAATTTCAACTTATATCAAAATTAAATACACAACAGAAAAAATAAAATGCAAAAATTTCCAACAACTAGTAGCAAATTCGAAAACAATAACAAGTAGAACAACACAATTTTCGACAGCAGTAGTATCATAACAAAAAAATTTCTAACTTATATTGTTATCGAAAATAACAATAAAGTAAATTGGAACGACTTATCTGAAATAGAAGGTGTCGTAAATATCACTGCCTTATGTCAAAAAACTCCCCTCTACAGTGTAGCAGGATAATGGGATCTGACTTCAGGGTTAACGCCTTCTTCACCAGCTTCAGTGCACTCTAAAAGGTGGAGTAGGAATTGTCTTCGCTGAATAAGGAATAGTAAAAATTGCAACTGGGAATGAAACAATAAAAAAAGCAATAGGCACTGGAAGAGTAAAAGCAAGCAATATAGAGCATGGGAGTTAGGGCAAAAGGAGAAACATAGAACTTGAACTTCGAAGAATAAAAGAATATTTGGAAGGGAGATAGTGTTATATATCTGTTCTCTTGGTAAACAAGATGGGCAAATATATATATATATATAGGAAAAACTATATGAACGTTAGAGAAAGAACGTTGGAACATGAATGTCGGCTATAGGGTCCATAAACAATGAATGTTGGAGCATGAACGTTATTTATAGAGTCCAACTTATAGATCAATACCAACATAGAGACCTAAGAACTACACTTTTGAAAAATTCTACAGCAGTCTAATGGACGTTGTGGTAAGTATGAAGAGGAATAGAAGATGGAATCTGACTACGGAAGATCGAGTTTTCAAACACGTATGAGTTTGATCAAATCTTCTCTTTCTGTCAATCTGTTCCTAGTATATTCTATTAAATTTTACTTACACATTTATATAGAACATATGTAAATATGTGGATGAAATTTAATATTATAAGATAATAATATTTTAAATAGTTTACGTGTGCAAGCTCTTAACTCTCACGTCAAACTAAATGTGTTGTCTTCC
>JANZXR010000003.1:10471690-10491289 GCA_027575705.1 Erythroxylum echinodendron
GAAATAAGATTAAAACAGGTTAACGACCAATACGGGTAGCTTTTTCTCAAAGAGCTTTAAACAGGCCGAAGGGTTACCCCCTCCCTCTTTGTAAGAGGGAATATAAGAGGACAGAGAGGAACATTTAGAGCCTTCAGTTTCGTGTTAATTAGAAATAAAGTTTGAGCATCTTGAACCATCAAGCAGAGAACAGGGAGTGTGAGATGAGATACAGGAGTAAGTTAGCCGAAGTAGTGCCGTTTTCTATGATGGTGATGATGGAAGGATGTACGATAGGACTCACTATATTGGCTAAAACGGCTATGTCTGGTGGGATGAGCCCTTTCGTTTTTGTTGTGTATACCAATGCTCTAGCCACTTCCCTTCTCCTTCCTTTTTCCTTCTTGTACCATAGAGAAAGGTTCTTCTTTCGGATCCCGCACATCTGTTTCTGTTTTTCACTTCCTCATTTTCTGGACCTCACTTTATTCAAATGTTCGTTGCAATGCAGCAGAGTAGAACAGCCGTTCTTCACCTTTCGTCTTCTCGTGCGAATTTTCTTCTTGGGTCTGACGGGGTTCGCTCTCTATCTCTCCACCTTCTCACGGATCGCAGACTTGAGACTAAATAGCTTGTAGCTGACATGTTTTTATGTAACAACCTTTTATTTGCCGGACTAAGTAAAGATGGCCCTTTCTGCTGACAAGTAAATGAAGCCTAGATTCTCTGCTGTCATGTTCTAGTCTTGCTTGGAACTAGGAATATTGAAATAGTTCAATCCATTTTTAGAATCATCTTCTGATTAAGTTGTTAAAGATGACAGTTTCTCTGAAGTCTCAGCCTGGAGACACTAAGCTCTTCATTTTTAACCCCAAATATTTAATTTATTAATGACAATTATTTTCACATGATTATGTCATTACAAAAAATCTTACAAGTTAATTGCTTCATTTTTGTGTTTTGTAGGATAGCTTTGTCGCAGAATCTTGCATTCCTCGGCCTAAGTTTCACTTCACCAATAGTTGTCTGTGAAATGGGTTTATTGATCCCTGCCTTTTCGTTTATTTTGTCTAGCATTCTCAGGTATGTCTTACGATCACTGGTTAAGCATAACTCGCTACGGAAACAATATGATCATGGAAAGAATTTGTCTCAGGATAACAAAGCTAGACTGCAGAAGTTCAAGCTTTCATTTCAAGGTGATTGGGACCTTGGTATCTTTCACTGGAGCTATCGTTGTGGAACATTTTAAAGGCCCGTATAGACGTAGAGCTTCATCTTCTGTTCTTCAACTTCAACACAAACGGCAACTTTTCATTTTCTATTCAACATCCAACCATTGGTTGCTTGGTAGCCTCTTGCTTGCAGCTTCTTCTTTATGTGTATCAATCTGCAACATGATTCAGGTAGATTTCTTCTTCCATCTTCACATTCTTTTACTTTATTATCATCTTTCTTTCTCATGTCTAATTTTATCGTTTCTGTATAGGTAGGAACGGTCGGAGAATATCCCCAAGTGATCAAAATAGCATCTTTTTATAGCTTAGCTGGGACAATTCAATCTACAATATTTTGTCTGATTGTGGAAAGAGACGTGAATGCTTGGAAATTGAAACTCAAGATGGAATTTCTGCTTATTTTTGCCACCGTAAGTCAATAACGAACTCCAATCTTGTTGACGTGTGAATGGTGATAATTTGGATCCTATTGGCAGTGACCTTGTTTCCCGCAGGCACTCTTTTCCGGTATTATTAGAAGCTACGTTCACATATCGTGCACACGCTTAAAAGGTTCCCTTTATGTGCTCATGTTCCAACCATTTAGGATTGTTTGGGCATCCATTTTCGGTATTGGGTTCTTTGAGAACAGTCTTCACTACGGAAGGTACAAATATATCAATTCATTTGTGAAACTTCATAAATGCCATGTCCTAACAATTATCAATCAAAAACCTTGGCTGCTTTGTCAAACGCTGCAACTCAATTTTTTTTGAGTATTGAGCAATATGAGAAACTCGGATGGATATGTGCAGTGTAATAGGAGCAGCAATTTCTGGTGTGGGATATTACACAATAATATGGGGCCAAATCAGAGAAGATGATAAAAGCAAGGATCTCTACGTGGAAAGCATCAAGTGTACTGATGAGAAAACCCTTTCTCTTCTTCAAGAAGATACACTAGTCTAGATCAAGGACAGAACTCTTGGACAAAGCTTTCCAGGAGTGGATGTTGTTAGCTTACCTGTGGAGGTTCCTTACATAATTTTATAAGAGTGGAACCTTTGGTAGCTTTGTTGGGAAACTAATCGTAACTAAATCATAGGCGCGAAAAAAAAAAATCACGATTTTAAATGAAATCATAATAATTGAGTAACTTGAAAAACATAAATTATAAAATAAGAAATCGTACATCATTCGATATTCTTACTGAAATCTTTTCGAAACTTTTTTGATGTGTCAAATCATAAGCTATTCAGACGTCGAGTCTCTGGCAATGCCTATAAAGCAATAAAAAGAAATCCAACTCTTTTAGAAGAAATTTGTAGGAGTACTAACTCCCTTAAGTTTATTCCTATAAATAGAAAAAATTAGGGTTTTAATATTTATTAAAATTAAATATTTCAATTACAATTGAAGCCAAACTCTAATTATAATTAATTTAATTTTAATAAAATAAAATATCTCATATTTGATTCCCCTAAAGTTTTTAAACTTTGCAATTAAGTTCAACTTAATTGAAATTGATTTTTCTCTTTTAAACTGTTCTTTATTTGTAACCTATTAAGTTCCTAATTTATCAACAACTATTATAAATTATAGTTATAATTATAATTCATAATTAGAATTAGATAAACTAAAACTTATTTTAGTATATCTTTAATTCTTCAATTAAACAATTTATAATCATAGATCAAGATTGACATTTAATAACATATCATGACTACTCAAATATTAGAAATATTAAAGTGGTTTGACTTAACCTGTCTATGTATGGTTATAATGTATAATTTAATTCTTTCGTTATCCAAGGTTTCATTGGACAGAGTACGGATATAGTATTTACTCTTTTGAATTCAATCATACTCGTTTATGCTAATTAGTAATTAATTTATAATTAATATTTAAAAATATCTTTTCAAATGTCAATTCACTCTAACTAGAGAATTCCTTAAACTACTACTAGTAAAAAATAATAAAACATTCGCTGTAATTACTTTAGAGTGAAGAATCTTTCATTAACTTACTCAACTATCTCTATATGAATCATATTGTATCTAAGTACTATCGATTGAGCTACCTTAAATAGGACAAGTCATAAGTAGTATCAAAACACAATAATTTCTTCATAAGATACTTTGGTAATCTCAAATCTAAGGATCAATTATACAATTATCGTAATGAGGAAATCTACAGACTTGTAAATAATATTCTATTTTAGATCCTTATACTCTGGTCAGTTTAGTGAACTTATTCTGTAATAAGTATTCACATGTTAGTTTAAATATTTTCATACTTTAATTTATGAGATCAATTACTTTCTTCATAGGAAAGAAATATAATGTGTGCTAGTTTTATCATTTCATCAGTATTTTATCTTGATGAACTACAACGTACCACAATTTGGGAATAATACATAAATATAAATTGAGTCTTATAATTATGATCTCATCATAATTTCAATTATATAGTAATTATTCTAGGAGATTTACCTTAAGTGTTAAAACATTAAAATGTAATAACATAATATATAAAGATAAACAATGCCTTTATCAATTAAATAATAATGTTATACATAAAACTATAACTAATTGATTGGCTGTAAAGGAATAAATTAATAATCTCCCACTTGCATTAAAGCCAATCGCCTACGTACCTAATATCATATCCTTCCATATATTGATCATATCTCTTTTGAGACAATGACTTAATAAGAGGATCAACAAGATTCTCATGCTGTCTATGAAGCTCCAAAGACTTACTAGCCAACATCATGCATATAGCTTATTCATCATCATCATCAATATAATGTTGATATCTCTCCCAAACCTTAAAAGTTGTATCTAAACTAGGCTTTGGTCAAATAGAAATGTCAATAACACAACTTTTTTACTTGTGTGAGAATAATTCTCAAGTTATGAAACCAGTCTAAGAAATTTGGTCCAATTAGCTTGTTAGCATCTATGGTGCTCCTCAATGTCAGTTGGTACTCATCTTCTTTTGACAACCAAAAGACATAATAACCCTTACTATTTTATTCAAAATAATAACCCTCACTAATAAATTGAGAAATTATTAAATAATTTCTTAGTGGCTTAGGATCTTATTCAAAAATAGTTGATTTTGAATTTTCTTAACAAACCAACTAAATTTAAATCAAGTAGACAACAACTTTATCACTAACATATTATGTTACTCCTAGCTCTGTTAGTTAATAACTCTTTGCCAAAATATATCTTATATATTTTTCCTAACTTGCCTTTAAATTCATAAGACTATGAGTTTGCTCATTTAAATGATACAAATTTTGTTAAGTAGGACCTATTAATTTAAAATAAATCATATTCGGGATAAAGAGATCTTGAATTTGCTCAACAAGCTTTATAATAAATAAAACTCTTATTTTATTCTTAAATAATGGAAGGTGAATGTTAACATTACTTAATATTTAATTGAGGCTTTTGAAATTTCAAAAATTTTTGGTCTCACCAAAATAATATATTATCATTATATTAATAATTTCTAACATAATCTAATTATGAAAGAAACCCTTTAAAACCTTTGTTTGATTCTAATTGAACTTCTTAAAAATTAAAATAAATTCTAAAATATTCCTAATAATAATAATCCTTTGAAAATAATTTTCAAAAATTTTAATAGGAATTTAAACTAAGTTAATCTAAATTAGTTTAATTTAATTAAAATTAAGGCCTAAAATATGAAAATTAAAATGAAAAAAGGTGTGGGAATTGTCTGGTGTATGTACTGTATGCGTCCAAGCATTTTGTATGGCACATGCCTCAGTCAATACTATCATTAACTACGGTGTGCTGTGCATACGTTAGCAGCATCCGTCCTTCAGATGTTGGCCTCGTTCAGGGTGCATGTCTTACTTATGCCCTGCAATTTTCTCAAATTAGGGTTTTGTGTTTTTGCCGTTGCTTCCTCTTGCTTCTGTCCCTAGTCGCCTCCACCTCTCAGTTTTCTGTTCCAACACCTGTGCCTCCTCCTTGCCGCCCCTAAGCCATATGTATTAGGGTCCCACCATCGCCTTCATAATACTTCGGTTGTAGGTGAATATTGCCTTTGCCAGTGGCAACAACCGCTGTTGGCTCTATCACTAAGGCGATTCACTAGTAGCGTTGAAAGCCGTTGGTGAATACTCCATTAACATAATCATAGGCACAAAATTCACAAACAAGTCAAAACCTAATTCAGAGCTAGTTGATATGCATATTTGATTTTCCAGAGCAAAAACAACTAGAAGCTAAAGCAAAAGGGGATATAAATGATCTTATTTTCCCTATTTTTCAGAATTTTTTATAGCAGAAGCACAGGGAAAATAATCAAAGTTCTATAAAGCAAAAACGTAGAAAAAATTATGATAATTTCCTTATTTCCAAAAGCAGAGAACAAAGAAAGGAGAAGAGGCGCAAAAATTTACCAGAATACAAATTCGAAACTTTATTAAATCATGAACCCTAAGTCATATAAAATAAGATTTCTAGCCTTAATTTTTACCAAATCAATAATAATCAAGCAATTAGTTCAAGTTAAATAATTAAAGAAGGCTCTAATATCAATATTGAGAAATCAATTGTGATTGAATCACGAGCATAGTGAAAAAATAAATTTTTATGATTTTTGATTGAATCACAATAAATGAATAACTTGAAAAACGAATAATAAAATATGAAATCGTACCTAATTCGATATTCCAGCTAAAATCTTTTTGAAATTTTTTCGATGTGTCAACCACGATCTGTTCTTTAGTCTAAGCATAAATAGTATTCACAGAGCAGTAAAAAAGATACTCAACTTTTAAGAGGAAATTAGCATGAGTACTAGTTCCCTTATGTTTATTTCTTAAAATAGAAAAAAAGCATTAGGGTTTAATTATAATTAAAGTCAAAATCTAATTATATTTAATTTAATTTTAATAAAATCAAATATCTCATATTTGATTCCTAAAGTTTCTCAAACTTTAAAATTAATTCAACTCAATTGAAATTGATTTTTCTCTATTAAACTGCTCTTTATGTGTGACCAATTAGGTTCCTAATATATTATTAATGATTATAAATTATAATTTTAATTCATAATTAGAATTAGATAACTTAAAACTCCTTTTAATTTGTCTTTAATTCTCCAATTAAACAATTTATAATTATAGATCAAGATTGATGTCTAACAATATGTTATGACTACCTAAATATCAAGAATGTTAAAGTAGTTTGACTTAACCTATCCATGCATGATTATTATGTATAATTTAATTCTTTCTTCATCCAATGTTACAATTAGACAGAGTATGGATATATTATGTACTCTTTTGAATCCAATCATGTTTGTTCTTGTTAATTAGTAATTGCTTTTTAATTAATATTTAAAAACATCTTTTCAAATGTCAATTCACCTTGGCCAAAAAATTCCTTAAATCACTACTAATGAAGAATAGTAAAATATTCTCTCTAATTACTTTAGAGTGACAAATTCTTTGTTGACTTACTCAACTATTTCTATATCATTCATACTACATCCAAGTGCTATTGATTGAACTACCCTAAAGAGGACAATTCATAAGTAGCTTCAAAATACAGTAATTCTCATATGAGATACCTTAGTAATATCAATTCTCAGAATCAATTATACAACCATCATAATGAGAAAATCCAAAGAAACATAAATAATATTCCATTTGGGATTCCTATAATTAGCTTAGTTCAGTGAACTTATTTTCTAATAAGCACCTTCACATTAGTTTAAGTATCTCCATACTTTACTTTATGAGATTAATTACTTTCTTATACAAAAGAAACATAATGTTTTCTAGTTTTACATTTTTATCAATATATTGTCTTGATGAAATTATAAATAGGAATAATTTGGGAATAATATATAAATACAAATTAAATCTCATAATAATGATCTCATCGTAATTTCAATTACACATTAATTATTTTATGATTTTACCTTTACTATTAAAACATCAAATGTAATTAACATAATACATAAAGATAAAATAAGCTTTTATTAATTAAATTATAATGTCATTCATAAAATTGTAACCAAGCAATTGACTGCAAGGGCATAAACTAACAATTGCAACTAAGAAATTGACTGCAAAGGCATAAACTAACAAACCTAATGTTGGAGATAGATTGATCAAGCTTCACAGGTATTTTAGATAAATTGTGCATTTTTAAAGAAGTTTGTATATATTAGAGAAAGGTCTGCTATGTATTTGATAATGGTCTCTTATAAAGTTGGTTTCATTTAGTTAATATGATGCCTTGGGTATGTATTCCTCCATGCATAGTTATGCTTTTTCACTTGCTTTTACTAACTTTATAATTTCTTTGACAATTTCTGGTGATCTAACATATAGATGGCCATAATGGCCACATAGAGATCTATACATTTTAGTTTTCTAACTTTAACTATCACACTTTGTGTCTAATTTTTGATCAAGACCTCATAGTTATATTCAACTCATTATGTAGTTCATTTTCCTTCAAACTCCTGTAGATACACAATTTTCTAGCTCGTGTACCTTTTCCATGGAAGAGGCACCTAGTTTTCCAATCACAGGTCCTGTTTCATTCTATGTTAGCTATTATCAATGGCTAGAAATTGGCATAAGATGTTACTTCTAACCCAATTGCTCTTAGATACAATATTGCAAACCTAGCAATAATTGATATATAACATAGCATCAAAACAAAATATAGCAATCTATGATTCCTATAAGCAAGACCAGAAATAGGTAAAGGCAGAGTTTGTTGTAAACAATTATCTAATTTAACATTTATTTAAACTAAACAAGCAAAAAATGATGATAGTAGAAGGATATTATTGTAGGACTAAATAGGCCATTAATTTAGTGGATTTCGTGGTTACTGGTTGATTATGTATTAACTATAATAGTTACCAAAGTCACCAAACTAATGGCTCTCTTTTTTCTTTGTAAGAAGAAGAAAAGTATGAAAAAATGAAATTATATCGTCAGCTTCACCTCTTTCTCCCTCTAAAAGAACTTAAACTTATGATCATATTTTTTGTTATAACAAGAACTTTAATATTGGACCTAGGATTAACCATGAACTTGTATTAATGGAGAAAATGAGGGAACATACCTATTTTACCATACATTACACGATGGACAACCTGTTGAATAGTTGGATATAGCTCCTCAACGTTTGAACAAGCTCCTGAAACTTTCAATCAACTTTTATAAAAGTTATGTATCTTTGTGTCATTAACATCTTTCTACGCCTTTCTTAATGCGTGGGCTTCTGAACGAGTTATAGAAACTAAATATCCATGAACTTACTTAAGTAAGCAGCAGGAGAGCTTAATATCTATTTATGGTAACCTTATTGGAACTCTTTATTATATGCTCAAAATATAATTAATCCATACTAATCAAAGCCTAATTTTCTCTCTGGGCTTCAACCTATTAAACTAGATCCTTTATTGGACTTTTGTATTATCTTTAATTTAGATCAAATTTTATTTTCTTAACTTTAAGTTTATAAAAACTGATAATTAATATTTGTCCAATTAATAAAATCACTATCATTCTCCCTTTTGGACAAAAAATAATTACAATAGTTGTAACAACAATAAAACCAGTAAAAGTGATTAAGAAAAATCAATGTATAGGTTAACCAATTTAAAACATTTGCTTTGAAGTTAATGAAAGTCCATCATTTGGTCTCGTAAGGCTTTCAATACCAAAAAATATTACATCTATGTGTCATATGCAACACAAATCTAATACAATAGAGCATATCTAATACCTCACTAATATGAATGAGAAAGTCGAGTGTGGCAAACTATAATGATACCCATATAATCTAAAATGTATCATCTTTCCCTTTGTTGGTCTCAATTTATTTAAACTTTATGCTAAACCACATCAAAGAAATTTGTTTTCTCTCACTAAATACAAAACCAAATTAGAGAAAACCCCTATAGGATTAAAAACTTATATACCCTATATCTTATCAAATCCATGGATTTATATATGTGTCTGTATGTGTCCTGAAGATACAGGTTTAAGGTTAATCTATATATGTGTCCAATGACCTTTTAAAATGCCTAAAATCAACATAGATCTTAAGGTTAGGTTTGGTTGGACGTAAGAATTTTAATGGAATGAAATGAAATGAAATGATTTATAATGGAATGGAATGTAAATGGATGTAATATTAGAAAATTGTTGTTTGGGTGGGATGGAAGGGTTCATAATGTAATATAGTAAAATGTTGTTTGGAAGAAGGGTTTATAACGTAATATAGTAAAAATTTGTTTATCATTTTACATTCCATCCTAAACCTTCCAAATCGGAAGTTTCTCCATTTTATTGTTTAGGATAAAATGAGATGGAATATAAAACCCTCCTCTTCCATCCTATGATATTCCATTCCATTATAAACCCTCATCCCAAACGATGGAATATTATTACATTCCATTCCATTAATAAACTCTAACCAAATATAGCCTAAGGCTTTCACCTATATTATGACAATGTACAACAAGCTATATAACTGAGAACAAAATGATGATCATCAATATGTACAAAAATATAATATCATAATATATGAAATCCATAAAAATGTATCATGAGAAAATATAATGATCTCTAGGTAATAGTGTCTAAGGAATTCAATACACTCATACGATTCACAAGCCACTCAAAAATAATTGGGCAAAGTCCTTTAGTTAGAGGATTAACAAGCATGCACTCAGTCGTCAAATGCTCCACCTCAATGTCACCTTTTTATATTAATTCCTTTCTGTTCAAATATTTGATCTCCAAATGCTTAGACCCTATGATGTTCTTATTATTGTTACTAAACAATACAACAGAAGGATTATCACAATATAACCTAATGGGTCTAGCCACCAAATCAATCACAGAAAAATCAAAAATCAAGTTCCTGATCCAAACCACTTGTGAAGTAGCCTCATAACATGCCACAAACTCTACATGCATAGTCGAGGAATTTAACAGTGTCTACTTGACATTCTTCTGTAACACTACAGCATCCACTAATATAAAATTGTACCCTAATGTGGACTTCCTATCATCTGGGCATATAGTAAGACAAATCTGTATAACTTATAAGGTTCAGAATGTTAGCTTTCTTGAATGTCAATATATAATTCTTAGTTCCTTCAAATATCTCCACACTCATTTAATTGCATTCTAGTGGTCTATTCCTAGGTTAGCCAAATACCTACCCAAAAGTCTAATAATAAATGTAATGTTTAGTCTAGTGCTCACCTGGGCATACATTAGGCTACCAATTGTACTAGAATAAAGGACATTCTTTATAGCCTATCTCTCTGTATCATTCTTCGTACATTATACCAAAGATAATCTCTTACTATGATAGATAGGTCTTACAACAGGCAATTAGCAATATTAAACCTTTGCAACACTCGTTCAATGTATGCTTTTTAAGAGAGAACTAATAAGGATTAAAATTTATCTCAGTGGATTTAAAGACCGAAGATGCCTCACCAACATCCTTCATGTTAAATTGTTTAGGGAAAAGCTATTTAACCTCATATAGCATGGTTAAGTGATTTGATGTGAGTAAGATATCATCTACATATAAAAGTAAAAAGATAACCTTGCTCCCTATAACCTTATAATACAAATATCTTTCAACTTTATTTTCCACAAATCCAAATAAGGTAACAACCTTATCAAACTTTAGATACCATTGTCTGGAGACTTGTTTCATACCATATATAGATTTCCTCAAGTTACAAACCATGTCAGCTTTGTCTTGATCTTGAAATCTTTCATGTTGTTCTAAATAAACCTCTTTAAAAAGGTCTCCATTCAAGAAAGTAGTTTTGACATCCATCTAAGGTAACTCCATATCATAATGAGCCATTATTGTCATAATCACTCTAAATGCATCCTCAGAGGATATATGAGAAAAAGGTAACATCAAATTAATCCCTTCTCCTTAAGTGAACTAGCAAACAAATGGGTTTTAAAGCACTCTAATTTACCTTGAGAGTCCTTTTTAGTCTTATAAATCCATTTTTAGCTAATAGTTTTACAATTATGAATTAAATCCAAAAGCTCCCATATTTTATTATGCTTTTTGTATTACATCTCATTCCTTATTACATCTCACCACAAATCTTAATGAGGTCTAGAAATAACTTCTGTAAAAGTAACTGGATCTACTGTATATCTAATGTGGTCTTATTCACCTAAAGAGACTATATAATTAGATGAGATAGTAGGTCTTCTCACTCTAGTGGATCTTCTTGATTGAATCGATTCAATATGCTCTTGTACCTTAAGAACTTTAGTAGGGATTGCAATGGGCCTAGTTAAGCGTGACTTGGGCTTGAGCTTGAGCTGAGCATAGGAAGCTTAGGCTTAATTGCCAAATCTAAACCTTAGTTTGTACATGTATGGGTCCCTGTCCTTGTACTGGTATGGTATTGAGAGCTGGCACCCTCACCAAAATGAGATGGACCACCCTCATCATAAACATTATGCCCCAGAAACTTACTTGTTTGTGATTCAGCTATTATAGATCCTCGATATGCATAATAAAATTTGTATCCTTTAGACTGGTTAGGATATCAAACAAAACAATAATTAGTGGAACAAGAATGTAACTTATCTTTATAAGAATTATACAAGCGTATCTCAACAAGGCATCTCTATACACAAAAATGATTGAGGCTAGGCTTCCACCCTTCCAAATTTCAAAAGACTTCTTTGAAAGTGATTTGCTTGGGACTCTATTTAGTATATATAAGGCAATCTTTATGACTTCACCCTAAAGGTAATTAAGTAAATTAGTCCTGCTTTACATTGACCTCATCATATCCTTCAAGGTGCGACTTTGCCTTTTGGCCGCACAGTTTTGCTTAGAACTACCTAACATAGTGAACTAAGTCACTATTCCACATGAATATACATATTTTGCAAATAGACATTTTTCTTGTCCTAAAATCCCATGTCTGCCATAATTTTTTGATAATCTTAATAGATCATCCCAATTGGTTCTTAACTATATAACCTTAAAGATCTTGAATTTCTCAAGAACTTATTGTCTTTAAGTAAGAACACATATCCATAACAGGAACAATCATTAATAAATGTTAAAAAATATCTTGAATTACATAGTGTAATTTTATAAGGTTCACATATATCTATATGTATGAGTTTTAATAAGCCAGAAGCACTAACTGCTTTGTTTTGGTAAAATTACCCTTTCAATAGTCAACATATGTTTCTAGATTATCATAATCTAGAGTTGGGAGAATGTTATCATTTAACCAATCTCTTAACTCTATCTCTAAAAATGTGACATAACCTTTTATGCCATAATATGTTGACTTCTCTTTTATCAGGGTTCTCTTTCTAGTGACTTGTTTGGCAATATATAAAGAAGCATAAATCTCATTAGGGGGAAGACACATTCTATATAAGTCATATGACAAGAAGGCGTTACCAATATTTTTTGTATTTAAAGATGTCTTTACAGCAGAAGTTTCAATGAAAAAACTATAACCTTCTTTATCCAAAACATATACAGAGATTAAATTCTATCTAAAAATTGGTATATAAAATATGTTATCTAATATAAAATTGAACCCTATATTAAGGATCAAACAAACATCCCCTGTGATTACATAAACTTCTTCGATATTGCCTACCATTATTTTTTCGTCCTCCTTATTTAGATTTCTCTTTTATATGAATCTTTGCATTGTCGAAGCAGTATGATTAAAGGCTCCACTATCTAGCCTCCAAGAACTTGATATGGCTATAATAAGATTATTCTTAAGGATCATATAAGACAAGAAGTAACTTGATAGCTATATCTTTTCTTTCTATGTTTTATACTTTTGACATTTTAGCTTCTTATGTCTCTTCTTCTTATAGAAGAAACGCCTCATACCATTTACAAGATCCCTAGGACCTCTAGCAACACTAGATTGACTAACATCTATATGTGGAGGAAATTTAGATTTCTTACCTTTAAATTTATGAGACTTTACCTTTGGCTTCCCCTTAGTTACTAATAAGTTTGTATGAGTTGTATTATTCAACTTCTCTTCTTTAGCAACACAACAGGTAATCAAGGAATTTATGTCCTAAGCTTCATCTTGATAATTATACGTGGTAACTATAATACCAAACTTTGATGGAAGTGTATTCAGAGCTTGGTAAACTATATAAGGAATATAAATATTTAACGCCTTCAACTTCATATGAAGGTGGACCATCCTAATAATGTACTCCCTCACTAACCCCACTCCTGTATATCTTATAGAATACTTAATAAGGTAACTATTTCAACATTAAAAGATACCTTATATCTCTGTGAGATGTTATTAAGGAAATCCCTGACAATGTTTATTTATGAACGTCCACTTAATAGATGGTCTAGAATAGATCTCTTTATGTTCAAATAACACATCCTATTTGACATTTTCCAAGCTACATATATTGCTCTCTCAACCTTTTAGTTGATAAAGGTAAGTGAATATGGCTTATCCGTGACCATGACTATGTTTATATCTGCCACCTCCAGTGCAAATTCCATATCTTGCATCCATTTCTTAAAATTGTAACCAGTGAGGGTTGATTGTGACACTGATATTATTAATAAAGAAGGTAATTGCAAAACTAATAATGTTAATGATCAGCACAAATGTAGGATAGCATCGATACTCAAAGTCATAAAATAGTATATGTATTGACATCTTATCACATATATCATGAAACATATGTGGGTTAAGTACATAATCCATTCATATAAGATCTCCACATAAAAGTGATCAGAGTACACAATATTAAATTTTGTGGTTCTACCACCTATGGGAAAATAGATCACTCGAGCAATGTCTTTCCTCCATCTTATGCCTTTATGCACATCTCAAAGTCTTAGATAAGGCCAATACTTGTAGGTAGAATAATGAAATACAAGATGAGAGACATCCCGAAAAATGCAAGCAGAACAATTCAAATACTAACTTGAAAGGCCATTGTGGTGACTACATTCCCATTAGTACCCAAATGGATCCACAAGCAGCAGGGACATACATGTATGTTATCCTCACATTCTTCAATATAGGCATATAATATGTGACAATTTGCCATTCATAACTGCAATTTCCTCATGCATAAACTCACTATAATATATTAGTGCTGAACATATTATTAACAAGCTTTATTTGAGAATTCATCACAAGGAAAATCTCAATCAAAGTGATAATCATGTGATATCGAACAATAAATACATTATATAAGATACCAAAACTACATGTATCTCTTTTATTTCAAGTCAAATGCATGAAAATTCACTTAATTATGGCTTAAAAACCTTATTTCATTTTTCTAAAGTTAAACCTTAGTTATTACTAATGTAATAAATCTAGAAAATTTTAAAAATCACTTTATAAATTCATAAGCCCCTAAAAACAAACCTAAAAAACTTGAGGAACCATTTTGTGAATTTTGAAAATTTTGAACTTTTTTGTTTTGTAGGATGTTCATGTAAGTAGCTGCACATGAGGTTGTAAAAGTGTTACTGGACACGTCATACCTAGCGTTCCTCTATATGCATAAAGTGTGTGCACACCACGCTCACAGATGTGCATCATCTTCAATGGTGCTTTCGACAAGAGCGATCACGGGAAGACGTGTCAGCCGCTTTTAACACGTGGATGTGATGCCTGGCTCCCTCATGCACCAATTGTCTGAGGTGCATAGAGCATATATGACAGATGCTTAGCACGTCTTAGAAGCAAGTGACAACTTCTTCAACGTTTATTCCTCTAGTCATAAAAAAAGGCAATTTTCAACTACATTTTTAGTGATTTTTTGCTAAAAAAGCATGCCAAAGTCTATTTTTGCCCTATTTTTCCACGCAATGCTTATTTAACATCAATTTAAATAAGAAAGATGCAATTTATATACTCAAAAACATATTAATTTTCCTATTTTTCTTATGAAGAAATTAAAAAATCTCATTTCAAATTCATTCAATTATTGAACGACTCTGACACCATATGTTAATTATAACACGAACTTTAATAATGGATATATGATTAATCATGAACTTATATTAATTGAGAAAATTCATAAAACTACCTAATTTGCTATCTATTACATGATGAACAAGCTCCTGAAACTTTTGATTAACCTTTGTGAAAGTTGTATATCGTTTATGTCATTAACATCTTTCTATGTCTTTCTTAAAGCATGGGTCTCTTAATAGGTCAAAGAAACTAAACATTTACAAACTTAGTTGAGCAAGTAACTTGAGACCTTAACAGTTATTTATAGTAACCTTATTGGGCCTTCCTATCATAGGCCAAATACATAATTGACTCACACTGACCAAAGCCTATTTTCTTCACTATACTTCAACTCATTGAACCAAATCCTTTATTAGGCTTATCGTTAAGCTCTATGTCTTTTTGTATCATGTTAAGCTCTATGTCTTTTTGCATCATCATTATCATCATACATGGCATTCGATTATAGTATCTTACGTTTGATCCTTCTCAGGTTTACAGGGCTTGAGAATTGGGGTTGGAATACAACTAGTGATAGCAAGTCCAGGCCCAGTTTGAGGCCCGATCAGACCTGAGGTAGCGTGTCGAGCTCGAACATGAGCTTGACTAGGCCCGAGGCAACCTGTCCCTAGCTCGACCGGAGTTTTTTTAAAAGATACAAAAACATTATTTTTCTTATAAAAGTCATGGCCTATTTGTCATCCCTAAATACAACCCAAGGCAGATTTGAGTCCCCTTTTAAAATAAAGTATAGGCCAGAGACTAATTCACATCGGTGATTCTTTTAACCTCTACTTATTAGAACCACTATGCCTATTCATAGGCTTAGATTGAGGCTTAATTAAGGGTCGGGTTTTAGCCTATCCTGGATCGCCAATTTTGGCTAAGTTTAGGTTTTCTTAAATAAATGTTTGATCCTTAAACTACTTGGTATAATGTGCTGGCCTAAGCCCTTAGTATGGGTGGAATATAAAACTCAAGTTTTTGCTAAACAAAAAATGGTTTAACCTAGCCTAGTTTTACATTCTTGTGCCTTTCTACAAACTATAGTCGTCGTCATCCAAAATTCAGGAATGCTAGGCTAGTGAGTGATTAAAGGGAAATTTGTGTTCTTGTCAACGTTTCTATACCAGCTAGTGTAAAGTATAAATATTTTGGTGATTAAGTCTCTATTGATTTGGTGCCGTATGTTTTAATTTGGAAACACCAATTTCATCCCCCACAAACACT
Organism: Erythroxylum echinodendron; assembly: GCA_027575705.1. NCBI lineage: Eukaryota > Viridiplantae > Streptophyta > Magnoliopsida > Malpighiales > Erythroxylaceae > Erythroxylum > Erythroxylum echinodendron. Next base: position 10,488,193 of record JANZXR010000003.1, read on the forward strand.
AGTTCCTACATATTACATGCTTCTTTTTATGTTTTGATGAAAATTAAGGAAAAGGTTAGGTTAATATAGTTGTCCTAAATACCAATCTCATACCTGTTGCCCAAAATAGCTTATTTCTTAAAATTTACAGTGCAAAAATGTCCTAAAAGACTTGTACGTGATGGGTTTACAAGTCAGGATGATTGTTTAGCCTTGTTATTCACATTTTTAGCTAGTTAGCTAGTGCAACATTATAAAGCGAACAAAGGATGAATAGGGGCAAAGAGATAACTTGAGGCAGAAGGAAAGGACAAATGGACAAGACTCAACCATAATATTTCCAGCATGTATGCTTCCTATTCCAAAATTGATTTATTCCATCCACTACATCATATTGATGAATTGGCTATGTTTTCTTTGGAGACGGATCCGTAGACGTCACCAAAATCTACCATTTTGTGATGAATTTACACTTCATCGCACAAAATAAATGATTTTATGATGTTAAACAAAAGACATTGGCAATGGGGAAACATTTTACGATCATTGGTAGATAACAACATAATAACAACAACTTTTAATGACTTTTGTGCCTTTTCGTCATCTAAACATAAGTATTACACGACAAATGGAGGTAACGTTGGGAAATGCTAGGCAAATCGATAAAGGTTGAGTGTCATGAATAGTTAGAACAATTAACGACTAAAAAGGCTTACTGTCTCCAATAGTTGGAATAATTAGCGACGCAATACTTACATCGTTAGACAAAGGCCTTATAATCATAATATTGAGTGATGTTAAAACAAAGTGTCACATAATAGTACTTATTGGCAACGACGTAAGTCTTTTGTCGCCACTGTTTGGCGATCACTTCCTTAAGTCGCCGATTGTTTTGTTTTATGCCAACTATTTTTTTTATTCGTCGTTATAGTATAGGATATGATGACGATTATATATTTCTTCACAAAAAATAAATATTAAATATATGTTTGGAAGATTGTTTGTAATGACATTTTATAATCTATTGTAGTTAACATATTTTTTGTTGTTAAGTTCTTTTCAATGTTTAAAGCATATTGTTGAAAAACACACGGTCGGTTATTTAAAATATGAAAAGTAAACAAATTTTGAAAACTAAATTATTTATGAACCAAAATATTTAAATTTAATAGGATAAAAATATCATAAATTTAAGTTAACAAGTGCTGTTAATAATTGATATTAAGTAATAGTAAATATAAAAATTATGGAAATGGTATCAATATATTACAATGATATATGGTCAGTACTATAAGGTTTTAATAAAAAGTTTAACAATCCTTACAGACATAGAACAACAACAATAATACGTAGTCTTACCCCAAACTAGTACAGAGGTTATTTTAAAAATTGTTATGGACAGAATAATATATAAAGTTTAAAGATGATTGCAGCTCATACCATTGATAAATGACAATGATATAATTATTTATATAGATTTCAAGTGATATGAGAGTGGGTAAAGGTAAATGAGTTCCCCATGTCTGGATTCCCAACAAGGGCCCTTGCATGTTTTAAGGAATTAATTGAAATAGTGAAAGATCTTCCCTTAGGTTCCGAGTTATTGACACCCTCTTCTAACAACTTCTTCTCTATAGCTAAACTTCTAGAGGATACAATGAATGAGTCCTTAGATCTAGTATGGAAGACAACTTGATTAGATGAATTGCCAGTATGATGTGTTTCACCTAAAACACACTCAGTACAGAACTTAGATAGGTTGTTTAGTGAAACTATTTAAGGAATCCAAATTGGAACATATGCATACCTGATTGACCAGACATAGTCATTGGAATTGACGAATTTTCCAAAACAACCAATTTCCCTAATCCTTTTACGGATCATCATGACATCACTCCAGCCTACATTTCCATCTATATTCTTTTGAAGATTCGAGGAAGCTTAACACAACATATAATCAAATGTTCATATGTATAATATCTTCAGAATAAGAAATGGGATATAGATAGTAAGGAAAGTGACTTAGTTTAGATGATACCAAAAACCTTGAAGAAGTAAATCAGTTATGGAAGGAAAACGATTATTAGTGTATGAAGAGAGGATTTGTTCTACATTGGTTTTTTGTTCGTAGGGACAATTTTGTCACATTCCTCCCAACGAAATAAATTTCCACCATCAAAAACTAGTTGTCACATCGACATTCCTCGATGAATTATGTTAAGAGTTATATTTTGCATAAGTGAGTTTACATTAAAATTCATTATGTTTAGTGACAATTTTCAATGATAAGTGAAAGTACTATAGTTTAGTAGTTATACATCAAGATGACAATTGAGATAAAAGTTAGTCTTAAAAGTAATCCATTTACCCTACCCTTTATATCATATCTAAAATCTAAAATTTAGAGTAGATTATTACAAATGACCATGTTCTAGATGTACAAAAATATAATATTATCTTTATTAGGTTAGATTACTATTATTACAAAAAGAGTTAAATAATACTCTTTCAGATATTTCATCAAATATTTTGCAGGCTATGCTAAAAGAAGCGTTAAAGGATGTAAAAGGAAGTCAACCTTTGTACAGCCAATAGTGGAAGACCATAAATCATCTTTGAATCATAACTAGAAACACAACCCATACAACAAATGTAGAAAAAAGAACTGACCATATACACTTAAAGGTATAATTAAAACTTAGCACAAAATGGAGGGTTTTAGAATAGAAATAAAGAGCAATACCAACACAGTTAAGGATGCTTCTTTGCCAGTGATGACCATAATACATAAGACGAACATAAGAGACAATGGTTATTGGATTATTAATGTTGATGAATGTTGACGGCCCATACGAAAAAGAAGAGAGGTTCATAGTGTTAGTGATAAAAACCTAATACAAAACGACATTGTTTTTTGTTAAGGTAAACAATGTCGTTTTAAATTTTGTCGGAAGAAATATACTAAAATTTGTTCAATGTATAAAAAAACTGTTTCCAATTTGATTAAGTGAAAATTTGGTAATACGTTAACTTAATTACCATATATGATGATGATGATGATGATGATGATGATGATGATGATGATGATGATGATGATGATGATGATGATGATGATGAT
>JANZXR010000003.1:10493031-10508816 GCA_027575705.1 Erythroxylum echinodendron
AATAGCTAGTGTCCAAATCTTACGAAGGGTTAGAATGTTAGACTTTTGACTTATATCATTTTAGAATTTATAAGGTGCATTTCATTCACATGCATGACATGAACATATACACACATGAATGTTGATTTGGAAAAAATTGCAAAGATAGTATATGCACTTAATTGACATGCTCTGGGGTATGAAAGGTTTAAAATGATGATGATTTGATTGTGTATAGCTTATATCTTGAATTTTACTTTGATGAATTATAATTAGTAATTTGGAGTTAACTGTTACAATTGGAAAAATGTCAAGTGGTAAGACAAGTGGATATATGGAAAATTAGGATGACTAAGCCTATAAAATGAGTGACATTTGGCATAGAAAATTAAGTGACTAATGGCAATAGTGATTGAGTGACAAATGGCCCAGGATATTGGTGACATTTGGAAGCCACACAAGAGGATATGTAGCTTATCTCCTTGGATGACATATGTCATTTTAAAACAAGGACACCTTGCACCAAAAGGCTTTAGCAAATGCAGAATCACTCATCTTTCCTGAAGTTTCTACTACATGCTTTCTTCTCCTTTCCTTTCACCACCAAAACACCCACACCCTCATATCTCTGTGTTTTTCCTATGTTTGCGTTCAATTACCAAACCCAAATCCATGCTTTTACCCTTTATAAAGATAATTATAGAACCAAATCATTGTTGCAATTGCCGTTATCCTTTTATCTTTGTTGAAAACCCATTCTACTCCCACTTTGTACTTGGATGATCTTGCATGTTTGTAACGCAAAGTAGACTTGATAATTGAGGAGGCAATTGAGCTAAAAAGTAAGTGAAAAACTGATCTTTTGTGATATATGTTAATAGAACTTGATGATGATTGATTTAGGGATGGATTGTTTGTGATATTGGTGTAAGTGAATGCTGGAAAATGATGCATGAATGATAGTTTCTATTCTGTTTTTGCATGCATGAAAGATAATAGTCTATGAGCTACTAAATGAATGATTTTGAGTTAGAATTGGAGATGAAATTGATGAGGAATTGAAGTATAATTAAGGTATACCTGAGGTATAATTAATGGAATATTATGAAGGTGTTTTGAATTTGGTATAAAGGTGTTTGAATCTAGAAAATTAAGGGAAATTATATAGTGCACATCGAGGAACTCATCCCACAATCGTGGGGATTGAAATGATAATTTCGTTTTTGTGAATTTGTTGAACAAAATAAGGATAAGTCACTTTACATTAGTGTATTTAGACTTGATTAAAGCTTAAAATGAACCTAGATTGTTGCTTGATTAATTGGTTAAGGGTTTGATAAGTATAGGTTGTTAATTGATGTCATTACTTAAGGAATGGATTGTCTTAATATCAATGTATTTAAATTTGGAAATTATGAGTTGTTAAAGGAATAAAGGTGTTTTTATGAATGCAAATATGACCTAAAGGATATGAGTAAGGTGTATTAGGTATGAATGAATGAGAATTGGCAAAATTATGTGAATGTATATTTCTAGAAAAGGTTAATGAATGTATTATTGATGAATTTATAGTAATCAAACTTACTTAAGGTATAAATTTGAATGCCAAGTGGTAACATACAAGATATAATAATTGAATGATTAAGAATTATAAATAAGAATACATAACCGGAAAGGTAAATTGAGCATGCATTGAAAATGACACATATACATGTGCATGATTGTATATTCATATAATTGAAAAAAATTTGTGATTGTGAACTATATATGTATTGCTTAACTATAAACCCATAAGTTGATTGCCAACATCCAGACATTGTTGGATCATCAAGGCAATAGCTATTCTGGAGCGTACTGTGAGTTAACCTAGTTATGTAAATTTAATTATATATGCTTCCATTTGAATTGCATATGTATTGTGGAATGTGTGAACAATTGAATGATGAATGCGGGACTTAGATCTGAAGGATTTGATATATGATATGAGCACATTGAATGAAAAATACCGGAAGCGTGATATGTGAATTGATGCATCTCATTACATTGAAATGCATCATCAAACAAAGGAGTTATGATCGGAGTAGCCAATGTGTAGAAAAGAGCTTAGAGCTTAGGATTCTGCATAAAGAGCCACAGGATCAGTTAACAATAAGCCCAATATCCATAACGGATATGGAACAGTATATGAAATGATCCCAGTATCCACAACGGATACAGGATAGTAAATTGGGTTGATAGTTGCTCGGTCACAATAAAAAAAAATAAGAATGGAGTCACATGTGCATTTGCATATACAACTTTACATGTATTATATGAATGATTGAGATGATTAATTAGATTGTTTTGAAATAGTGATATGAAATAATTGAATACATATTGTACTTGTTGTCTTATGATATAATGTGATGAGATATTCAATGCTAGATAATGTGTTATACTTGGTGAATTGAGTTATATACTTGTCTTTATGTTTTAACTTGAGTGAGCACATCAATGATGGTTTACTCACTAAGTTCGCAAACTCATTAAAATTGTAACGTTGATTTTCAGGTTCAAGGGAAATCTAGCTTCTAAAGCGATCTAATATAATTCTAGTGCAGTTATTTCGGGGACAAGAATGGCTTAAAGGTCTAGTCAACGGATACCTGCAAAGTCTATATAGATGTCTTTTGCATTAGCATTCCATGTTATGACACACATTATCTCTAGTGTGTAAGTTTTGTACTATATGATGCACTAGGGTTAAGTTCAAAACTGTTGTGTATGGTCTACTTGCATTTGGAATGTTTATGACATATATGACTTATTATGATTGTGAAGGAAATAAGTATTTGGAATTCTTAAGTTATATTGATGCCTTAGATTTTATTTATATGATTGTTCTAACGTACCATTTCTATAGAGTATATTCTTGACTATCCATGGATATGTTTATGCATATGCATTATGGGAGTGATATGTTACAATTTAAGTGCAAATGGTTTAATCTTACTGATATGAAAGTGAAGGGGAATGTTAATAGTATCAATGTTAGAAAGAAATGGTATGATAATGATCCTTTTGTCCTTGCAAGTCAAGTGAGGCAAGTTTTCTGCCTCAACGATACTGTATTTGGTGGCAATTGGAAGGTTGTTCAAAAGTTTCAACATCGAAATAGATTTGATTTTTATGAAAGGGATAGTGGTCAATTCAATGAGGATGCAGATGAAGTTTATCAAAAGATTAGATTGGAGTTTCATAATGAAACCATTCGAATAGAGGATGCAAATATATCATCATTCCATATAAGATATGTTGATCCGAATATAGTACAACTGGATGAAGTCTAAGCCAATTTTTTCAATCAAACAGAAGAAGACTTTAATCAGGATAAATTAAATGGCAATAATGATACTTTGGTCAAATATATTGGTGATGAAGAATCCAATCATATTATAATTAATGATGGTGACTTTTAAAGTCTTGATCACGATGATTGAATGTAAATAAATTGTTTATATTGTTTGAAATGCTATGTTCATATTTAAGTTATGTTGTTGATGTTTTACTTATGTTTATTCAGGATGAATAAATATGTATTGTTGATATTTTACTTATGTTTATGCGAAATGTTGGTGTTTGATTTATGCTTATGCGGAATGTTTAGTTTTGACTTGTTTTTGACTTATATTCATGTGGAATGTTGATGTTTTAGTAAAGATTATGCATTATGTTGATATTTCATTTATAGATATTCAATATAATGGGACCTAATAGAAATAAGGGAAAGATGGTGGCATCTACGGAAGATGTTCCTCCCTTAAAAAGCTAAATCAATCTAACCTTATCAATAAAGCCAGTCAACAATAACTTATATCTATCTCAACTATATCTCAACTACTATTGAGGGATCTTCAGGTATGTTATTGTTATCCACCTATATTTATAGTTAAGTTTAAATATATATTTACATGTTTAATGTGTTTTTTCTTATCATTATTCTTTTATTGTCAGGTTCCAATATCGGTATAAGAAAAAAAGGTAGAGATATCACTAAAAGATCTGAGTTGCAATGCATGAATGTTATAATGAACATCAAGTTCTTTGTGTATATTGACCCCACTCAACATCGTCTTATTGATAAGATCCAATCAGCAAAATTCTCCACTGAGTTAGGAGTTATTGTCAGGAAAGAATTGTCATGCCTTTAATATACCAAGCAATTGAAGGAAGACAACTTGTTACAGAATGCTTTGGACAAAGTTTCGATAATTTTTTAATTCATTTTATTATATACATTACGGTTTTAATTATTTAAAGAGTAAGTTAACTTATACTTGTTGTTCACAGATGAAACTTAATATCATCGATATTAAGAAACCTGAAGTTTCAAGTTATGTTAGTTAACTGTTGAAACAAAGGGTAAATGACATCATTATCGACTTTATAAATACTACAAGTCTTTTCCTTCGGATGAGAATGCAAAGAGACATATTCCAGAACGGATGACTCCAAAAAATTAGAGTGAAATGTGTGATTATTGGGCCTTTGTGAATGTTAAGGTTTGTCTTCTTTCTCTTCATATTCGCTTCCATTAATGTTGTGTTTGCATTTAATGACTATTTCTTCTCTTTATTTACGAAAAGTGTGAGAAAATCAAGGTTAACAGAGCAAAAATGAAAACTTCTCACAAGGCGACAACAAATCATTTGGAGTCGCTGTTGTGAGGAGTTTTTATTTTTGTTTTGTTAACCTACGATAAGAATTTGTAAGTGTAATAATTAAAAGTTATCATTTTATTAGTTAATACAATATAATATATTGTGTTTTAATTTGTTTTCATATAACAGAACCAGACTCAACTTTAAGGACAAGAGTGTGATATAAGTTGACACACTAAAAGGAAGGTGAAGACTGGACGTCTGAAGACGCACAAAATAATTATGTAAGTATAAAATTTTAATTTTAGAGTTTATTTATTTATGTAATACCAAGTCACAATATTTGAATTACATCTCGATTTTGTGTTTTAAATTATAGAACAAGATGTAGGAATTATTGCAGAGTTCATTGTCTGACAGGAATGAGCCCGATCTGGATGACATTTGCAACAATGTCCTTCGCACACAATCAGAGTATATCAAAGGACTTGGGCATGACCCTAAGCTAATTGGTTCATCATCATCACGACCATCATATGTAACGAAACTTAAAGAAGAGAACTGGTCGCTTAAGACATAGTTACAATGTAATGAAGAAAAGTTATATTGCATTGAAGAAAAGTTACAATGTAATGAGCAAAAACTAGGCCGTACTAAAAGAGAATTGACCAAGTTAAAAAAGAATGTCAAACAAATACTTCGGTCATAATATATCAGTAGCAGTGACGATGAGAAGTCTTAGTTTGTTGATAATTTTTTTCTTAAGTTTTGTAATTTACATTTAATTACATGTTTTTTGTATAAAATGCATTTTATTTATAATTATGAAATATTTTTATTTATTATTATTTAAACAATACGTCACCAATAATAATTACAAAATATGACTACATTATAATTCAAACCAAGTTAAAAATAATAACATGAACTAAAAATGTTGTTCATAATTATAATTAAATAATAAATTGTTAATAAGGATGTTAAATTTTAAATAAATATTCGTCACTAAAAGTTTTTAGCTACAAACATAAAATTGTCACCAAAGCTTTTTACCTACGCTTTCCAGAACGTCTCTAATAATATTTAGCTACACTTTAATTTTTTAGCTAAACATATTCTGCTACGAAAGTACATCATCAGTAAACATTATTATCTACGCCTATGTTAACGAAGCTAATTACCTTTACCTACTAAAATTCGTGGCGATAAGTAATATGCGACTATTTCTCCTCTCATCACCTATTCTTATTAGCGACGAAGTACTCGTAGCAAAATCTTTTGGGCGACGATTTCTTTAAAACATCGCTGATAATTTTTTGCTATCTGGCTTTTGCGACCATTTGTTCGATGATTTTGTTTTGTCACTAAATACTTTTTGTGACAATTTTGTTTTTTCAGCGGCAACATTATATTTCATTGCCAATACCTTTCTCTATTGTAGTGATCAACATTTTTCCGTCCATAAGTGATATGATCACGTAAGCAAAGTGAAGCTGGGCGATGTTAGATTTATGTGAACGTTTTAATTTCCTGTCACAATGTGCTTCTGCTACAGGACATGGAGCTGCAGCTAATGAAATTGTTGTTGGCATCTAATTCTTTGGTCACGTTCAGTAGCTGACCTGGATTGATACAAGTGAAAGGGAAATATGAAAAATACCAACTAATAATCTACCCACTGAAAGGAAAAATGATAAAAATGAAAGCTCCATCTCAACGGTCATCTTTTCCATTTCATAAAGGCATCAATTGGAAAATGGAGGGAGGGAGTATAGAATTGGCATGTCAGCTTGTATTTCCTTATCAAGCAACACTAAACTCACCTCTCTAAAGGTAAGCAAGCACTACCTACTTTTCCTTTCTTTGCTTTTCCTTTTCCTTCAAGCACGTTTCTCTCTACATGATCCAGGTTGTTGCAAGATGTTTCAGTTGAGTATTGTACTAATCTACCTTCACTTGCTCACCACGTACTCCATCAGATGATTCCCTATTATTTACTCTTGCCACTATTTTTGCTCATCTTTAGCATACCCTTTTGTTTTCCTGAGTAGGAAAACCAAGTTGAGTTCGTCATTAGCTTCCCTTTAATATTTTCCAGGTGATCAGTGACATCAGGGTATCGATCTCTTTCTTCAATGTTCTGATCGAACTTTGCTATCCACCGAGGGTCTGCTTCGAATAGTACAGCATATATAAAACTTCAAAGGGAGGTGACAGTAAAACTAGGAAGAGACATTATGCCTTTCGGCTTGGTCTCTGCATGGAACAAGCGCCGGAGAAGCAAGTCCCAAGATCAGGCAGACCCTTGTCTGTTCTCATACTCCCCCTTTTCATCTTCATTGAGTGACTAAATTTTCTCGTAACTATGTCCTCTGAATCTGTTTTCCAGGGGTCTATAAACCTGTTGAATTTTGGCAACTAGAAGATCAAACTCCCCAACCTACAAAAAGACTTCATGGATCATCAGTTTACACACTCAAGGAAATGGAAGAGGCAACCTGCTCTTTTAGCGATGATAATCTACTTGGAAAAGGGGGGTTTGGTCGAGTTTACCGAGGCACTCTACGATCAGGAGAGGTAAAGCTCAAATGGAATTTTTTTCACCAACCTAACAAAATTGTAATTCAAACGAGACTTGTTTCTTAAGTCAAACAATTACTTTGGTCTAAAATCCTGCTATCTTCGTGGAATTCTATTTACATTAAGGACACTCAACCCAAATTTACGACATGAGAATATAAGAGTAGATAATTTCTAAGAATGAGATATAAACTTGGTTGTTCCGCAATCTGAAAGGTTGTAGCGATCAAGAAGATGGAGTTGCCACCATTTAAAGAAGCTGAAGGGGAGAGAGAATTTCGCGTTGAGGTTGATATTTTAAGCAGACTTGACCACCCAAATCTGGTGTCTTTGATAGGATATTGTGCTGATGGGAAGCACAGGTTTCTTGTCTACGAGTATCTGCCAAATGGGAATCTGCAAGACCACTTAAATGGTTAGTATTCATCAAAAGTTCTTATTCAACTTGACATACAGTATATAATCGAAATTAAGTTATATGGAGCTACCATCTAGGAATTCGAGAAGCTAAAATGCATTGGCCTTTGAGGCTCAAAGTGGCACTAGGAGCAGCAAGGGGACTTGCTTATCTCCATTCAAGTTCTTCTGTTGGGATACCAATAGTCCACAGAGATTTTAAATCCACCAATGTTCTATTAAGTGAAAAGTTTGATGCCAAGGTAACTAAACCAGCTTTTATCACCATACCAGTTCAACTCTTCAGATCCTTGGTGTCATACAACCAATTTGAACACCAGTTCTTGTTATTCAACATAGTGGCTAAATTTTCTTTCAAGTTGGTTTATAGATATCAGATTTTGGGCTTGCCAAGCTGATGCCAGAGGGACAGGAAACATTCGTGACCGCCAGAGTGCTAGGCACCTTTGGCTATTTTGATCCTGAGTATACTTCGGTATGCGCAATTAGTTCCCTGTGTAAACTGCTAACTTTCACTCTAAATACTCCGATAATATATCTGCTGCACTTAAGGTCATTTTGTCTCCTTAACAGACAGGGAAACTCACTTTACAGAGTGATGTTTATGCTTTTGGAGTGGTTCTGCTTGAGCTTCTCACAGGACGTAGAGCTGTGGACTTAAACCAGGGACCAATGGATCAAAACCTTGTACTCCAGGTACGAAAACTTCTAATTAAAGTTCAAGTTCCAATCAGAAAATTGACATTGAAGCTGGCTGAAATGAATGGTTCTTTGTTGTCTTCAGGTTAAGCATCTCTTAAACGACAAGAAGAAGTTACGTAAGGTTATAGATCCAGACATGCGTCGGACTTCATACACAATGGAGTCTATAGCCATGTTTGCAAACTTGGCATCACGTTGTGTTCGAGTAGAGAGCACTGAGAGACCATCCATGGTTGAATGCATAAAAGAGCTACAATTAATCATCACCACAAATTCAAAATCTCTGGGCATGGGTGTGCATAGCTTCAAATTGATGTAGTATGTGGCCAATGCTTTAACAACATTGACATTCTGTAGCTATATGTGTACAGTACAGCCAAAAACCCCAACTGAAATACATCAAGAAGAGGGTAATATTACGGTACAATCTGAAGCTGTCAAAATGGACGGCCAATAGAAAGAAAGAAAAAAAGAAACCTTTGACTAGAATGTTTGCTTTTGTCTATCATCAGCATCTTCTTTGTATGATTATCTTTTTCTTTTGTCCTGTGAATTCATTCAGCTCTTTATGTAAATTATTTTGCATTATTGATTTCCCATAACTGGGGTCTCACCAAAAAGAAAAAAAAAGCTGTTTCTTTTCTTTGTTATTCTTGTAGTAGCCAACTAATGATTTCATATCCCTTATCTAATAAATGTTTGTTCTTTTGAAAGTTCAAGAAAAATTTGTGAAGCTTTGAGCCTAATGGGAGACATTGATAACCACAAGCAGCTAGAACTATGCTACCACACAACCTGGACCAGAATATATAGATCAGGGAACACTAAACAAGCATTTAATATAACATTCATTATATCGTAATGAAATGAGTGAAAAACAAGTCAGAGTTGATGCACCACAACAACAGAGAGACAGAGGGAGAGAAGCTGTCCAGAAATCCAACATCTGAACAACTGTGATGTCAATAGAATGGAAAGGAAGTTTCATGTATCAATCTCTGAAGCGGATCAAGTATTTATGATACTGCAAAACCAGTAGGATTAATAGGAATGAACAGAGATGAATCAACAATTCTGTAGTGCAAATACACCTCAGAAATAAACTCCTTATTTGTGTCAACTCCACTTCTAAAATCTTGCGTCCGAACAACACACACTTCAATCATCAGAAGACAATCGGCATTTTAACAACTTGTGATTTACATAACAGTAATGCAAACCTTTTTCAAGTCATTGTTTCATCATACATTACATAGTTTCTGATTTCCATGTTTGACTAAATAAATGAAATTACTTAACAAACATACCAGGGTTAATAACTTCAATCTTTCCCCAAAAGTCAAAAGTGGAAATTTCGTATACTTTAAACAACTAACCAAATCCACGTACGAAGTCAATTCTTAGTTGTCAGTAGAAAGTGACTCCGCTATGAAACGGGAAGAATTGTGGAAGGAGAGAAAAGGGCACCTCAAATTAGTAGGTGAGAAAACGAAGAGTAATCTCTAAAAGAGCCATGGATCTGAGGATAAACTGAAAGGAAGTGACAAACTTGCAGTCATAACTGGAAGAGAACATTCTGACTGCTAGGTTAGTCGATAAAAGATTGAAGATTGATGGTTAAATGGTGAAGAGGTTATCATCTTCATCAATTTATAGCCATAATGTGTTTCTCAGAGAATTTATGCAGTAAATTCTCTAATACCAAAAGAGAAGGTTATGTGAATTAATCATTAATGTTATTTGTTATATAATGTTTTACCTTCATCTAATGTGTCTATCATACGTTTTCTTTACATCAACTTTAATGTATATAACAGATACTATTCATATTAAGTAAAATGAATAATTCAATCCTCTTAAAGAAATTGTCAGTTGATGAAAGAAGTAAAATTAAAAAGTTCCATTTGTACAACCCCATAGCATAGTAAGTCTTACGTTGCTAGCGTTTGAAGTCGTCATTTATCTTCACATTGAATTGAAAAGGTATTGGCAGAAAAATGCAGTCTTTTGGTCATGCTTAAGGCCAGTATATCTCCCTGGAGAATTCGCTTCACAAGATGCCAATGCATTTGGAGTGGTTCAACTTGAGCTTCTGATAGGACAAACAGTTGTGGTATTCAACCGGGGACCAACATATCTCAACCTTCTACAACATCATTCAGATTCAGGCTCCATAACGTCAACTTTGAAGATAAACGAAACCATATTGAATGAAATATTCTTCCTTGCTTAAACCCTGTTTAAGAGTCTATTATACGATATGGGAATAACATCGTCCAATATCATACATAATGGATATTCCTGCTCCTCCATGATTATGCATAGCTTCAAATTACAAATTCAACAACAAATAAGATGAAAATTTTGATTGAAAATCTGGAGGCTGCAGAAACTTTGTGCCTAATATTTAACCAACCACCCCAATAAACTAAGGCTGGAAATTCAAGAATAGTGCTATGATATCCCAAGATATGAACCTGTGAGAATGACAAAGAAAAAAACATTTTACTAGAATTCTGATTTTTTTATATCATGAACATTTTATTTGTATTATTGTGATGTTGTGACACATGAAAAGCCATTCAATTAATGCAAATCATATTATTGATTCTAGTAATTCAGATTTCACAAACGGCACCACCGAAGGAAAAAAGATATCTTGCTTTTCTTAGCTCTTCTTTAAGCAATAAGTGGCGAATACAGACAACCAGATATTTGTCCCTATAATATCTAACTATTTGTGCTTTTACAAGCTCAAGTATATCTGCACAATCGGGCTGCGGTCCACCTTTACATTTGCATAAGCACAGAGAGACATTACAAAAATGGTGTTTTTTTATATTCAAGTCACATGAACCAGAAGAGGTTTATAACATAGATGTAATAAAGTACAAGCAAAGAGAACCGGATGGTACCGCATTGACTTTCTAGCCAAAATCACCCACATCAAAGATCACCGCAACCACATTCTTTGAGGACCTGGACAAGAATTAAGATTTCTTATAAGAAGAATGCTACATACGATAATTAAATACTGATTGATAGTGATATGCATTTTATAGATCATTTTTGAAGCGAAGCATTCATGTCGCAGTGAAATGAGTAAAAGAGCAAGATTAACGTACACCATAATAAGAGCTAGGACGAACATGGATGATCTGTGTGTAGCGATAGATAGATAGATAGCTGGAGAGAAGTTGCTTGCAAACAATGTGTTTCATGGAGTGACATTCTACTTGCAGGCTATTTACTCAAACTTGTCATGCTTTCTACACTTTCAAATGAGAAGAAACTTCCATGTCAGATGGCGAAGGCTTATTTACAGCTGGAAGCTTCTTGTACATCAAATATTTGCGTCTTTGCAACATGAGAAGGACTAACATGCTATCCGTCTTAGCAATGCTGTAGCCTGCTTTTGTGTACATGATGAAAGGGGCTGAATCAATCATTCTACAGTGCAAGTACACCTCTCTTTCACAAGACATCTGAGAAATGAGCTCCTCACTTGCCTTCAGAAGATTCCAACCAATTCCCTTCCTAACCATTTTAGAACATACACTCAGAATTCCAATCTGGTCCAATTTATGCGCAGCAAGCAATGCTACGATTGTTCCACAAACGACCTACCTTGTAAAGAAACAAAGCCTGGAGTCTACTCTAGGATCGATATACTCATGATCACAACTTTTGAAATAACTTAAGGAGGCGGAGTTTGAGTTCAATCATCAAACTCTTCACGTTTTAACAACTTATGATTTATATACTGCCGATATAATTCACTTCATTTATTCATATTTCAGATTGGTTAATTAATATATGAAAATAATTACTAATAGACAGGCCAACATGGTTAATAATTGATCTCCTTCCAGGAAAGTACAGAAAAAACAGGGTAAACTTACCTGCGAAGTGACTTCTTAACAGTCATGTTGCATATATAGGGAGAATTCTTTGGTGGAGTAGGTGTAGGAGGAGAAGAATTAGCACCCATATTGTCAAAGCAAACCTCCACGGTGCCTGCCAACTCCTCCTCATCCTCATTCTCTTTTCCTCTGTAAAACCCAATAAGAGTAGCAGCATGAGGCAACACATCTCTCCTCTCAATCAAGTACTGCTTCACCAAGAACCTCAAAACAGACACATAAGCTACAGGCAACAACATGGATTCCGCAAAGGATTCTGCCAGCAATTTAACAGTGACATCCATCTCCTCTGGCCTCATCACTCGTACCCTCATCGACCCACTTTCCAATTCTTGGTAGTACCTAAAATCCTGAAGGACTTTAAGCTTTGTAAGATCATCATTACTCAAAAACCTCCCAGTTTTAAATGAGTCCTCAAGAGACGAATAAATAGTGGAAGCACTAGTTGACTCGGTTGTTGTTGAAGGAGAAGAGGAGTGGGAGGAGGATCTGAAGCTAAAGCGGTCAGACTTTACGAAAGAGAGAAGAGGATGTCTTGGATTGGGAGGTGAGACAATGAACTGCAGTCTATGATTGCGCTGTGGATCTGAGGATAAACTGAGAGAAAGTGACAAACTTGCAGCCATAGATAGAACGCAGAGACTTCGTTTGCTTGGCTAGTCTATAAAGATTAAATATTGACGGCTAAAGAGTGAAGCGTCATCATCATTCATCTAAAACAATGTTATCTTTCTTAGAAGTGCTGTAGATAATCTAATCTAATCTACCATTACTGGACAGCAGAAAAGGTTAAGCCTTTAAGGGCTTTATGAGATAAAAGTTTAAAAACGATGAAATGACACGAGTTCAATAAACAAAACATGCGCATGCCAACTTGAACTTGCTAAGAAATCTCATAGAAGACCCAATTCAATGAAGTCAGATCGGAAGGCCAATTTCCGCTCATGACTGTATGAGTTTGTTCAGATTTTTTAGTAGTTCTTTTTCCTTCCACAATTTATCAAAATGATATTAGTTTTCTGCGTATATTTTATCATAATTCTAATTTATTATTAACTAAATATATAATTATAAAAATTTTTAAATAATTATTTATTAATAGAAATTTCATATAGTTCTAAATAATAATGGATTCAAAAAAATTAAAATTTATTTTACTAAATAAATTTTCTATTGGTTTTACTTATCACTTATTAATTTTAATAAGATATAATTGATTAATTATATAAATAAATTAATTTTGATTATCCTAATATTAATAAATAAATTTAAAAATAAAAATTAGAGAAAATAACTAATCTACCTCTTGGTTCTCCTTATTAATTGGTTCAATTAAGGTTCATCACATGGGCTTAAGGTCTAAAACAAAGTGATATTTATCTTGTCTTATAATATTTATGTAGTTTCTTCCTGATTTGGCATGTCTACTCTTTCAATTCAGGAATGATGGTGGGTGTTTGAGTTAATCATTGCTCAAAATTCCAAATCTAATGACCAAAAATAAGGATCAAATCTCATGTACTGGTTATGATATTTTTATTATGTTTTATTAAATCTCACCCACACATTAACGTGGTACATGGATCCCATGTTGGCCCCGAATTTTTTTATTTATTTAAGCATGATTTGAGTAAATTATGAGGTTTTGATAAATTAAGTTTTTGGAGTTAATTATTATGTTAATGTTAGTAGGATTTTTATTATATGATTTAGTTGTATTAAAGTAATAAGAAGGTTGAATGGTATTTTTGGAAGATCACTTAAGGTTAAAAGAGCATAATCTTATAAGAAAGGGTAAAATGGACTTTTTAGGCTCATTAAGGGTAAAAAGGGGAAGAAGAATAGTTGTCTTGCAATTGAAGAAGAAGAAAACGAAAATTGAATAGCTGAAGAGAGAGTGTCGTGGGAGAAGAAGAAAAGAAGAGAAAACTAAGCTAGGCTTCCAATTTTCTTAGTTTTAAAGAGTGATTTTGAAGTTATTCAAGAAGGGAAAAAGAAAGAGGAAGATTAGAGCTTCCAGTTGAGCCAAGAGACTCAATAATTGGTGATGATTCAAGGTAAGTTTATGTTTAAACTTTTGGATTTTTGAAAGAGTTTTGGTTCATGAAGCTTAAGAAATGCATAGGTTTAAGTATTCTATGATCAATTTTAGTGTATATATTTCTTTGAGTTCTCAATTGGAAGTTCTATTGAATTGGAGTTTTTTTTGCCAATATTGAAGGAAATCAAGAGGAGAGGCAAGAGGAGCAAGAAGAGAGGCATCTTTGATCAACTGTTAAGCAAGAAATTCAAGGTGGGTTACATTTTTATAACTGAATAACAAGCCATTAATATTTCTTCCAAATCAAGAAAGTAAATGTTTTTCAATTGTATTATAAATATGCATTTATTGCTCTTTGAATGTTTTGGGAAAGTACGATGTGTTTGGTATGTGAATATTGTGTGGATGATTTATGAAAAGAATGCAGAAATGAATCTTTTTTTTAAAATAAATAGATTAACATGTTTATGAAATCACTTTTCAAAAAAAAGTGTCATTTTGAGCAACAAGTTTACAAGTTATGAAATATATATTATGTGGGTTTGGTTTGGTCCATTCTGTATGTCAAGTGCACTTGAACTAAAGGCTTCTCCCGACTGCCCGCAAGTGGCATGGAGCTCCTTCAGGGACTCTCTCATGCTTACGACTATGAAAAAATCACTATGTAGGATTGTGTTAGTTCGTTCTGTTCACACAAGACCATTTCATAGGAATGTGTTAGCTCGTTCTATTTATGGACCTCCCAAACCATTTTGATGTGCTTATGTGTTGACAAGTATTTTGAATGCATGATTTGGGTTGCTTATAAAGTGTTTGATAAATTAGGACTTTGGAAATATGTATTTCATGATGCATTGTGAATTTTACAATGGTTTTGCTTATTACCGATTATAAAATTATTACCCACAAGCTTTAAGCTCACCCCACCCCCATTCCATCCCATCTTTAGGTGATAAGCAAGAAATCGAGTGATCGAGCATAAAGGCATTAGTCCAGATTATGCTTATTTTGTATTTTACGTTAGTTTTTGTAAAACAAGGCTTTAGTTGCATTTTGAGCAATTCTACTTTTTGGAAATTATATATTTTTGGACTATGACGTATTGTAGCTTGAAATGCCTATTAAAGCTTTGTAAAACTCTTATCTTTTAATGATAATGAAATATGATTGTGTTTTTTCTCATGGCCCTCAAAGTTTGTAGATTGCATTTTCAAGCATTCATAAGGGTAAAATTTTATGTTCTAACTTCTGGGGCAAATGTTTATTGATCTAGGCTGAATTAGCCATAATTGTCTACTTGTAAGTTGTAGATCTTTTTCTTTTCTTTCTAACGATATAAATTTGAAATTTTTGGACTTCGGACGCAGAAGATATATCCTTTAGACGAAGCATAGGTACCGAACGAGGCACCAGATAAAGCGTCAGGTGAAGCTCCAGATGAAGCGATTTTTGACCTTCTAGATGACAAAAATTTTTCTTTAAGGTCTTCATTAAAGTTTTAGA
>JANZXR010000003.1:10594500-10611180 GCA_027575705.1 Erythroxylum echinodendron
TGTACCTCTTATTTATGACTATTAAATTTCTTTTTATGTGTTAAGCCTACACATTTCCTGTGGGCGTGGATAACGGGAGCTATGGATATATGAAGATATCAAATTATAGAAACCTGAAGGCATCAAACTATAGATAACCAAAGGTATCAAAATGTGGATACTCAAATGTATCAAACTATGGATACCTGAAGGTATTGAACTATGGAGATGCTACAGTCTCAAATTGAAGACACCGCTGGTGTCAAAAGTCTAGCAGTTGCACTGCAACCCTATAGGCATGCCTATCTATCCATCACCAAGATAATGAAGCAGGCATTGTAACATTTTCCTTTAATCATTTACCAATTTTATGATTAATATACTGACATAAAATCTGTATGTAAACTTGTATGAAACTTGTATGGTCATACTAAGTAATAAATACATATAAATCATCTATCTATATGAAAATTTCCTTTAGCATGCATTATGATCAATATTAAATTTCAATGTTTAATAACCTAATTCATATATGGTAAGTCTTGTTTCATTTATTTCTAGGTGTTGAATAGTTTCATACATATTAAAAAAGGTTCAGATATGATTCGATAAAAATCAGAAATGAAAACAAACTCAAAATAGTTCAATTTCTTTCCTGTCGTATCTCCTGCCCAGAATTCATACATCCACTTGTTCCAAAATTTTCATATATAAAACGTTTGAATTAGGTTTTAAGGTCTTCTATACGTTTGTTTCCTTCTGTCTCTAACTTCAAAACACTAACATAAAGCCATTTGAACTTCTAAATCATGAGATATAGACCAAACATCATAAACTGCTCCAAAACAAGGGTAACATTGGGTCACCATTTTCAATCTTAATTTCCAATGTCTTAAAGCTAGAATTAAGTTAGAGTCTCTTCTAGAGATTTCTATTTCTATGTCTTAGTTTTCATATGAGACTGAGATTGCCCAATTTAAAGGTCTATAGGCTAATATATGACTTAAACAATGTGATTGGTCTAATAAATCCTAAACAGAATTGCACTTCTTGATACTCTCTTGTCATATTCAACCAATTCTATACAAGGTAACACCAAAATAACAACAAAGCATCCTCCTAGAAACTATTACACATCCAAATGAATCTTTTTATCCATTCAAACATACACACAGAGAAATTAGACTAAGTGTAGCCTCAAACCTTAAAATTTTCCAATTAGCTCTTCTTTTAGTACTCTTCCTTCTCTTCCCCTTTGGCATTTCTTGATCCACCAACTAGAACACCACAAATACATATCTCAATCCTATATACAATCTTATAATTTCATTTCTTGATAAGCAAGGAAAGAAAGATGAAGATGAGAAGAAAAATCACAAACTTTTACCTTGATTTGCACCTAGGATTAGCTTGATTCCCTATGAAAAAAGACGTGATTAAGGAGATGGAATGGATAGGGGATGAGAAGAGAAAATTCTTCCCTACATACGCTTCCCTCTCCCTTCTCTTATACTCCCATCATGAATTTTCTAGTGTTAGACATATGTTCAATCCCATTGGACCATATGTTACAATCCTATTGGACCATATATTACAATTCTGTTAGACCATGTGTTACAATCCTATTGAACAATGTGCTACAATCTTATTGGACCATGTGTTACAGTTCAATTAGAGCACGTGTTACAAGCCTATTGGTTACACATGCTTTAATCCAATTAGTCCATGGGTTGACTTTAAGAACATTTCACATTGGTCCTTCTTCTTCCTTTATTTCTCATATTGGCATATAATCTCTTCAATTAATTTCATTCTCATCCATATTTCACATCTAAGTATGTATGTCCATTCTGAAATGAAAATTTACCCATTTACGTATGTCTTTTACATTAAGTACCATTGTGTCTCTTACTATAATTAGAGGCACTTAATTCATTATGTTATAACACTTTCAAAGTATATATTGGGGCCTTACATCTGCCCCTTCTCATGTTCTAAAACCAATTCTCCCTCTTTGGCTGCTCAAAATGTCAATTTATAATAGAAACTAGGTTTCTGGGCATATACCATGCATCCAATCATGAAAACCAATAAAAATGCCTCATTTACAAATATGTATAGGCTTGCATCAAACCAAAAAACCTTTAGTCACTAGGATGCACGGTTGTGCGTCCATGTCATGTTGAAATTTTCATTTTCCCTCATTTTCTTATCCCACCTTCACCCTAATTCATCTCCTTCTTGTTCTATAAAGAAAATTGAGATTGAACATCAAAAGGGTGGCTCAAAGAATGTGCTTTTAACTTTTTTTAGCTCTTGAACTTCAAAATTGTACGTAGAACCAAATATGCACCAAAATGAGTTTCTTAAACATTTTATAGCATCAATCACTAAATGTTAAGGAGTAAATGTATAATCAGTTAAGCACATGTCAGACAATTTTTTATTTTTGAACATGGTATAACTAGAGGGAAAACATTGGAGCCAAACATGATTCCCCAAGCTTATGTTATTTTTTGGTAATGAGAGAGCCATCATATTGCTTTTTTTTTTCCATGAAGAAGCATCCACTTAAAAGGAGATCCAAAATTTGAATAACTTCCAAACATTTTCTAAGGTCAGAAAAAGGTATGCTTATTGATCTCTCACCTTCATCTTCATTAAAGTTGGTGATAGAGTTGAAATCACCTGCAATTAATCAGGGGTTAAGAATATTCTTTGCTATCTCTTTAATTGTGTTACATCTCTTGCAGACAGCATTATAAGCATAAATAAAAGAAAAATGAGTCACCATGCTTATTGCCATGTCCACCACCTTCAGATGCACCAGCTGATCTATAGCAAGTTCTATTAATGCTTGAATCAGAGAGTTACCAAAGCATACCAAAATGCTTCGATTGGTGTGTTGTAAATGATTAGTGAAATGTTTCCAATTGTCAGCGAATAACTTAATGAGATTACAATTCTCATTTTTCATGTGTGTTTATAAAATGCTAGCAATAACTGCTTTATTTTTTAGGATATGGTCCTTGATCAAAATTGTTTTATAAGAGGCTTTACCTGCTCTAACATTCCAAGCCAAAATTATCATTTAAAAGATTCCCAAGATGGGATTTTTTTCTTTCTGTCGAGTCTTCTTCTGATTATAGGCTCAGATTCAATCTTGTTACCAACTATTCATCCATATTTTCCATGTGCTCTTTGTTAGAATTGATTTTGTCAATCATTGTCTCTTCCTAACTTACTTCCATTGTCATATGAATACTTGGTTCATTTTTAAGAGTTGACTGATTGTGTGCATCTGTTTGATTTTCCTCGTGAAATAAGTCTTCAGTTAATTGTGAATTAGAGGGAACTTCAAATTATATGAGTTTTGTGCTAGTTTCTATTAACTTATGGAATTCTCCTATCTTAAAAATCCTACCTGTGGGCTTTCATATTTTAACACTATCCTTAAAAGGCTCCATATACTCATTGAGTCTAATGATGGTAATTTCATCGAGTAGACTGGTTAAGGCACTTACCAAAATGAAAATAATACCATAATTCATTCTCTGAATCTCATATGACACCTGTTCCATGAATATTGGTTTGCCAATGAAGCTAGTAAGATGACTAAGACTAAAGGTCGTCCAGTATTTCAAAGATACACTATGGATACAAATCCATAAAGGGATGTAACCCTATTTAACTTTTTCTATATTCAGGTATGGTCTTAGCATTTGAAGAAGAAGGGGCTTATTAAAAATGTGCCATAGACCAACTTCAAATATTTGTTTTACATTTTCTATATTAGTGAATTTGAACATAAATAAGTCATTAGAGTTAACAAGGACCTCTTAAAGATAATGCTTTCTCTAGTTGATGAAAGACCATTCTTTCATTACAAGAAATGCAATACTTCTATCAAGAAAGAATCCAACAACCTTTGCATTCCATCTTTATGCTATAGCTTTTAAAGTCTCTAACGGAGGTAAGACAATTATGTTTTTTGTAACTTCAATAATATGATCGAAGTTAAGATTAACTTTTGGTTTATTATCCTATACCACTTGCACCCTTGATATCTTAATAGCATCACTAGATGAAAGACGAGAAACATTTGAGTTTGAGGGATAAGCTTGTTTGCTAGCATTTGAAGGCAAACAATCGTCCATTTTCAAAAGTGAAGGTTACTATCTTGTGGACAAAGACAAAAATAGTGGGATAATGAGATGAGAGGAGACCTTAAGAAGAAAGGAGGGAGTTGCAAGAAGAAGACGAAGTCAAAAAGAGGTGGGAAAGAAAAGATCAATAGGGGAATAGTAAGAAAGCAAGGATACAGAAGAAGTACGATGAGCAAGCATTAATAGCTACAAAAGATACATTCTCTCAAGCTTTACTAAACCAATTTCGAATAAATTTTATTTTACATCCAAATTTTTTGTGAACTATTAAACATGTTTTCTTTTTTTATGTTCAATAAGTGTTCATGTGATTTTGGATATACATGTTACACATAATACTAAGGAAATAAATGGGTTCTAGTTTTGTGTTTTTATGAAAATTGCCATCTAAAATCATCTCCTCGGTGCATAATTAAGTCTCCATGTTTATCTTTAAATTGACAATTCATTAATTAGAAAATGTGATTGTATTTTTATTTCTTTGAAGACTTATTTAAAAGACACTTCTCATCAAATTATTAGTTTATTTGATTTATTATCCTTTGTAATTTCTAAATTATTTGTCAATATTGTGTTTATTAATTTGAATAAATATGTGTACTCTGATATGGTCATCTTCTAGGATGCCTTCGAACTAATTTTTTAATAGTATGTTTTCTTGAATTAGTTTCAAGAAAATGTTCTTATGGATGAGGATGCCAATTGCAATTCAAACATCATCATAACTAAATCATATGGATTTAATGAAGAAATCATTCGATTAAATAGACACTTCATTATATGTTATTTTAGTTAATAATATGACTGAATGTGTTATTTATAGAATGCTTATTCTTTCATATAGAAATTTGTTGATAAGTATGTGGTATATCGCTTAAAATGCATCCAAACATATTGTTAGGTGGTCTAAAATTTCTTAAAAGAGCATATGAGAAGGGAAGTATGCAAACATCTTAGTTTTAGCAGACTACCATAGAAAATAATGAAGCTAAGAAATGATATAAACTTTAATAATTTGTTTGAAGCACTAATGGAAATTAATTCCCTAATGGTTTCTTCAATTTTACATAAAATAGATAAATAGTGTTAACTAATATTAGTTAATTTTTAATACATCTGTAAGTATTTAACAGCTAAATAGCATTAGCAGTTTTTAGTAAAAGTGTTACAATTTTTTTTTGAAAATATTTGTTTAATAGAATGCATTACTATTTCAATTCCTAAAGGTTGTGTGTGTGTGTGTGTGTGTGTGTGTGTGTGTGTGTGTGTTATATAATACTCATGATATTTAGAAACAAATATATATAAATAGAATGATTACATGTTGATTAGTTGTTATATAAAATAGACAAAATCACTCAGCATAATTTGATTGGATTTGAGTCACTTATACCACAAATTTGATGAAATTAAACATATAAGTATGTAAATTAATATATACTTAAACGTCAGAAATATTTGATATATTGTTAATGCAATGAAAAGAAATCCACATTTATTGTATGAATTCTTTCATATCTGAAAACCTACTTTTGAATCAGTTGGAGCATTACTGCTATGATATTTTTAAAAAGACAGTAATCTCAAAAGCTTGTGATATATAAAAAGTAATACATTCAAGCATTAAAATGAGGTGATAAATTAAGAAATAATGGTGACCATAAGTTATGTTATAATAGTTGTGTTATTTGTACAAGGTGATAGAAAAAATTGTAATCGACATTGGAAGAAAAATATTTAAATTAAACTAGTAAAATTATTAATATATTAGTGATTATGGTTGTCTATTTCCTCATACTAACATTGTAATCATTTTATGTTATGTATGCATACAGGGATGATGACATTTTGAATGGTAAATACATTACATTTTTATGCCTTTTTTTAATAGTTTGTGACACAAAAATGTCCTATACTCAAATGGAGGCGGGACATTTTCTTTTCATGTATGCACCATTTGTATATTGAACTTATTGCTAGTATTATCATGTTAATTTCAAGATGTTACTAATGTTCTATCACCGATGGTATTTTTGGATCTTCATAGTGATATCTGTACTTCGTAGTTATGGTATTATGTATATTATGGCATGGTAATGTTAACTTTAACATAGAACGCTTTTAAGTTGTATAACTTCAGAGTGTTGAAATATTATGCTAGTGGATCTTAGAAAATTTGGGATACATTGAAAATATGATGAATAACGTTTTTTAGTAATTAATCGACATAGGGAGTATAATAGGAAAAAAAAGCTTATTATGATGCTCAAACTTTTACCTATGGTGTACTCAAGTCACTAAACTAAAATTTTTGGCTAATGAACCTCCAACTTACGTAATAGTATCACCTAAACATATATTTTAAATTGGCATGGAGCATGACTTGCACAATCTCTCTTTGCTTTATTAAAAATAATTAATTAGTAAGGGTATTTTGTTAAAAATGGTTTGAAGAGATAAAAATATAAGATCATGTAAAAACAGGTCCTTCTACTTTAACAAAAAGATATAATTTGTCCTTAATCTTATTCATTTATGTCAAAATTTCGACATGCTACAGAATGGGATCTAAACACTATAAATTGATAAAATTTAAAAAAATACAATACATAATTATTTGCTTAACTTTTCTTTAAAAAAATAAAAATAGTTCTTTATCAAAAATATATATAATATGTGAAAATTTATTTAAAACGATAATTTTAGGTTATAGTAATATAAAAGCATCATGATCATCATGATCTTTTTTACTAAATAATTGATGTGCAATTATTACTTTATTAGTATAATTAAAATTTATGAACTTTAAATATTAATTAGGTGTGAATTAACATGCTAAAGGACACAATTTTATGATTAATTGTGTTAACAATTTATACGATTAACTATATGCCATTATGAGTTCCTGTGTTTGCAATTACACAACTAACCATATGATTGTGTTTGTAAGCATGTTTAGTTTATGAAATTTCAATTTGCCACCTTTTATATTTGAATTTTTAATTTAAATGTTTTTAATTGAATCCTTCATTAAATGAACCGAAGTTTATAATTTTTCTTCTAATGCAATTTAATTTTTTGAAGATATATTCTTTGTAAAGAGTTGTAATGTTCTTTTTCTTTTGGAAATTGTATTTCTCAAGTAATCTATTATTTACCTTTTTCTTAAACATGAATAACCTTTTTAACTTACTAATTATTTTTAATGAAAATATAATGCCTAATTTTTTAGATTGACCAACCCAAGAATCTTGATAGGATTGAATGAAGAATTCTTTTATTGGTATTTAGTCAAAGTCAAATATTAAAAGAATATCTTAATATAAATTGAATGCATTAAGGATAGTCAAAATTGCTACTACGGAGGGAGGACAGAAGGCGATATGGAGGGAATAATTCTCATTTAGATATTGATTGAAATAATCCAAGCAATAGGGTTATTTTGAATGAAGGGCGATTTTATAGAGTAGAAAATGCATGTTTACATCCTAATACACATTCAAAGAGGGGAAGAGGGATGAAGGAAAATTAACGAGGCTATTTTGGGATAGCTGAAAACAATAACAAAGAGGAAGAAGAGAAGAAGATAATTAACTAATGGCAATTTGGCCTAGTTACAAACACCAACTGGGAGGAAGAAATGAAGAAGAAAATTAAGCAATTCCAATGAGGGATACTATGAAATAGTAAAGAAGAGAAAGAGGAGAAGAAGAGTTACCAAGGGGGATTCATACCATAAGATTGACATTGGAAGGAACTTACTAGTTAAAAAGAAGTTGCTCATATTTGATATTAATGATGTTCTCGTTGATATTTTTTCATATTCTCCTTCCTATTAGGTTGCTATAATTTCCTCAAATAAATCACCTAAGCATCCATATGACTCCAAGGTGATTTCCAAATTTTTGAATTTATAACAAACAATTTTGTTTGATTATATATTTTGTTCTTAAGTGTTTAAAAAGCCTTTTTGTGATGAATTCCTCAAATTTTGCTTCCAAAAATATAATTTTGCTATCTAGTCATCAGGAACAAAGTACAATGTCAATGATAATGATAATGTTCTCCTCTACAATTTTTCTTCATTAAATTTTATTTATAAATATACAATTTATGAACCACTCTTTTACATCTAATACCAATTAACCTTAACTATTTTTATATTGGCTGTAGGAGTATTTTAAACATATTGATAAATTTTCTTTTTAGATGATCAAATGGAGAATTTCTATTTTATCATTCACTTGGAATATGAAGTATATACTTTATATTGAATTCTTCATAAATCCACTAAAACTCAGTATGAAGTCAATCACCATTCTAAAATAGTTTAAGTGATGCAACTAATATAAAATTAGTGAATAGTATGATACAATTAAGGTGGATTTATCTAATTGTTTATATCAGATGAATTGATGAACTAAAATTTATTAAAGGAGTTTGATCTTTTCCTTTATTGCAAGATCAATCTCAATATTAAAGGAAACTATTGCATTCTTTTTTAAATCTTAATTTGTAATGCACCCTATGTAAAATCTGATATGAAGACCAATCATGTCTTTGCATGCAATAATGAAATCAAAAGAAACTATAACAAAGGAGAACATAAAATCCAACATAATCATCTTTTACTACTATGATTAGGATTAGTATCTTGCTCCTCATCCTTCTCATATAGAGATAAACAAAGGTTGTGGTCACGACTTATATCTAACATTGGTAAAACAACCATTTATAGCTTCTTACATCCACTCCAACTATTTGTCTTAATCTTCCTAGAGTTTTTGAATCCCTTTTAATGCATGTATATGCTTTGTAACTCCTAAATGATTCACCTTTTATCCTTCTTTGGGTCCTCTAAAATTTTTTGTAAAGGTGGTAGAGAAATGTTGTTTGATGATGTCTCGTTTTTACAGTGCTATGATGCTTGATTGTTAATCCTATTAACCCCATCTTCCATCCTTTCATCATCATTGATCTCAACATCTTTTGCACCAGTTAGACCATATTATCCCTTAACCACTTTAATTAACCTGATACTCCTTATGATTTTAATGTCAAGGTTAGGCATTAGATATATAATGCTTATATGAGGAAGCCTATCAAACAACCTTAAGTTTTTTGCTTTGCATGTGATGTAAGACCCTTTGCATATTGCACCCTTTTTTCTCATTGTCATTAGATCTAAATAACTTGAAAAAAAAAAATTAAATTGCAATGGTGATGCTCAATAAAGCACCAAGTAGGAAAATCATAAAAAGTCACATAAAAAAAAGGAGTGGTGATTTACTATGCAAAACCTTAGTTTTTGTATGATTTTAATCATAAATTTTATCTAAGATTTTATGTTAAAATTCCATAAATGTATGCATGTCTTTAGGGAAGTAAATTATAAAACATTAATATTGAAATATTTATAAATATTCATGATAGTAAAACCTATAATTCAAACTAAATTTCTCCATTGGCATCATGAAATTCAGACCACCCATTCAAATCATAATACCATTTAGCTCATCCCACCCAATAAATCTATTAAATTTCAATGTTATCAAAAATTATATAGCCAATTCAATATATAAACCTTTCTAAATATTAAAAAATTAGGTGATCCCTGCATTATTAACTAATTCAAGAAGTTGTCGAACTAATACAATTTGATCAGCAGTATATGGTTAGAGAAGCCTATTAGGTTCAAAAACCCATATTTCGAAGAATTTCATAACTTTTGACTAATGTCTCACGTGGAAATGAAGCATTGAGTGTTCCTACTCCTGTGGTACTCTACCTTCACTAGTTTCATCTTTCCTTTTTTTCTTAATGCCCCAAGTATAATTAAGGATGATTTGTTATTCGTTTTGAAATACCGACGATCTAAATAATATGACACTAATTTCACCCAATTCTGAAACATCCTTACTAAAAACTAATCTTACATACTTTATGTTGGGATTTTATTGAGGAAGTTTTATCTAATGTAAAATCCTTAATATCTACAAGTATACAAATCATAAACTAGTAATAACTGAGGTATCGATCCCACCAGGAACTAGATAAAGCTAAATGAACCTAACTTTGTCTAAGGTTTTAAAATATGATTTAAATGAAAACAAAAAAAATCAAAAAGTTAAGCAATCAAATATGAGTTGAGTGGAAATAAAGTTCAAAAACTAAAACAATTAAATGAAATTAAGCACTTAACCACTAAAAAATTTAGTTGGCACAATAAAATAAGAATGATCAATTATGAAAGTATAGGATTCATTATACCTTAATAATTTTGTATTCAATCGACATCATTACTAGTTTTCTGAAGGGTTGATTTCTATCTCTTAAGGCCTAATCATTTAACCCTAATTATTAATCCCTAAATGATTATGAAATTATAGATGTGCAATCTCTCAATTAACAAAAATAGCCTAATGTTTTCAACTAGTTTTAAAGCAATCTAATAGATAATCGGGTTCTCACAAAGGATCTCTCTTCATATGATCATTGATTTGATATTTATGAGACTTATTAGGCTATTAACTCTCATTACACATCCTATTCAGATTACTGTTGACTCACTCTCTCTATTTATTATTGAAGTATAGGCAAACACAAATATCACAACTCCTAAAATATTTTATTGAAATAAAAAATAATCAAGTCAAAAAATGAGTCCAAAAGCAAACCCTAATATGAAATTAGAACATCATTAATATGTACAACACCCTTAATCCTAGTTGATAAATCAAGATAAAGGAAAATAACAAAAGAAAGAGAGAAGAACTTGATTGGACTGGTTTGGAGTTAATTGGACAGTTGTTGCTCCTGTTTTTCTCTTCGAACGGTTCCTTACTTCTTTCTCAATTTGGTAAGAGGGAGCTAGGTGTATTTTGGTCTCATTATGTTCTTAAATAGTTAATGTATAAATTATGGTTAAATTTTAGGTCTTACCCAGGTCGCATTGTCCAAAAATACCTTCCAAACATGAAAATAAATCAAAACCCCTTGTCTGGCAAGTACCTGTCATTATCATAACATAGTATAAATATCTTCTATGATGATCGCGACATGGATGTCACGGTTGTGACCCAGTATAAAACTCTTTTGTCATGACTTTGACACTCCAGTCATGATCATAATCCTGGGAGGGATCACGACCATGACACTCATGTCACGATCGTGACCCTACCTTTTAACCCAAGCTTCCTCTAACTTCCTTCAATCTTTATTTATCTAGCTTCAGAAACTATCAAACATATTAAAACACCTCAAGAACACAAGATTAAGGTCCAAAATCATGCCCTAAACCACATAACACTTCAAAACATAAACAAGCAATCATATTAACATAATTCTAAGCCTAGACATGCAATAATCATCTAATCAACACTTATAAGCAAACTAAAACACCTATCAAAATATAATATAAACTACAACTATCAACATCCTCACACTTTAAACTTTTCTCTATCTTTAAGAGAAAGCAAAAACATAAACAAAAACAAAAACAAACACCAAGAATCCAAATAACCAAACAAACCAAATAATAACACATATGTTAATGCACAGGCACTAATGATACATTGGCATCTAACTTCATGAAGCCATTTTAAACTCAAACACTAACCACTCAAGTTGTGCCAAAATATTAACCTATGTAATTTATGGCTAAGCACTTTGGATTGAATATACATACTAATCAAGGCATTAACTTCATATTCATTCACCTAAAGCATTTGCACACACACATTGATAATTACTAGTCAATCAAAATTGCAACTCTCACTAAGTAACTTTCCATGAAAATTTTTGCTATTTTTGAAGATCAGTAGGAATTATTTATCAAAACACCAATTTTTTTCTTTAATGTTGACATAGTCTTTTGAATCGAAAGCAAACACTTTGTTGTGAATATCCTCTTGTTACTCAACTAGGTCATGTCTTATTAACTAGCGTGGTTAGAATGTCATTCTAGCCTTTTGACGCAAAGACAAACATTTTGTCATAAATGTCCACGGTTACTTAGCTATATCACATTCTCAACTAGATACTAGCTCTAATTATAACCTGAAGGTCAGTGAAATAGCCTAACTCATTTCTTTTTAGCTAATTATCCTCATAAAAGATTACTAATGATGCTACTTATTTAATTAACTTATAATTATCAATCTACGTAACAAAATTTTTGAGGTGCACAAACTAACATCATATCCTAGTTAACATGCATATTTATCTAAAGACACGTAGAACACAAATTTCACAAACTAATATGTCTTTAAAAACATCAATGATTATTTTCAAATTTAAACTACGTTCATCAAGTTATAACCATTGACACATTCATACAATTCACACTTATGCTACACACCATGTCAACCTAAGCAAAAACTAACAATATGATATGCAAAATTCAAACTCATCATGACAATAACAATGCATACCTCCCCACACTTGTACAGCACATTGTCCTTAATGTGAGGACAAAATAACAACACACAAAGGAAATTAAAATTTGACAAAAAAATAAGAAATAAGTAAAAAAGAGTTAGAACATAATACTATTATGGTGACTAAAAAGAATTAAAGGGTCAAATCCTAATCACAACAAAGGTAAAATTAATAAACTTATCCCATTGAATTTTTCTACCTAAATTTTTAAACTTTTCTTTGAACACTAAAGTATCCAAGATATCAAAGGCAAAATACCCAGGCACACATACATTTCTAGAATGAGTATTTTGGAAACAAATACCTTCTTCTTCCAAATATATTAAGAAAGGTGTTTAGAATTTCGACGCTTTATTCTGTTCATCTTGCCACAATACTTGCAGCTTTCCATTAGGTTGTGTGCCTTTGATGGTCTGTTTGACTCTTGGTCCTATTTTAAATGTGTAAATTTGTAAAAATTGATCAAAAACATAGCAAAACACACTAACATGACCCAAAAACATGAGTGCATACAATCGAACCAAACCTTAAGGAAACCACCATAAAGATTGTAAGAATTGTGTGTAAAATATAAAATATGGGTAAAGGGGGCGGATTGTGGGTGAAAGATGTAAAAGAAACAAAGAAGACCAAAAATGAGAGAATTGAGAGAATTTTATGAGAGCTAAACCATAAGAGAGAAGTGAATGTGAGGAGAATTAGGGGAAGAGTGAATATAAGGGTTAAGGAGGAAGAAAGAGGGGTAAAATAGGACAAAAAGCTTGAAATTTCCTTATTTCCTCGGTAGTCCAAGACATTTGTCATGATCATGACAGTTGGCATATGAACTAGGTAACGATATGATTGTGATAGTGGGTGTATGAATTGAGTCACAATTGTAACCATGACAGTAGGCTTATAAACTAGTCACAATCTTGATCATGACAAAAAGGTTCTAACCCATTCACAATTATGTCACTGTAATTTTTTTAACTCTTTTCTTGTTTTTCCTTCTTTGTTCATGAAACCTTCGAGCTTTCTTACCGAACTTATATTGTCATCAACACCACATATTTGAGCCACCCACACCATCCTAAATCAATGTAAGAAAAAGAAAAACCTAATTCTAAAATTGAAAACAAACCTGACTATCGAAACATGATAATAACTACCGAATATGCTAAGTTATGGTCATTAGCTTGATCTTCATCATTGGAAGTGTTTTTTAATTATTCGAAAGGAAATAAATCACTTCCCTTTCTTTGAAGAACACTCTTGTAAGATATAGTTTGCAATGATGCTTGTTTACTTTAAAGGTTTCCTTGTTTGAATTTTCTAATTTGAGAGCTCCATCTATGAATACTTCTGTGACAGTAAAAGGTCTACTCCAACTTGATTCGAGCTTTCTGGGGAATAACTTCATCCTTAAATTGAAAAACAACACTGCATCTCCCACTTTGAACTCCTTCTTCCTGGTATAAGAATAATGCCATCTCTTCATCTTTTTCTTATAGAGTTTGGCATTCTCATATACCTTAAAGTGAAACTCCTCAAGTTCATTTAGTTACAAGAGTCTTCTATCACCCGCTCGCTTTTAATCAAAATTTAAAGCTTTCATTACCCACTATACTTTGTACTCGAATTCCACAAGAAAATGATAAGCCTTACCATACACAAATCTGAATGGGATGATCCTAATTGGAGTTTTGAACGAAGTCTGATAAGCCTATAAGGTGTCATCCAAACTTAATGCCCAATCCTTTCTTGAAACAATCACCATCTTCTCCAGTATCTGTTTGAGTTCACAATTTACATCCTCCACTTGGACACTTGTTTGTAGGTGGTATGGTGTGGCAACAAGATGGTGGACTCCGTATTGTTTAAGGAGGGCATCAAAATATTTATTACAAAAGTGCGCTCCTCTATTGCTTATAATTGTCTTTGGCACTCTGAATCAGTTAAATAACCGTTTAATAAATTTTTTAATAAATTTTCCATCAATTTTTGAAGTTGCCACAACTTTGGCTCGTCTTGATACATAGTCCACTCCTACCAAAATGTATGTGTTCCCTATGGAGGATGGGAAAGGACCCATGAGGTCGAGCCTTCACACATCGAAGACTTTGACTTTGAAGATGTTGGATAACGATATCACATCTCTTTTCGACATGTTGTCCTCTCTTTGACACCTATTGAACTGTGCCATGAATGCCTGAGCATCTTTAAATAGATGTGGCCAATAGAATTCATATTCAAAACTTTTCACATTGATACATCACTACTAGTAAATCTTTTTCAATGGTGATGTAGTTTAGTTTTGGCCCAATTAATGTCTTGCATATGTAGTATATCGTAAGTCACTTTTTATCCTTCCTTTATCCCAACATGTAATCCATAGCTTGATCGCTAGCATTGCACATGACTTTGAATGGGAGCATCCAATCCAATGACATTAAGATCGATGCCAGATGTTAGTGCCTTCTCAAATTAATCAAATGCAGACAAACAATTATCATAAAATGGGAACGTCCTTAACTAATTGGTTTGTTAGAAGTCTTGCTATCTGTAAGAAGTCCTTGATAATGCGATGGTATAATCTTGCATGACCTAGGAATGCTATCACATGTTTGACAGTATTGGGTGGTGGATGCTTATTTCATTTCCATGGTGCAATATTTTATGTCTCAACACTACTCCCTCATGCACCATAAAGTGGCACTTCTTCCAATTTAACACTAGATGTGATTCTTCACATCCTTGGAGTACGTTGCCCAAATTAGTTAGGCACTACTCAAAAGAGTCTCCAAAGACTAAAAAATTGTCTATAAAAACTTCTATTATGTCTTCAATCATATAGGATAGACATCATATAGCTTTGAAATGTAGCTGGAGATTTGCGTAACTCAAAGGGCATTCATTTATATTCAAATGTACTATAAGGACATATAATAGTGGTCTTTTCTTGGTCTTCAGGATAGATGAATATCTGATTATATCCAAAATAACCATCAACGAAGCAATAGAATGAGTGAATAACCACTCTCTTGATCAATTGATCTATGAATGGGAGAGGGAAGAGAGCCTTTTTAGTCACCTTGTTAAGCTTTCCATAGTCTATGCAAACTCTCCATTTGATGATTGTTCTTGTCAAAGTTGGCTCTCCACTTTCACTCTTCATAACAATCATTCTACCTTTCTTCAGTATGCATTGCATTAGATTGACCCATTCACTATCAAATATTGGGTATATCATACCCGCATTTAAGAGCGTCATTACTTCCTTCATTTGAGGGTTCAACTTGCATTGACATTCCCTCAACACCAGACTTCCTTATTTGAGGTTTATTCGATGCATAACAATGTTTGGGTTAATACCTTGAATGTTATATATTTGCCATCCATGGGCTTCATTTGCTTCTTAACAATTTCTACCACCCTGCTCTCTTGTTACCCATCCAATTGAATTGAAATGATGATGGGTAAAGTTTGACCCTCACCCAAAAAGTTATACCTTAGGTGTGTGAGTAAAGGTTTGACCTTTAAAGTTGGTGGTTTCTTCACGGAGGGTGGTATGGATGCTTTAGTTCTTACTAATAATTCTTAATGTCTCGAAATACCTAATTCCTCCATCTCTATATCAACCTCAGACTCTTCTTCATTCGCCGTCTCATCTGTCTTGACTTTCATAGATGTAATTTATTGAAAACAACTCTCTTTTTACAGTTGAATACTTTTGTCCATCATATCAATCTTCAGCAAGCTCTAATTCCTTTCAAAATTTCAAGGCCTTATTCATATTGAACCCCACTTGATTTTCACCAATTTGAAGTGTTAATTTACCTTTATAAACATCGATTAATGCTCTTCCTGTGTTCATGAAAGGTCATCTAAGAATTAGTGTATAGTTTTTATCCTCTTCAAAATCAAAAGCGATGAAGTCCACTTGGATAATAAACTTGTCAACTTACATTAGCACGTTTCCATCACTCCAAAAGGTCTTTTAATTAATTGATTAGCCAACTAAATTAGCATTAAATTTAGCTTGACCTCACAGAGCCTTAATTTCTTTTATATCAATAAAGGCATAAGATTGTAACTTACTCCTATATCACATAAG
>JANZXR010000003.1:10639935-10703069 GCA_027575705.1 Erythroxylum echinodendron
TGTTTAACTGAGAAATGATTTATCTGTGATAGTATTTGATACTTGTCAAGTGGCTTGAAACTGTGTGATTACCTATTTTGATTGATCTTGTTTTATGACACGAGTGAACCATCGAGGATGGTTACTCCGCTGAGTTCGCAAAACTCATCAAAATTGGACTATTGCTTTTCAAGTTCGAGAGTGAGACGACCTAGCTTCTGAGACTTTGTAGAAGTATATTTTGTGCAGTTGTTACGGTCAGATTTTTTTCAATGGTCGGTCAGCTGGGATTGAGGACTTAGTTGTTTCTTTTGAGTTTATAGTATGTGATGTGTACTGAGTTGTTTATGTTCATAGGACAATGTTGTATAAACATGGATGATATTGTGCTATATGAAACAATATAAATCATGGTTTGATATAATGTGATAACATTTTGGGTTTCTAAAAATCTGTGATTGATGATTTAGTGTATGATGCCATGTTATATACAATGAAGAGGAGATAGTCAACATGTCATTTCTAACAGGCATATACACGTGTATCTGATGGACACATGTGCATATGTCAGTTGGGAATGGGGTGTTACAAATTGTGCTTTTAATTCTTTAATACGATTATTGTTAGAGCCTGCTACCAACATGTCGTCTACATATAACAGCAAGATTATAAAAATCATCTTTCTCAAACTTCTTGAAATATGCATAAGGGTCTGCATTCAATCTATTGTATCCAAGGATTATGATGAAGGACTCAAATCTCTTATACCAACACCTCGACGCCTGCTTTAAACCATACAGAGATTTGTTCAACTTACAAACTGAGTTCTCTTTCCCTTTTTCTTCAAAGCCTTTTAGTTGGAGCATATAAATTTTTCTTCAAAATCTCCATAAGAAATGTAGTTTCCACATCTAATTACTTAAGATGCAAGTCAAATGTAGCAAACATTGTCAGGAATTCGAATTGTAATGAGTCGAACCACAGGCGAAAATATTTTATTGAAGTCATGTCCTTCCTTCTTAAATATATCCTTTTACCACCAATCTAGTACAATATCGCTCTACTTGATCATCACAACTCTGCTTAATCTTGTAAACCCATTTATTGCCAATAGGCTTTCCTCCTTGTGGTAGTGATACCAACTCTCATATCTTATTCTTATGCAGAGCTTTAATTTCTTCCTACATTACTGTCATCTACTGAGATGCATATGAACTATTCATTGCTTATTGAAGAGTTGACGGCTCTCCGTCCTCAGTTGAAAGTTAGTATGCAATATTGATCTCTATAATATAATCTGAGAGCCAGCTCGATGCTCTTCTTGTGCAATTTGATCTCCGAGTGTCTGAAACATCATATTCGACTAGTTATTGCTTCTTATGCTCTAGTGCAGCTTCAGAAGAATCATTTTGATCAAATTTCCTTTCCACATGTACTGTTGTAGTCTCTAAATTCTCTTTTGAAGTGCTAACATCTTCTGTTTGCTCTTGATCATTATCTTCCAAGAAAATAACATCTCTTCTAATAACAATCTTGTGGATAGTGGGATCCCACAAATGATACCCCTTTACTCCTTCAGCATATCCCAAAAAAATGCATCTTCTGAATTTTGGTTCCAACTTTGTAGTTTCTTAGGCATTGAACATCACATAGGCAGGACTTCCAAATATATAGAGGCTGGAATAATCCACTGGTTTGCCAGTCCACATCTCCATCGGTGTCTTCAACTCAATTGCAGTCGATGGAGCTCGATTCATTACATAACAGGCAGCATTGACTACTGCTGCCTAAAAGTTTTTATCTAAGCTTATAGATCTTAACATTGTTCTTGTCCTTTCCAACATAGTTCTATTCATAAGCTTTGCTACTTAATTTTTTTAGGGGTGTATGTTGTCGTGAGCTGCCTTTTGATGCCTTCTTACTTGCAAAATTCATCAAATTCTTTACCAGTACATTCGCCTCTATTATTTGAGCGCAAACACTGGATCTTCTTACTAGATTCGAGTTCCACCCGCACTTTGTAAAATTTGAAAGTTGGAAACACATATGCCTTTCTCTTGATAGTAAACACCCAACATCTCCTCAAATAATCATCAATGAATGATTCAAAGAAATTTTCTCCTCCTAGGGACATAATTGGTGCTTGTCATACGTCAGAGTGAATCAATTCTAGAATTTCTTTGCTTCTAAACTTTGATGTGTTGAACTTCAATCAATGCTGCTTACTTACAATGCAATGCTCACAGAAGGGTAGTGATACCTTTGTGGGACTTGGAAGTAGATTCTTCTTTGCAACTATCTTTATTTCTTGTTCTGCCATATGTTCAAGCTTTTTATGCCACCTCATTGTAGATTTGTCATCTGGACTAGTCACCACAACAGATGTCTCTCCTTCTTGCAAAGTTACTTCCTTTAGCTGTATAGATTTGCAACAATCTTCTCTGCTTTTATAAATACCAGCACTCCTTTAATCACTTTTATGGTCTTGTTTTGAATCTCAAATTTGAAACCGAGATCATCCAGTTGTCCTACAAACAACAAATTCTTCTTCAGACCCTCCACATGTCACACTTTTCCAATAGTCTGAGTTGTCCCATCATACATCTTTAACTTGATGGTGTCGATACTAACGATC
Organism: Erythroxylum echinodendron; assembly: GCA_027575705.1. Taxonomy (NCBI): domain Eukaryota; kingdom Viridiplantae; phylum Streptophyta; class Magnoliopsida; order Malpighiales; family Erythroxylaceae; genus Erythroxylum; species Erythroxylum echinodendron. The sequence goes on from JANZXR010000003.1 coordinate 10,642,550, forward strand.
TTTAGAGCTTGATCATTACAGTTATACAGAGATCTCCCATAGACAGATTCATACTGATGGAACCTATCTCTTCGAGAGGTCACATGAAAAGTAGTTGTTGAATCGAGAAGTCATACATCAACAATCTTCTCTCACCTCCAATAATCGTTGCCGCTTCACAGATCATGCACCTCAATCATTTGAAGCATTTAAGTGCTCCGTCACTGAAGTGGATTCTGTCATGCGTAAAGTGTAGAGTTTCCTCTTCAGAAAAATTTTGTTGTGGAGTGATTTGGCCTCGTACAATTTTATGAGATGATCTCAAATCTCTTTTGTCGTCCTCTTCTCCTCTATGCTTGACAATACTCCATCTGCTAGTGCTAGATGAAGATTTGCAATAGCATTCCTGTCCATCCCATTCTACTTATTATCATATGTGAATGTTGCCGCCCTTTTGTTGATGGCTGCTAAACATTTATCTTTTCTCTAGATAGCCTTTATCTTCAACTTTCAAAATGAGAAATTACTTCCATTGAACTTTTCAATCTCAAATTTTGCTATCATTACTTCTATCACGAATAGAATTTAGATTCTACTATTTCACGTGAATAGTACTCGTATGTATAAATAGTACTTGTATATATTAATAGTACCGTATGAGTATATACGAATAGTACCGTAGACGTGAATAGTACAGTATACTTGAATTACAGTAACTACACAATTTAATGCAAAAATAAAGGCATGAATAGTTGTCACCTTTTGTAGTTACTGGTCACCAATTTTTACTGTGCTCACCTGGACTTAGAACGAATTACGCTAAAAAATTCGTCGCAATTTTCTCACCTCGTTCTGATACCACTTGTTGTGAAAATCGACTGAATTAGAGGAGGTTCACAGCTAAATAGAATTGAAAGAATAATGAATAGATACACAAATTTTATGTGAAAAACTCCTAAATTAAGGTAAAAACAACAGGCAAGAAAAAAGAAATTTCAATATGAAATTGAGAAGTACAACTTCTCTCTATTTTACAAAGAGAAACACTCACTCTCTCACTAAATAGGGAAAATACTCTCTAAACTTTTGTGGGGATTTAATAGAAGAGATTTTTGGGACATTAGGAAACTAATATGGGAAGGTCTATTTATAGGCCTCCCATATGCGTACACCCAATTGTGGACAGATTGTCCATAGCTGGCCTTTTTTTATTTTCTTCCTATTATTTCTAACTTTGTGCAGGCGGCTACCTCTTTCTTAACTTTGGTGCAGTCGGCAACAACATTATGGACATCTACTTTTATCATATAAATACTCCATTGTAGGTTAATCATAGCTACAAGTTACCCGTCTCCAACAAGTGGATAATAGGAATGATGAAGGGATAATGCTGGGAACTATTTTTGCTTACAAGATCCTAAATTCTAACTCATTAGGTCATTATTAATCAATAAAGAAGCCGCCAAGTCGCCATCCTAACCCTAATTCGCAATGCCTGGTGTCAAATTAATACTCATAAGCTAGGGCCCTGATTACCAAGTGGATGATAATTAGTAGTGCTACTCCAATTAGTCTTCTGTAATGTTTTCATGCTAGTGAAACTACTGACCTGGATAGAGCGATGCATCAAGAGTTACATAATTGAACTAAATCTTTCTAACTTTTGAATAGATTCTCAAAAGAATATGTTGAGAAAAAAATTAAAGGAGATAATTTGTATAAAGTTTTGAGCTAGATGCTTTGGTACAACGATAAATGCGTATGACTATAAGGTTGAAATCTTAAATATCATACACCAATCATTCAATTTGGAAAAGGACCAATCCAAAATTCTAGTAACATTAGACTATCACTGAGCCATTTGAAGGTTGATGTATACCATCTAAAAACCCCGTCGGAAATGTGTGTTTTTATTTTGTTGAACATATATTGAGCTCATTTTCAGGCTGTTGGAGGAAAGGCAATAGCGTCTTCTACATTATATTTACATCTAAGGTAGCAATAAGAATTACTAAATGGCTCTTCTAACACTGCGTTCTACGGCTTGTCATATTCATTGTCCGTTGATATTTCGATTAATCCCTGCCTTTGTCACAGGGTTATCATCAACCAGGTGGATATGGATAGTTGAGATTAAATTATCACGACTAGTTGATGATTAATTAAACAAGACCTCTGATTAGATCAACGCATGCCAAACTCTTTTATTTGAGAAGATGGTTGATTTCAATGGCTGCCGCCAGTCAGGACTAATGAGGAGGAAACTGCACATCATCATATTCAATTGCCAAACATCATATTAAATCACCAAGTGAATTTGGACACGATGGCTTATGGGATCCACTTTTGTGGGAATAAACTAAAAGTTCTCTTGCATAAAAGCAGAAATATACGACGACCTTGCTGATTCACACTTGGTGTCATTTTATTCAATATGCAAAAAATAAAAAAGAAAGAAAACCTAGGGTTCAGTTCATTATTCATGGAGTGTGGCTCTTCCTGTCCTGAATTACAGGCATGCATACAGGAAGATGTATAGTCAAATAGGTAGATCCAAGAGAAGCTGTCGAACATGTACTGAACAGAAATTGTCTTGATTGTTGTCCATTATTATAATAAAAGCAGCAGACCATATTTCTTTTGACGTGAAAGAGAGGGCGAGAGTGAGATAAATACATATATATATAGACACGCATGTGCATGAAAGATGTGATAAGGGATGCCTCATATGTTTCGTCGATGTCCTGTTACATTCAAAAGAAAATATATAGAAAATCAAGACCTAAATGGCAAACCCACCTTGCACAAGCACGACCTATTTTCTGTTTGTATAGTACAAATAAAGCTATAGATATCTCTATGTTATTCTGCTGTCCACACACCCTTGTATAAATTTAAAAGAAAACCTCTTCTAAAGCAACTAGATTGGATCTTAGTAGGTATTTAATGCTGGACGACAGATTTAGATGGGAGAGAGATGGAAGGAACAAGCATGGATTCATTGACAGTAAACCAAAAACACATTCATGAAAGGAAACTTTATTGCTTGCGGGTCCCGAGCAGTCACTTCAATTCTCGCAGGGCCTTCTTGCACTGAGATGTGGCACCCCTCATTAGTTGCACACTTTCTTGTTAAAAGATGTTTGATATTGTAGTAAAAACAAATCGCAAAGCTACAGAGTATCCATTGCCAATCACATGCAAAATCAGATACAAACACGCGTTGAAAGGCCCCAAAGACCTTTTGTGTTGTCAGGCCAAACTTATGCCCTGAAAGAGGTTTCTCCTCTATCTCTTAAAAAACTAAAAACCCAAAAAGAAAATACACAGGTCTAATTTACCACGTCACACGTGTGGACACTTTTTATAGAAGAAATTTTAGTTGGTTTGGCCGAAGGTGAAGAAGGCCAGTAGAAAGAGGCAAAATCCCGCCAAAGAACACATACACACTTGTGTGCCATGCAACACCCTAGTTCATGAGCACACGGATCACTCATTTTGAAGACTATAAACATATATCAACAAGTGTTGGAAGCTAGATTTCAAGAGAGGGAAATGTTGGTGTCAATAAGAAGCAGTCTTCAATATCTTATCTCCCATTTGTTGAGTTGCTCACACTGGAAAGTTTTCTTCCCTATTTTCACCAACCCAGTTGTTTTCTTTTTCTTTTTTTCTTTCTTGCTTCCTTTCCCCAAACTATGTTCACAAGGGGTCCCACCATTTGATTCCCTCCCTCATTCAATAATCCATGCTTGCATTTCACTATTAAAACACTTATCTCCCTATCTTTCTCAAGCCTAAGATAATTAATGTAACAAATCCCATTTCCCTTGGGAATCCGCAATGCCATTAGATGTCATGAATGGCAAAGCCGATTTAAAAAATTAATAAATATACCAAACTCGCCAAACTCTCACATATTTATATATACACACCTCTATTATATATACCACTCATGTCAATTTGCTCTCCAACCCTTCTAGGAAATATTTGAGGATTCTAGATGACTTAGGACCACCATTTGATCTCTATTTCCTTGGTTTTGTTTTCCAAGAAGACTTTTTTTTTTCCTCGTTATAATCTCTTTTCCTCACTCAGAGCTTCCTTTGTCATCATCTACCCACAAACAGTTATTTAATTTTCTCCTTCTAGAAGACGGTGACGAGGACGAGGATGATGAATCACTGGACCTCATTCTCGCCCGAATCGTTACTCGAAACTGTGGTATGACTTTTGGGGTTTTCCTCCGGCTGTTGCCCATCTCAAGATCTCGCATTAACAGGTAGCAGCCGATGATGTTTTCCTGCAAAAATTTGATGTACTTTGGGAGTTGGGATACTTGTTTGTACTTGGTAAACATACGCATGCCCAATCGCAACCACAATCATTGAATTGTATTGCATGTGTGTATATGTATATATACATATCCTTACTTTGCTTAGCCCTTCACACCATGATTCAGCATGCTCGGGATTAGCAAGAGACAAGTTTGGAATTTCATTGGCCGCACATAGAATAGCCGCCGCAGCTATAGTCGAGGGCCAGTACTCAAGAAAGCTGGCTTCTGTCGACATCAACCAAAAATGTCACATTTCACTGAACAACCGGCTACGAAAAAGTGCTTATACTATATCAGTTCTGCCACGTAAAAAGTTAATTTGTATCCGAATATTTACCTTTGAACACGTTATGTACCTACCTTGAATATTAGATAAAATGATCTCTGTGGCCCTTGATATCAGAAATCCGATATCGGTTCCTGTTGGATCGAGTTTGCAGGCAAAGAAATCAATGAAACTAAACGGTGTCACAGATCGTAGTCTCCAATCCAAAACACTCAGAACGAGAAGCTCCATCCGGAGAATAGTTCTCGGTTCAAATATGTACTTAGTCCCTTCAACCTAAGTTAGAGAAACAACATCGGATAATATTGTGAGTCAAATCTCTTCAAACATAGTATATAGACAGTTTATAGAGCTTTGAAAACCTGCAGATCCAATAAAGAAGGAACAAGAGGTTCTTCCATTTTAGCTGCCAAAGACAAGCAAGCAATGGACAAGAGCTGCATTGGCCACCCTTTTTCCTGCTGCAAATATAAACACCAAGATCCATAGTCAGGACCAAGTTACTTACTTTGGTACATAGGACATCCAAAGTGTAATAACAAATTATTCAAGATTTAAAATTATATTCAATTATGAAGAACCACTATAGTATGTAACTTTAGTAAACAAAATAATGAGTGCCCTAAAGAAAAGATGTTAAACTGAATATAAACTCAATCTTGACATAAGAAATAGAAAAGAATACACAATAATTGTCTGGTCGGATCATGTTTCCGACATGTGTAACAATTACCTTAAAATTAGTCACTACAAGTACTCCCATGTTAGTACCTCCTCTTCAGCACTAAATACGAAACGTATTTAGTTTGGTACGTACTAACGTCGCTTTCAAGGTTTGAAAAGTTAAATTTTAATTACAGAGATAGTCAAATTGTTTAGTGGATTTAATGTAACAGATTCAATGAGTTGTAATTAACTGGACGCTTACTGGCAAACAGCAGGAATAAAGAAACCGATCTAAGTAGTTGACGGAGAGATACGTCGTCAGTGGTTGAAATCTAAAGTACGCCTGCACCTGCAAAACCATTCTCATGAGGACCAGATGAAACGATATTTCCATTTTTACATGTCGACGAACAAAAAGATTCCACAGAACTCAACAGCTGTCAGTATAGCAATACAATGGCTAACGGATGGCTCCAACGGTAGATAACTTCAGATGAGAGTGGTGTGTGGGTGTGATGGCAATTTAGTAGTATCGTTGAACTTGAATACCCTATTTTTGATACCTTGAGAATCAAAGCAACGGATTGTTCTCGAGCCAACGCGTCGAGAGACTGAGACTTAAATCTAGACAAATAGTCGAATCCAGGAACGAACTTTCTTTCGTCTTGTAAGAAACCAGTGATTGATTGTTCCGTACAAGAGGAGGATTCGAGCTCCGACGAGCACTCCGGCGACTCGCGGGAAAATATTTCGGAGGAGTCCTCACAGCAGAGAAGGTCAGAGAAGCAATCAGAGCACGAAATGGACATGATCGCTCCGGCAAACAGGTTCTCATTATCTTCTCATCAAGGGTACAACTTCAGCCCAAGTCAAAACGACTTTGAATCTTGCGGAATAATGGCCGGAAATAGCCGAATGTGATAGAATAATAGGAGCGGAGGAGGAGGGGTTTCGGTCTTGAGTAGGAGGATTGTATATAAGAAGCAGTTAGTGTGGATATAAATATGATATTTTAAGATTGTCGTTTTATAATAAAATTTTATTTATTTTCTAAGGATTTTACTTTTACGGAAAGAAAAGGTGAGAGTGAGAGTTGAGACTTGAGAGGCGCGGGGTTGTGATAGGTTTCCCGGGAAAATCCATTCGAGGAGAGGCGTGAAAACTGATGCAACTGTTATTCGTCGAATGCCTACTGTGAAGATAAGGAAGGGCCAAACCTTGTGGCGCCAAAGTGAAAATATAGAGAGAAAAAATAAAAAATGTATTATTTAATTTCCAGATAATTAGCCAATGGAATGGGAAAACATAGGCAAAGGAAGGTCCGCGTGATAGAAATGTACCAAGCAATTGATCAATTATTTTCGAATAAGATAATTACAATAATAGTAAGGAGGTTTCCTTTCCCGCCATTACTGTTTTACAATTACCGTTTTAATAATACGATGTGAATCATCTGTAATAACTAATAATATATTTGTGTAAATCTAAAACAAAATCTTGAGAAATATAAACCCTTTGGAGTACAGAACTTGAGATTTTAGAAAATTTTTAACTTGAAAAAGGGCAGGAATATTTTTTAGTATTACACGTTTGTCAGTGAATCCTAGACGTCAAAAGTTGTGGGCTACCCCACCCCAACCCCACTGAGAATAACCTATGGCTTATGGAAGGAAAGGATGGCTTCAAACATAAAACTCCAATCCCAACTCCAGTTCCAATTGATTACAGCAATTCAGAGGAGTGGCATAACTTGCGGGGATGGCAACACACATCCAGAGCACACCCACACAATAATGTTGAAATCTTTTTCCATTCTCTCATTATTACTCAATCTCAAGAAAAGAGAAGCAGATGCAGATGGGTGCAGTGACACTAACATTTGTGCCACTATTAAGATTATGCTACAAATATGAATATCTTTCTACTATGACGTTGGTAGTTATGTCATTCCCACTCCCTCATTAACTTACTAATAAATTGTATGGATTTATCAAATTGGTAGGAATTTTTACAGTTCTTTAAGGTATAATTAGTCTTATTTGTCTGACTTTGACTATTACTTATTATCTCTTAATTGTTAGTTTGATTTAATGATTTATTTAAAACGATGTTTGGTTGGAGGTTTATTAATGGAATGGAATAAAATATAATATTATTCCATCATTTAAGATGATAGTTTATAATAAAATTGAATGGAATGAGATGGAAGAGGAGAATTTTATATTATATCTCGTTCCATCTTAAACAGTAGAAATGAGAAACCTCCTGCTTCAGTATGGAATGTAAAATAATAAACAACTTTTCACTGTATTACATTATAAATCTCTCTTCCAAACAAGATTTCACTCCCAAACAATAATTTTATAATACTACTTCATTTACATTCTCTTCTATTATAAACTATTATATTTCATTCCATTCTATTAAAAATTTTACTTTAAACCATACATAGCCTAAGGATTAGATGACTTAATTTGACATATCATTTAAAAAAAACTAATAGATGTCCTCATTAATTAGTAAATTATGCTTTTTAGTTTGACTTCGAATGTTCGTTATTAAGAGAGCCTCCTTTTCCCCGGAGAATTTGCATAATTTTTTGCTAAACGATATCCATAGAACAGTTGTGATGCCAATTTATGAAGTAACTTCTTAATTTTGTATAAAATCGCTAATTTACAAAAGGGGGAGATATAATTTTTTGAATTAATCTAAACAATAACAATAATAAACATAAACCTCAAACACAAATTTTAGTTAAAAATAATAGTTTAAATAGTATTTTTTTATTAATGAGGATATGTTGTAGTTAATTTAATTGGACTCATATTTATATTTATATTTTCAGGTGATAAAATAATTTGATATTACTATTTGTTCTATACAATTTGGGTTAAAGAAGTCAGACCATAGGTGCTAAAAGTCTATCACTGTCGCAATATTTCTTTGGTTTTGAAACTTAATCCTTACAACTGGCTCGCCGTATTCTTTTCTTTGCTGACATTGATAAAATCAACAGTCAACCATCGTAAAGTCACGTCTTTATTAGCTGAAACATAATTGCACAATTCACCAACTCAAGAAATGTCCATTTCCTTTTCCCCTTTTTTTTCGGTTTTGATGAAATCTTGTTTGCAAGTATGTAATTGTAAGGTTGTCGATATAATTAAATCCACAATTGACTGTATAGGTGTCTGGTAGCATTTAAACTGATCAAACCTGTCGGGATCCTTCTGTCAGTCAACTTCACTCTAGACTGAAACACCCTCCCCTCACTGCTTCCATTGGACTGGCAATCGAGTCTATGACCATTATGTTAATTGAACCTGTAATTGGCCATTTCTATTATTTAAGATAAAAAGAAATAATATGCACCCCTCCAATTAACTATGACAATATTAAATTTACCACTCCACATCGGTGATTATAACGTTTGTCTCATTCCTGCTTTGTATATCTCTCCCATGTGCTATTAACTGGCATTCTACTTTATATATTGTGTGGTGCAGTAGCAGTACTGCAACTGTATATCGTCTTCTTCCCTTTTTGCTGTTTATAAATTGTCCCTTTCTATTACTTATTTTCTAGTACTTGAATTTTGCAATAATGAAAAATAAAAAGAATTATTCAAATCTAATTATAAAGAAAATCAGTTGTTTATTTTTTATAAGTTTTTGAAAAGTCAGGTCATATAACTCCAAAACAACCTAACTCTTTGGTTGATGACATTAGAAAACATTGCTAATTACTTGCTTTCTAAGGCCAAATAAGAAGGAAGATTCGAGTTAAACGTCCCTTGCAAAAATTGCCTATTAAGGTCCTTCCAACCAACATGGCCATATTTCAAAGTAAGCGATGAAGCTAGAATACTAAGTAACTATAAGCACAGCTTCGCTTGCCTGTATCGATGTAAATTTAGAATTAACAAAAAGAAAGATTGAATTGCGTATATTTGGGTTTTTACTGATAAAAGTGTCTTACAATAAATGAAATTTATGTAAGATTTAATTTTCCAACGTAAGAAAACATCTGGCCAAGGAACTAGGAAGGCGATGAAAACAGACAAGCGTTAATGTGTCATCACATAAATGTAGCACTTGCAAGTATTTGTTTATATTAATTAACACATGTTTTTTTTGCTTAGAGGGTGCACTAAAGTTAATACATGCATATAATTAGCCATCCTCATTTTTCCACTCCATAATAAACCAAAGTTGGTAAACTGATACTGCAATTCTATATTTTCCACCTACAACAACTATCTAATAATATCTTGGCGGCATTGACATAAAGAACATAAATGGATACATAATACATAAGAACTAATGGTACACTGGCAGACTCCTCTTCCTCACACTACTTGCAAAAACACACACATCATAATTAGGAATTGGACTCCCAATTATATTTGTATGGACTATGTAAACGAACTATTAAGTGAGTGAACCTTTGCGTTTATATCTTCCACATCAAACATTTATGAAAAGTTAAAGGACACACTGCCTCCTAACTTGTTCCAAATTTTAGGTCATCTTAATTTGCGGAATGCTTCTTTCCATCGAGTGATAGCGATTGCAAGAAGGAAGCCTTAATTATTTTGTTGAAACGGATAAAAGATTTTATCCTGTCATTAAGGAATGCCAATAGGTTTTCGCCACGTGGCATTTTTGCATCTGATTCATAAATGTGTCCTGTTTTTAGTTTCCTCCGTTCATCCTATTATAAACGAAACCTTAGCAAGATTCGTCTTACAAGAGTGATTTGTTTATCAGTTCTAAGAAATATTCACCATTCTCGTGGACTTGCTTACTCAGAAATTGTATCTAACAACAAGCATAACACAACCAACCGTAACCTGCACAATTTCTTGACGCCATGTGGCTGAATTAAATTAAATGATTTACTTAAAAGCAACTGATTAGACCCTGACTTGACGGACATTAAAGTTGTGATCATATCAAATTTCTGTCCTATCACCTATGAGAAACATGATCTGCTTAGGGAGGTTTATTTTTTCTTTTTTTATATACATGAGATATTTTATTTTCATCATATTAGTCCTAAATTCTTAAGACCTCACCTCAAGAATCTTAGAAAAGTTAAATTTGAAATTTTAAGATTCCTCAAGTTCTTACTTAGCCTATACACTTCTGCACATAAGGAATCGTTATATATTAATTAGTTAGTTGCTGATTGATCACTAACCCAACTCAGTATTAGGTTCTCATTAACTCTAAGTTTTTTAGTAGTTCCAACTCTTACACTGTAACTGAAAGTGAGTCGTCTACAATTAATCTGACCAAAGAGCATGTCCAAGAGACTAAACGACTAACAGGGAAAATTTTCTTTCTCTTTCTCTTTGTGATGACTCAAACTCAAAATCTTTTATAAAAGAGGGCCTTAAGTGAAGAGATGAAACCAATCAAACTACTCCTACTTACAAGGGGGGTTTATGTTTTTCTGCGCCCCAAGTTAGACAAGGGTCACACGAGGGAACTTTGTTTCATAGCTTAAATAAATACTATAAGAACTTTGTATATACATACATATATATACGCAAGAGTGGGAACATCATTTTCAAACACCAATTTTTTCCCGTATATTTACTTTTAATTATGGTTTTCAGCTAAGCTTGTATTATTTGCCTCCTAAAGACAAAGACTGTGTAAAAAGTAAGCACAGGGATTTCTCTTTTTCCAAGTTTTGTTTCCTTTGTTTTTCTGTTTAGCAGAGACAAAGCGAAGGAGAAATTTGAAGTGACTGTCATTGATGGTGAGATAAGCCTAAGCGCAGATTCCTGTTTTATGACCTTAGGTTCTGTTATAGGTTCCTATCGTGCTCTATTCTTCACATAATATGCTTATTATTAGGACCCATTAACTCCTTTTTCAGCTTTGGTCGGTGTGGTAGATTGCGACTCCACCATCAATAAGACATTTCAAGTCTAACATCATTGAACCCTGGTTTTGGATTAACCAAATCGACGGTTAAGTTCTTGTGTTGCAATTTAACATATTTTAGTGCAACAATGATGGATCTAGTGAAAAGTATCCATCAGATGTATGATTCTATACACTGACTTTTGTTAGTACATATATCATTTGTTATTAACAGTATATGGACACAAACATATTAGTTTTTTTTTTTCTCTCTAGCAAGTTTTTTAGAATAGAATAGTTAAATCTACGTAAATAATTAATAAGATATTTGTGATAATTCGCTTAGTTATCGATCCGTCTATATGAAGTGGCAATAGAACTTGTAGATTCTGCCTAAATTCATAATTTATGTCATGCATGCTATGATGACGACATCCCTTTGATTAAATCGCTTCATTTTGTAAGTTCACTAAACATTTTGGTTCATTTTGTCGAGAAGAAAAGAGGTGTGACTGTGCATAGACAAGTCAATTCAACAACCAAATATCGAAACAAATAAACAAGAACAAGAGCAAAATAAAAAATGACTTTTACGATCAAACTGTTAATCTTACTTTTCTTAATTAAGGATTAGATAAGGGTCTAGAATGGAGCCAACACGAAGGTTTAGGTTCTGTGGTTGTTGCTGTAAGATTGGAACGCATATGGTCTTGTAAGCATGTTGTGTTCCTCCATGATTACATTTCTAGTTCCACGAGTTAGTGTCCAAACCAAAGTCCAAAGACGAGTGGATGGTAATTAGAGAAAGGAAAAAGACCTTCCATTTCTGTTCCTTTTTTTACCCTTCTTGTCCATCAACTTCATTGATATATATGAGTGGCGGAAGCAACTCCACAGCAAAAGCTTCAATAGGAAAAGTCATCAAAAACAGGAGCCTGAATAATAGCTCGCAAAATCCCTCTTTAGAAAACATAAGCGGAGCATGATTATGCTCTATTTCGAGTGGCTGACAAACCGGCCTGTCGCTGCTTCAAGCTCTTTCTTTCCATATCTATATGTCAATCTTTTTTATTGTAGATACTTGTGCACTATTAGACTGCATCGAACTACTGGTTTGGAGCTAATCTTATGACAGAAAATCTTTAAAACCTTGGAAGTACATAGATCCATGTCTTGGGTATACAAACATTGCAAAGAAACAGAAGACTGATGATCCCGAAGGTTAAAAATTTGTTCCCCATCACAGATCTAATTTCTTGATACAATCTTTGTATTTCTCCATTGGAAAAATTGATACTGTTAAATAATATGTTCTACTGGTCAACTCCCTGGCACAAGTCTAACTCTTTTTGACCAAGCTTCTTGGTGCAGAAAATATGCCAACTGTATAAAATTACTGATCTATTCATTTGATTTGGAGTAATAAGATATTGGTGTCAATCAATTGACAGACTACCAAATTCTGCTCTTTAATTTCCCCTTGTCTTATATTTTCTGTTGGCAACTGTTTTTGCCTTTCTGTTTAGATTAAGTAAAGCGGAAATGCAACTGTAAGTCGTCTCAGAGCTCGAATTGCCAGTTGTATGGTAGGTGGCCAATTCAGCCGACAAAGGTCTCTGTCCCAATGATCTGTCACTTATCAGCGTTTTTGTTTAAGATTTACCCAAAAAAGTGGAAAAACATGAGTTCAATCCTTTGTATATGCTGTTCATATTAATCCTTCAACATCTAGTGGTGCTACCGCAGGAATGTTAAAATGGCAAAACAAAAGTAAGGCCTTACAAGGATATTATACAATGAGAAATAGTAGGTATAGTCCTTGAAGTTTATGTTATGACTTGGTATGTACTTGGAAAATGGTACATGAAAAGGACTCAGCAGATGATCACTTTTATGTTTTAAAAAGCAATGTGGGCACCAATTACATATACTGCTTACCTATGCATTAGTTATCTTGTAGCCAAACCCAATAATAAGTTCTTATGCACGTTTACTTCATAAGCCTTTTCCCCTGCCTGCGATATTTTCACAAGGAATCAAAGTCATCCTGGATTCAATTAAACTTGTGGGTCTTGTATGTTTTTCCTGCAAGTTGTGATTAAAAAAAATTGCAGTGCTTGAGCTTGAATTGTACAATTTGCATCTACTCTTTATTTGCAGTGTCTGTTGCATGAAATAGTGGAGTTCATGTTGGTAGGTCCTCGACGACTTACAAAATGGCTTATTCCTTTCCTATATATTATAGCTAGTGGGAAAGCGAATCGTCGAAAGGATGTTTATGAACTATGAAGGATAGTGCTGAACAGTGTGATAGTAGTTCGATACTTTTTAATGTTAGTTGCAATCGTCTGCTGAACACGATAGGAAGTGTCACATTATTGTTAGGAAGAATGTGAGTTACAGGAACTGTTATATGCGAGTTAAAATTAACTATTTTTTTAATAATTAAGTCAAATAGAGATTTACATGTCATTGCTTATATTTATAATCTTTCACGAACTTAGTCTTTTCATAAGATTCAGTAAGTGTGATATGTTTATTGTCTAGGTTATTAAGATATTTATAGTATAGGCCTCATCTTTGACTAATAATTGTAAGTTTCTCTTATAATCTTATAATCCTATCTATAAGTGACTTGTGAGAGGTTATGTTAACATCATTTATAATCTCAATTACACTAGAGAGGGAATGACAACAACAATGTTTCAGTAGAAACACCACTAAGATGTAGGATATAGGGAGATATAGTATTACGTAATTTTATTCTAATTATTAGAAAGCCTAGTGAGAGAAATAAGAACTATTTTCTTTGTTTTTATAGAAATGAAATAGAAGAGATTTTACAAGATTGATAGTGTGCTTGTTTAGTGGGTATGAGAAAAGAGGAATGGATATGTAATGAAAAATAATGGTTAGTAAGGAATTATGATTAGACGACTTATATTTTCATTCCCAGTTTTTGGGCATTAGTCCATTCCTCTTGTATCAAGAGGAATAGGAGTCATCGCTACACATATTTGGTGCACATTTTGCCGTGGCATGGTATCGACTTCCGAATTTGTAAAAATTATACGTGAGCCATCTGCTATTCATCGCTAATAGTATTAACTCCTTTCTATTTTGCAAGATACCCTTATCTTGCTAGTACTATCATTCCATTCCTCCAAAGTTTTCAAGGCAACTCTCTCACACTTCTGTTTCTGCAACTGCGAAATCATTTTTCATAGTGATTCTTCGCTTGAATTTGATGATGCTAGAGGAACAACTTATAAAACAAAGGAACATCATACGGTAGTTGAGAAAGCCGCGATTTAGGTAATCTCACAGTTTTCCTTTCTTGTTTTAAGCTATGTTTGGTTGGACAAAAGATTTTTAATGGAATGAAATGAAATAATTTTTAATAGAATGGAATGTAAATATATGTAATATTAGAAAATTGTTGTTTGGGAGGGATGGAAGAGTTCATAGTGTAATATAGTAAAATATTGTTTAGAAGAAGGGTTTATAATATAATATAATGAAAAATTGTTTATCATTTTATATTCCATCCTAAACCCCCCAAATCAGAGGTTTATCATTTTTCCTGTTTAGGATAGAATGAGATGTAATATGAAACCTTCCTTTTCTATCTCACTCTATTATAAACCCTCCTTTCAAATGATAGAATAATATTACATTCCATTCCATTCCATTAATAAACCCCCAATCAAACATAACCTTAGAATCCTCTATAAACAATGATTGTGATATACCCTTTTGTGTAATGGTGATTATGATTTTAGGGGTTTGTTTTCTTCACCTTTTGCTAGTTTAATTCTTCGATTCCTTTTTTCCTATGATCTAGTCCTTCAATTTCACTTCTCAAAGCTTTAAAATTTCTATCTCTTTGCTTGTGTAAATCACATGGAGGTGTTGAGGTGGAGTCCATATCTATTAGGCATGCAATTCCTAACAAGTAG
The DNA here is from genome assembly GCA_027575705.1 of Erythroxylum echinodendron. Classification (NCBI taxonomy): domain Eukaryota; kingdom Viridiplantae; phylum Streptophyta; class Magnoliopsida; order Malpighiales; family Erythroxylaceae; genus Erythroxylum; species Erythroxylum echinodendron. The sequence goes on from JANZXR010000003.1 coordinate 10,657,658, forward strand.
CAGATGGGTTCCAGCATTTACATACTGACACCATCAATAGAGGAAAGACCAATTAATAAAGCGAGAATCTTTCTTTGAAAATTTTAGTCTTTTATATTTTAAAGCAGAAAACAACGCTTTTCATTACCATCCATGACTAAGGTCCTCCACTCTCCTTCTTCTTTCCCTACTTCACTAACCACCATTCATTCATTCTTCTTCTTCTTCTTCTTCACCATCTTCTTTATCGTGCACACATTCACCGGTAGGTGGTGGCGGTGAAGATGGAGGAAATAAGTTTCTCGTGACATGTGAGTGTGACCTAGAAGAGGAGTTAGAAAAAGGAAACAAAGAAATCAACTTTCTTTGTTGGCTTTGATTTTTACACTTCTTAGGAAATCTTTATTGGCTTGCAAGAGCGATAGGAGGGGGCTTTCCTGTGGAGTTCAAACCTGAAGTGCCTAGGCGAGCTCCTAGTGCTAGGTACATTTTCCACTTTTTATAACAATGTGGAATGTGGGTTTCGGGGGTTCATTTCCTTCACGCGTGTAGATATACTTATGTAATGGTGATTCCGATTTTGGGGTTTTGTTTTCTTCACCTTTTGCTATTTTAATTTTTGATCCCTTTTGTCCTCTAGTCTGGTCATTCAATTTCACTTCTCAAAGCTTCAAAATTTCTCTCAAAGCTTCAAAATATCTATCTTTTAGCTTGTGTAAATCACTTAGAAGTGTTACGGTAGAGTCCATATCTATTGGGCATGCAATTCTTAACAAGTAGCAAATGGGTTCCAGCGTCTACACACCAACATCTTCAATTCATGGCCACAACTTAGTGATTTTCTTGTTTACACATTGTCAATTCCTTTACACACCCAGCAATTGTCACCACTTTGACTAATTCCATATCCTAAAAGCATGATATTGGTTTTCTTTTTTTTCATGTCACTATTTTCTCTGCAAACACCCTTCTTCACATATATAATGTATCTTCTATTACAACGATTGTCTTTCAACTTTGTTTGGTCTTACATCTCTAAGTTTGTTGCTTTTCTTGCTTTCTTCTACTTTCTTTGGAAATAAGACACCCGATGTTAAAAATCATATATATTGTTTATTGTTTACATTAAAATTTTTTTAGTGGTTATGATGTAGGTGAACGACTTCAAGAATCTAACAATATCATCAAGAAATACCCAAAATGAGTTCCTGTAAGTTCTTTATTTACACTTGCATTTCTTAGATTCCAGAGGTCCTATTTTATGCACAATAGGTTGTTTATTATGCTAATATGATTGACAAATTTCTTAAAGTTTTAATCACTTTGGAAAGATTTTGCACAACATCATTGTCTTTTAAATGCATTAAAACAAACATATGCCATTATGTTATGTCATATTAGTAATTTGCTAATTAATAACTTAGCAACATATATAAAAGTATTCTCTTCAAAAGACTTTTCTTAACATTCTAATCAACAAAAAAAAGTTTGCTCTTCATGCGAATTCTCATCAATTAGAGCTCTTTTAATATTAATTATCACTCATTCACCACTAACAAAGTTCATTCATATCCTTTATTAATCAATTGACCAAAACTCGATATATTTTTATCAAGGCTGAGACCTAGAAGTACATCAGTTATTAACTTTGAAGTATGTATAGGAACTAATCTCCTTCTTTTCACTTTCAAAAGTACACCATTGACATATTTCACTTTTCTTGGAAGATGAAAATAATGAACTTGAAGGGACATTTATTATTATAATCCATATGACATAGCTATGAATAATTGATAATGTAAACAGTTAAGGCAACAATAGTAAAAATAGTTTCTTCAACTTCTTGATCATCTTTCTTTATTAACTTTGCTTATTGTTTTATCTTCACTGCTATTACCTAGCTTTTCAATATGCCCTATCTATATGTTGGACAATTACTTTCTGAAATTTTTAATGTAAATCAACATAGCTCGCCCCTATTATCGAACGATGACACAAACTAAAGCAACTTTTAATACTTTAACAAATAACAAATAATATGATGGTTTTCTTATTTACTATCCATTATATTATCGTATATTTGTACCTTAATATAAGGTCCTTGAAATTAAAACAAGGAAGAAAAAAGGATTGATAGAATGAGATGGATGTTTAGATCGACCATAGATTCTGATAATGCCTACATTAGTGAACTTCGTACGAATAGAGCAACCTTTAGGGTATTGTTTGATATGGTAAGAGATGTCGGGGGTTTAAAATCCACTAGGAACACATCTATAGAAGAGGTTGTAGTAATGTTCATATACACTTTGGCTCATTATAAAAAGAGTAGGACAATTAGCCTACTTTTTCTTTGTAGTAAAGAAACCATGAGTTGGCAATTCCATCAAGTTCTTTATACAATTATGAGATTGCATCATATTTTGCTCAAGAAGCCGGAGCCTATTACTTAGGATTGTCAAGATGAGAGATGTAAATAATTTCAGGAAATTGAACATTATAATTAATCTATAACATTAATATGAAAGCTTTTATGTGCTAAATCACTTTTGTTTTAATTTGTAGGGTTGCCTAGGAGCCTTAGATGGGACACTAATTAAAGTTACACCTCCTAGTGAAGATAAGCCCTGATATTGCATAAGAAAAGGATGTATTTCAATAAATGATTTAGGTGATTGTTGCCCAAACATGCAATTCATATATGTATTGCCTAGCTGCGAGGGCTTTGCACATGATGGTCATATGCTTTGAGATGTGATCTCAAGGCCTCATGGTCTACCGGTCCCTCGAAGTAAAATTCTGTTACAATATCCAATTTGGTTTCTCTTTGGGTTATGTTGCTTAATCATAACTTATTGTTCAATTATAAAGGTTGTTATTACTTGGTTGACTCTGGATATTGCAATGCAAATGGACTTCTTGCTTTGTATCAAGGGCAATGCTCTCACCACAAAGAATTCGATGGTCATCGACTAGAGACCGTAGATGAATACTTCAATATGAAACATTCCAAAGCAAGGAATGTTATTGAGAGATGCTATGGATTATTGAAAGGAAGATGGAAGATCCTTGCATCCCCTTCATTTTTCTCAATTCAAACCCAAGTTCACATTATAATGGCTTGTTCCTTTTTATACAACTTGATTCATAAGTTCATGAGCTTTGATCCACAAGAGTCAATTACTAAAGATGAAGAAGAGAGTGAGGAAGATGAGAATGATGAAGATGATGAAATCGAATACATTACACAAATTAGTTCCACTGATGAGTGGTTGACATTAAAAAATAATATAGCAGCTAACATGTATAATATATGGACAACTAGATCTAATGACAATGATATGGATTAGTAATTTAAGATATGAGTGTTTCATATGATTATTAAATTGATGAAATGTTTTGATTTTGATTAATTTACCTGAATGGTGAACATCTCTGTTTGTTTAGGATTAGCAATATATAAATGAGAGTTAATGAATTACTTTTGAAATGCACCCATGTGCTGGTTGACTATGTGTAAGTGAGTTATTATATTACATCGTTGTATTCAGATTTTTCAGCAAAGTTATTTTTGTTATATATTATTTTCTTGATAACTCTGACATTGTTGTACTTTTATTAGGAATAGCTATAGCTGCCTATGGGAGGGGAAAGAATAAGCAATATTGGAAGGATTATGAGGTTGAAGCCTTGGTTGAAGTTTTGCAAGAACTAGCTTATGATTCTTTATGAAAAATAGATGGGGAATTTATGAACTATAAGATCCCATTATCCCATGATTAGCATTAGAACCCTAGGATACTATATATGAGAATTTATTGAGAATTTAAAAGGGCATTTCATGCATCATATGGCATACATATATACATGAATAATGTTGGTGCTCATTAAAATAATTGTACATAATGTGATTAAAGTGTGAATTATGGAATAATTGTCTTGAAAATTGAATTGGTGTGTATTATAATTAATTTCGTATGTTTTTGGAGACATTTCAGACATTTTGGAAATTTATCAAAATTTTGGGGTATTTTAAAATAGGAAAAATATAGAAATAAAAGACAAATAGAAGTGTGACAAATGGACAAGTGAATGTGTGACAATTGGACAAATTACTATGTGACAAGAGGAGCAATAGCTTAGTGACATTTGGTAGCTTCACATGATTACAAATGCAAAACATGCATTAGAGACATGTGGCAAAGTTAAGTTAAGCCACCTAAGTCACATTTTTTGTTAAGCAAGGAAGATTTCTGCAGCTCTTTTATGCTTCACCAAAATTCTCCATCATCAAAACCTCCCTTCTTGCTTATCCATTACTGAATCCTAGCTTGAATATATGTCTTTAGCGTTTGCTTAATACACCTTGCAAAGTCTTCAACTAATTGGGGTTTTTGATTATTGCTAAAATCTCTCATTTTCTTTTCCCCACACTTTTGGAATTTTAATGAAGAGAGTGAAGGTTAAGACAAGTAAGTTATGCTTTAATTTTTATAGTATTGTAAATAAAATTTTGATGAGATTTTCATGTTTGAAAATGAATGCTTGCATGAATGGTGTAGCAAGATGAATGGATGCATGCATGAGTGGTGTAGGAAGAAGCAATTTCTAAGATGTAAGTAAAGTGATGAAGGAGTTAAATTAGTAGAAAATGTGCAAAAAGTGTATAAAGGATTATGATAATTGAAGTTAAATGAGCATTAGTGAAGTGCAGAAAATGTGATATGTACAAGTATGAATTAGGTTTTGTTTTTGTATTGTGATTATTCATGAACTTGTGAATTGTGTATAGAGATTTCTGAACTGAAAATTGAGGTATAACTGAATCATCAACATGAAAGGATAGAGAAAGGATAGAGAAAGGATAGAGAAGTAATAGAACTTTGGCAATGAATTGTGCTGAAGTATGTTATATGCAGTGTTTTACTAAACATATATCTGTATTTTGGCCATAACTTGATCTATAAATATCTAAATTGGATGAATTATGATCTAGAGTAAACTAGAGACATACGAATACATTTTTCGTGAAGGAATCAAATTTGAATTATGTCTTTAAAAGTCTTCAAATTTGGCTTAAAGTTGAGAATTGTGTTCTGTCGAGGTATGAGAATAGCATATGGTATTTTGATTATAAATTGCACGATACTAAACTGAAATGTATGAATTTGATGTCATTAGAAACTTAAGACATAGAAGAACATTTGATTAGAAGAAAGTGATGCCTGAAAACTTTTTTTTCTAGGTCAAAACTGGCAAGAAAGAAGGAAGAAAATATTGTATTGGAGGAGAAGCACAATCGTGCTTCTACAAGGCTTTATCAAAGGGTGTTTATTTGGATGTTGTTCGACCTAATTCAAGTAAGGATGTTACCATATGAGGTATGTAGGTTTAAATGAGAACTTATTGAATGAGGGGATTAAAGTGAGTAAAGAGTATTAGAGATTAAAGAATGTTTGGTAAGGTGTTGTAATTGCTTATAAAGTGGTTAAGGAAACATACCCAAAAAGTTGTCATTGAACATACATAATACATGATACATTCATGAATGTGCTTATGATTGACTATTTATTTAAATGTGTAAATTTTGTATATGATTTCAATTTATAGAAGAACACATTGAGGGACCGCTTCCAGACATTGCTGGGACTTCAAGGCAATAAGCTAAAAGGAGCAATAGTGAGTAACCTAAGATGGTCTCACCTTGATTGTTTGTTAAATTATGTACTGAATTATTGTGATGTGTATGTATTAAATTTTAGACATTCAATGTCCGAGGCATTTTAATGCATGAATAGAACATTATAAGTGCTACTTGAATGTGACTATGATTGACAAAATGATTCTCAACTATTATGTTGAATGCTAGACTAAAAGTCCGATGACAAATGTGAATGAGAAAGAATGCGAATGTGACAAAATGAATAGGCATGTTGCATTTCATTACATGAATGCATGAAATATAAAGGCAGTTGTGACCGGAGTCGCCAGTGAAAAAGAGCTTAAAGCTCAGACATCTGTGGTAAGAGCCTATGGCTCAATGTGTATAAAGAGCCCTATATCCCCAATAGATAAGGGCAGTATGATAGAGCTCGGTATCCACAACGGATACGGAAAAGTGAAAAAAACACTCGATCAGAGCAATGTAATTAAATGAAGTTGAGTCTCATAAGCATTGCGTATACAGTTGATATGAATAAATTGAATGATTGCAATGTTTTGAGGACTTTTATTGTATGAAATGTGTGATCGATTATCGATGATTATAATCTACATAATTATAATGGAATGATGAATTGTGTGGATTCTGAAATGTGCTCTATATGAACAAAGAGTTTCTTGATATTAAATGATGAAAATTGAGATGATGTGAATTACGTGATGACATAAATTATGTGTTGCATGACAAAAGTGAACCATCGAGGATGGTTACTCAATTGAGTTCGCAAAACTCAACCAAATTGCAACGTTGATATTTTCGGATTCGAGAGAGCGACGACCTAGCTTCTAAGACTGCTTAGAAGAGATTTTGTACAGCTATTGGATAGAGGACATGACTCAATAGTCGGTCAGCTGAGACTGAAGGATTATTTTAATTTTTGTTTAATTCCTCGTGTATGTAACATAGTTTGTAGACAGAGCTGTAACTCTGATAAGCTAATATTGTACAAACATGGATGATGGTTGTAATGCTACATTGCAAATATGGTTTATGAAATGATATGAGGAAATTTTTGGGTTTTAAACATTGTGTTAACTATAAAGTAGTTATGATTCCGTACTATATATAGAAAGTATAATAGTGAGCATACTATTTTTGTCGGGTACGTGCATGTTCATCCGAAGGGTGTACGTGTGCATGTCAGATGGGGGTGGGGTGCTACAAGAACAATTACATGGTTGAAGTGTACAAGATGTTATTGAGTAAGATCCCCAATTTTGATAAGGAAGTCGATCCCTGCATTGAATCTATGATTGAATGGTCAAGAAACCAGTACAATCCAATTTTTGAAATGTGTATGGAAAGTAGATATCAGTGGGATGAAGTTGAACATAAGATCAACTGTGAGAAACAATGGTTTGATAAATGGTGCTTGGTAAGGACATCTAACTTAAAAGTTGATTGAGCTCTTATTTTAGTAGTTTTTTTTCTCATAATGATAATATTTTCTTGTTATGAAGTTTTAATCTTATGCTTCCTGTAATTCTTTTTTATAAAATCACAAGAATGCAATTGGATTGTGCAACTTTAAATTCCCGTATTTGCGCAAACTGGACATGGTTCCACGGGACTGAAGCTGAGGATATAGCTGAAGTAAGTGTTAAGGCTAATTGTGCAAAACATATGACATTGTATTCTTTATCGGACAGTGAAGATGAGCCTGTTGTGGTCTCTGATACACAAAGATCCCTAACTATTTCTTCAAGCACCTATGCAACAAAAAAGTGAAAAAACCTCTCACTAAGAAAGGAAAGTTTTTATAAGAAAAAAGCCCCAGCAACACTTCAGAAAACTATTAACTTAAGGTTAAACAACTTCATTATAAGTTTAAGTCTATTTGTAAACAAATGACGTTGCAATATACTTCTATTACAAATGCTTTGATTGTGGAGTCTAAATTTAATTCCCTAACTAATAAGAAGATGCAAGAGCTCATTAATGAACTTCTTAATATTGGCATATCTCAAATAGATGTTGGTAAGGTTGTTGTGTTATTCTATAATGATCCTGCTAAAGTTCAGGATTTTTCGTTTTTCCAAGTCATTTAAAAAGGTCTTTTGTGCTTGGATTCTTTTATCCATCTTCTAGTTCATGAATAATGCGAGAGAGCATATTAATACTTTTGTAAGTATTATAAATTTATGATGCAATTGATGTTGCCTATCTAAGTTATTTTGTATTAGTTGGGAATTTTGTAGTTGTGAGGCAAACAAAGCTTGTATTATTAACCTAGTAATTTTGCATCAATTGAAGGCTTTTGGTTAAGATATTATGTATAGTTGTGATAATTTACATCATTTACATCATCAGGGGGAATCTAAATTGTATTAAACTATGTTACTTGATTTTATTGTAGCAATGGAATGATGGACATTATGGTTATATTAATGAATTATACAATAATTTGGATGAATAAACTGTATTTTGAGGACATTATGTGATTAATGATATGCTTATGCAAGAAAATACTGAAGCATTTTTTTCTTCAAGAGCAATTGGAAAGGAAATACCATAATATACTTGATTTTAAACATTTTGTCATTATAAATAGGGGTGCATAAATTAAATATAATCAATTAGAATATATTTAAAATTTAATGTAAAACAAAATTTTAACAAATTTTTATTTCTCAACATTTTTAACAATCTAGCCACCATCAGTAATGGTAATCATTCCTTCGTCTTAACCAACCATCATAATTATAATAATTATATATATTCTCATTCTTCACTATATTCATTCTCCTTCTTAGTACCATTGCTCCGTATGAATCAAACGCCCCTTAAATAACAATAAATCCTGTCTTCGTGTCTATATATTCTTATTATAATTTGATTATTCATATGCTACTAAGACACATAGGATTGAATGATCATATAATTGCTTTTGCTATATGATTGACCTATTCGTGACAGTCAAATTTGTAATACCATAAGTACATGAGGTAGTTATAGCTAGTACCAGTAAGTATGGGCCGATCCCATAGAGACTATGAATATTAGCACTTACCCTTCCCCCATTATCGTGCCTAAAGATTGATTTTGTATTTTTAATGAAAAGAAACTAAAACTAAGGCAAGCAAAATAAAATAGGAAACGAAATTGAACAGAGAATTCAGGAAGCACTAGAAAATTATCAATAATCTAAATCTCCTTGATTGTTCTCTATCAAGTATTTTGATGATGTAGATGTTTGATCTTATATTCTAGTGGTCTGTTGATAAAATTTTCACGTCTCCCGCTCTTCTAGCTTAAAATAGCCTCCAGAATTCTCTCTGGAACTTCCAAAACGATGCATGCTACCTCCTTCTCACGTTTGACTATTAAATGTCACTTTTATATGAAAATTTTGGGTTATACACGATCGTGCATAGGAACGTGTAAAATGAGAATCTGCATGATATTGCAAAATTACACAGGTGTGCAAAATTGTATTGCCGTGCATTTCTTCCAGATTGTTGTTTTTCCTATTTTAGTTGCATTTTTGTTTGGTTTCTTCTTCTTTAAGTCCGTGCAAGCAATTACAACTTAGAAACACAATTGAAACAAATTAAGTACCAACTATATGATAAAAATATAAAATATTATCAAACAAAATACATTAAATATGAATAGTAAATTATAGTAAAATATCCATCTATCAAACATCCTTACACTTAAGTTTGTGCTTATCCTCAAGCAAACCATAATCAAAAATATATATTTCACATCATCATTCCATTATTAATCTTAACCTTTCCATTTATACTATACATCATCATATCTTATTGAATAAAATTAACATGCAATCAAAATCAAGTTGTCCTAAAATTAATTTCCTAAGTAATATTAATAATAATCATATCAACAATCGCATTGAAATCAAAAGCATATCTCTTTACACCCTCACTAAGATCTCACTCAATGCACTCAAGTATTTATGGTAAAAAGCATTAAAACTCTCAATCAATTCATAGTAGAATCCTTACCATAGGCTTGCAATAAAATCACATGTCCACAACTTATGTACAAAATAGAAACAAAAATCAAAAGCTCTTTGTGTAGGTTGTAATGGGGCTTAGGTAAGGGATGAATAGGATAATAAAAGGGGCTAAGTAAAGGACATTTACTTAAAGGAATAGTACAAGACTTATTTACAAATATACATAGGTCTTTTCATTACAAAATAAATGGTACTACATAATTTTTTTTATATTCCAATCGGTATCATAATTCAACAAATATTGGAGCTTTCACAAAATTCAGATCTTATAAATGAATAATCTAAATAACCTTCAAGGTTCAAAATAATAATAAGTCTCCAAAGAAAATAGGATAAAGGTTAATAGGTGGGTAAAATCAATGAAAAAGCATAAGGCTCAACTTGGTCATTCCTAAAGGTAAATGTAAGAATGTGGTAATTTTCAAAAAAATAGGCTAAGCAAGTTGGTGAATATAAGCAAGTTAGTGAATCTAAGTGCCATCATCATGTCAATGCTTCTAATTTAACAAATATGGTCTCAATATGCATAATAAAAGCAAGTTCTAGAATTACCCTATTATACATGATATCACACACATGAAAGAAAAAAAATGCTTTAACAAATTTTGAAAATTTGCTCTTTAGGCTCAAAAGCTTACGAAAACAATGGGTACATATATATGTGTGTGTGTGTGTGTGTGTAAATAATATGTAAATTTCATTCAACTTAAAAGTTTCAATGATTACGAAAAATATGATTTAGAAAAATAATTTTTTCTAGCTATCATCCGTTTGCATTCGAATTCAAAATCAATATTCGACAAGGAGATATAGTGTTCATAGACAGATCTCAACCAATTTAAGACATTAGTCAAAAAAATTTATAATCAGGATTATAATAAGTTTAAAGAAATCATTTAAAATTTAATAAACCCATCCTCACACTTAAAGTTGTACATTGTCCTAAGTGAACATAATATAAGTAAATATGCAAGTGAGAGGGTTTGGTACTTTCCTGATTATGAAGATTTTTTGATTTGGATCCATCCAATGTGAGACTAAAATCCTTGAAAAATATGAAAGAAAAGGATAAAAAGAAACAAAAGAAACAACGTAACGGAAAATAAAATCCTATACTAACTGAAAGCAAAAACAAGATACTATCAAAATTAAAATAAAATTAAAACTAACTCATGGGTTGTCTTCCATGTAACGCTTCTTTAACATTGCTAGATCGATGTAACCTACACATTTCCATCATCTAGGGTCAATAATCAGTGACTTGCTTCCACCTTTTTCCCCACAAAGTAGTTTCAAAGCTTGTAGGCAAGTCATATGTTGCAGGATAAAAACGAGGACATATTTGATTAGATTAATAAAACCAATAGACTCCATTAATGTATCTTTTAATGACAAAATGTTATAAACGTAGGGAATATCAAAACTTCCTATATCGTTAGCTAGCTTGAGCAGTTTGTCTTTGAAGAAGTGGGAACCTCACTACCAATACCTTATTAGTAGTTTCCTTACTTTGTTCCTCCACCAGTTCTTCCTCAATTATCTCTGTCCACTCTTCTTCTTCTTCTTCTTCCTAGACAGAGGCTTGTATCTCATTTTCTTCAATTACCTTCTGCCGCTTTTTTATCTCCTCTTCTTGGATAGAGGTTTCTTCGTCTTCTTCTTCAGGAATCTCTTCTTCACTGCTAAAGGTGATTGTCTCTTAGTGGATAGTATCAGTTTCAGTAAAACTGGACAAACTCCTTTGCATCTCGTTAAATAATATATCCATCAACTGTTCAATTTGATTAACCATATTTTGTATACGAGCCTGTGTTTCCTGATGCCTCATGTTTAAATCTTGAATATACTCAATCATCATATCTCTCATAGCAATAGTTACCTCCTTGCCTTCTTGAAATGTATCTTCCTTTATGAAATCAATTGTTGTCTCTTCTTCACTTTGAGATGGTTGGAAGCTCAAATTATTCTCATCATATGCAAGTGAAGCAAGTCGCTTTTTAATTCATGTTGACTAGCTACTCTCTCGGCAAGGCATTCCATTAGTCTATCTGAAGCTATAGAGAATAATCAGGGAGCACAATAGGGTTCATCTAACCTAGACACTAATGAAACAATTAGTTACACATTGCCGACTACGAAATTAGATATACATATACAGAGACTTGAATTGAAAACAACAGAATCATAATTATAAATCTCTCTAATTATTCTTTATCGAGTATTCTGACAATGTAGATGTCTAATATTATATTCTGGTGGATCTATCATCTTCATGTCTCCCTCTCTTCTAGCTCACAATCACCTCTGGGATCATCTTTGAAACTTCCAGAAAGATGCTTGCCACCTCCTCCTCTCGTTTACCTCTGAAACCTCACTTTTACATGAAAATCTAGGTTTTGGGCTATGTACAGGAAGTTGCATAATGAGAATTCGTCAGATATTGCAAAAATACATTACACGCCCATGCATTTCTTCCAGATTTTTGTTTTTCTTGATTCACCCGCGTGTTTGTCCGGTTTCTTCTCCTTTAAGTCTATGCAAGAAATCATAACCTAGAAACACACTTAACTAAATTAAGTGCAATTATAACCCAGAAACACACTTGAGATAAATTAAGTACCAAATATATGATAACAGTATAAAATATCAAGCACTATACATTAAATATACGTGGTAAAATAGAGTCAAATATCCATCTATATCACTATATAATTTCTATATACAGTATCATAGCTTGTTTTAATACGTTTTATATCCTTTAATTATTTTAATATATTTAATTTTCAAATTAGAAAAACTTAGATTGAATATTTTAGGTTTTTGGAAAAATCTGCAATTTGAATTTCATGAAAACTTACAATTATTTATTTTTCTTTGTGATTAAGTCAATTGGTTGATTAATAACTATACCAAATTGAGTTTCTAATTGATTTCGTGACTTTTTTGTTAAATTATGTTGTTTCTTATGAATAAGTTATAAAATTAGTTACTAAATCAAAGTGGGTTATTAATCGATTTTATAACTTAGTTGTGCCTAAACCTTGTGTTTTAGATTTTTTAGTGACTTACTATGGTGACAAAGTTTATTTTGTATATTTTTTAAATTTTTTGATGTCGTCCCACTAGTCAATCGAGCGTATTATCCATTTGACCGAACCCCAAGCTATTTAGGACAAATGTCAAGGGTTGTTTCACTTTTGCAAGCTTTTCTGCAATTTTGCTAACTTAATCATTTTAATCACCTTCTAAATTGTTTTGTCTCTTAATTTAGTATTAATATTAGCCAAAGGGTAATTATGTATAAGTTTAGGAAGATATTATAATGACTAGTAAATGATATATTTTGATTTATAAATTATTGTCTACTCAAAAGGGACAATGATTTGTAATAATATTTCTTCCTTGATATATTGAAACTCTTGTTTGCATTATTTATTCTTCAAAATAATAAATTACAAATTTTTTAACTTTTGTAAATTTGTTTAATTTCAACGTTTAACCTTTTTAAAACTTTTGAAAAAGTATCCAAACTTATAAAAATTAGTCAATTTGATTCAAAAAGTTATCTCTATTAACATTTTATATATGTAACTGACAAAGTAATGTAAAGATTGACATTTAGAGGGGCTATGTGACATCTTCTTCCCCACATGGTTTTTAAACATTAAATAATTGAATGCTTTTAAAATATATAATTACCAATTTGTTTGTCAAAGGGAGCTTACAAAGCATATTAACAAAGATAGAGAGCCATCTAACCCTTTTAAATAACAGTCTTTATGTTGTTCCATCAGTTGCATAGGTAAAATGTTAACATAGACAAAATTTTGAATTGAGTTGTTGAATTTTTAAAAACTTGAACGCCTAATTAAAAACTTAAAAATTTTGAACATTAAAATAAAAAATTTAAAAGGGTTCCTTAGTTTTTATTTCGTTATCCATTATTCTCCCCAAAAGGAAAATTTTGATGTGGATTTTGAGTTTTGTTTAGTCTATTATGAGAAGTGTCTTGTTTATTAATTTAGTGAGTCAAGTAGTAGTGAATAATCAAATATGATCAATTGATATCTTAGTTAGGAATAACTTTGAGGTTTGGAAAAGTGATGTATAATTAGCCTTAAGTTTAATAGATTTGGATATGACTCCCTGTGCTTATGACACAAGAGTTCAACTAAGTGATGATCTGTCTGAATCAATTTTCGAACATGATGGAGCAAACAAAGGGCATTGTTCCAAGAGGGTGAGATCAAATAGGCCAAGCATTGTAATCATAAAGAAGTCCTTTCACTATACTTTAAGGGTAGGTTATAAGCTAAAAACAAAGCCTAGAGGTTTATGGAGATTTTGAAGGAAAGATTCCTAGAATGTGAGAAATTTATTCTAAACAAATTATGGATTTGTTGACTTCACTATGGTATGATGAAAATTTTTAGGGTTAGAATTTACATTATTAGAATTTCAAATATAACCAATAGGATAAATGGACTATATGTCCCAATTTTTAGTTCCTTTTTGATATATTAAGTGATGTTTTCTTTACCCTTTGACTTTAATTCCTTGATGGCAATTTATAGTGGCAAGAAAGAGGTACAAATAGTGAGTGAGTTAATCCCAAAAAATATTGAGTGAGTTAATTCCAATTTATGTTCAACAAGAGGAAAAGATATAGTGTAAGAAGGTTGATGTTGTGAATTTGGTATCAAAATCCTTGAAAACTAAAGGAAATCATCAGAATCCAAATAAGAAGAATAAGGGTTTTAAGAAGGATGGAGACAAAGTTAATGAGCCATTTAATGTGGTTAAGAAGAATGTTAAGTGTTAATATTATAATAAAATATGGCAATTGAAGAAAGATTGCTATAAGTATAAGGCTTCTTTGAATAATAAGGATAGCAAACTAGGAAAACTTAAGGTTTTAGTTCACTTTGAATCATCTTTAACATACACGATTCAAGTAGTTAGCGGTTCTTCTATTCATACTTCTAGTTACATTATAGGAAATAAGGAGGTGAACACGTTTAAAATTGAATAAAAGTATAAGTAAATTATCTAAGATATATTAATTTGTATTAAACGATAATATAGTGTTGAATAAAATGGTGTATTTATTTATGTGGTGTAGTTTAATTTAGTTTTTAGACTTGATGATGTTAATACACTTTAATTTTTCGTAATAAAAAGTTTCATTATCCCTCAATTCAATTATTGTAGGAGAATGCTTGTTGTATGATAGTCTTTATTGTTTATCTTTGAAGGATTTTGAAGAAGTGGATATGAATATTAAGAATAAGCAAATAAAATGAATTTAACCTTAGAAAATTTATTCACTTTATGATATAAGAGACTTGGTCATATTTTAAAAGAAAGGATTGAGAGATTGACCAAGGATGAGATCTACCCTAATTTGATTCATAATGATGTTGGTAGTGTAGGTATAGAATATATTAGATGCAAATTCACTAAAAGTAATAAGAAATGTGCCACTAAAGGTAGTGAGGTTTTAGAGATTATTCACATAGATATTAGTGGACCTTTGAACCTAACAACTGATGCAAAGGAATTATTTGTAACTTTTATTAATGATTATTCTCGATATTTTTACCTGTATGTCATTAGTAAGAAGTAAAAGGTCCTAGAGAAGTTTAAAATATTTAAAGAAAAGGTTGAGAAGCAACTCAATAGACCTATTAAAGTTATTGAGTTAGACTATAATGGAAAGAATTTGTTTTACATGTAGTTAAATGAAGAGAAAGGACCTTTTGCTAAGTTTCTACTATAATGGAAAGAATTTGTTTTACATGTAGTTAAATCAAGAGAAAGGACCTTTTGCTAAGTTTCTAAAGGCCTGTAGCATAGTTGTACAATATATTATTTCAGGTACACCAGAGTGGAATGGAGTAGTAATGAGGCGTATTCTTAAACTAAAAGACATAATAAGGAGTATAGTGTTAAGATAAAAACTTCTTAAGTATATATGGGGTGAGGCATTAAAGACAACCATTTTACATTTTGAACTGTATTCCTTGTAAGTTGTTAAAAATCTTTTAAATTATGGATAAAGAAGAAGCCTAGTTTGGATCATTTATGTTTTGAATTGTCTAATAAAGATAAAAAATTATCTTATTAGAAAATAAGCTAGATCTTAGGATAAATCTTGGGTTTTTTTAATAGGCTATTAGGAAGCTTCAATAGGTTACAAGTTTTATTGTCTTGGTTATAGAGGCGTCAACTTGTATGGTATATGATATAGGAGATGTTTTATTAATATATGAAGTAGTTGAGGAGTATGAGCCAATAATAGTACATGTTCTTATAGTTCATAAGAGAGTTGTTAACATACTGTTAGAGGTATATGTGGATGACTTAAATGCAATTTTAACTCCTAATTTGGAGATAACGCAGATGTTGTTCATCAGCTTGGGAGGAAACTCAACCTAATCTTAAATCATTATCGACACATTCATAAATAGATAGGAGGTATACACCTTTTGATGATTTTGTTAATTATATAGATGAGACCAATTGTGTTTCTGGAGAAATTTGTAGATCTTTTTACCTATGATGAAGAAACGAGGAGTAATCATTTTGGTAGATGGATGACGACTATAAATAAAGAGATGTAGTTTTTGACAAATAATATTTTTAAGGGTTAGTTGGCATTCTAGAAATATTTAAATAATTTATAAATGGGTATTTAAGATTAATAGACATGTTAAAAGTAAGATTAGAAGGTTTAAAGCAAGATTTGCAGCTAAGGGTAATATTTAGAAAGAGAGAGTAAACTAAACTAATACTTTCTTACCACTTTCAGTTAAAGACTTGTTTCTAATAATTATATCTTTAACACCTCATTTTAATCTTGAGTTTCAACCAACTAAATGTTCATATAGCTTTCATGAGTGGTGATACAGTCTGGAGGAGTATATATAACAACTTAAGGGTTTTGGGGTAAAGGAGAATAAACACTAGGTTTCCATAGTGAAGAAGTAATTTTATAAATTGAAGCAAACATTATGATAATAATATTTAAAATTTCGTAACATGGTTATATCTTTAGATTTTGAGAAGAATATACTTAACTCTAATATATACTCTAAAATTCAGTAGGAGTAAGTTTGTATTTCTAATATTGTATATAGGTTACAGATTGCTAGTCAACAATGACTTGAGCATGTTCCAAAATGAGAAGAAGTTGATTTTGAAAAACTTTAACACGATATATTTTGAAAAAACACAATTTGTTCTTAGAGTGGAGATTTATAGGGTTAGGTCTAAGAAGGGTTTTAGTTTAGCTCAAAAAGCTTATATCAATAACATGCAGGACTATAAGCCAGTTATAACACCTATAGTCAAAGGTGATAAGTTTAGTAAGGAGGAGCACTCTTAAAATAAGGTGGAGGAAGTGATCATTCACTATAATAACACATATAAGAATTTGATTCATATGTATGTACTATATATGATACTATTTTTACGGTTAATGTTATGTTACATATTTTAAAAATTTTAGTTAAAGGCATTAAGTTGCAAAGAAGAAAGAGTTGGGATATATACATAAAAACATAGAATATATATTGGCTTATAGGCATGTAGATGATTTGAATATTATTGGATATATTGACGCTGATCTTAATGGTTACTGAAATAGAAAAAAAGTCTACTACAAGTTATATTTTTATATTAACGACAGGAGTTGTATCTTGGAAGATTTCTAAATAGTTTATTATAGCGAATTTAATTATAGAACCAAAATTATAGTTTGATTAGAGATAGGAACATTTATCAAGTAGTTGAAGAACATTACTAGAAGGTTAGAATTATTGATTCAAGGTTCCTTGTGACAAATTATATATTGCATTAATCTCTAATAATACAAAAAACACTATTGAAGCGAAGTATATTGAGATTAAGTACTTTAACTTTTACGGATGAGTTGATAATGATGATGTATTTTATAAGTAGATAGTATCACCAAATAAATTTTAGTTGACCTACTGATTAAAGAGCTTAGGACTGGAGATTTTGTAGACAAGTAAGAAATATGTGCATTATGTTGTCTTAAGATATTTTAATCTAATGGGAGTTTATGAATTTTATATTACATGTTTACGATATTATAAATTAATGTAGTCGGAAACAGTGCACTTGTTTGTCGTATTGTGATGTTTGAAATGTATGCTTATAGTTATCTTTATTATATATGAGCATATGTGATATTTTATCTAGACATGAGTTATAGCTTCTTTATCAAAGTAGATGTTTTGCTCCATAATTGATTTTTATGTCCATAACTATTTATGAAGTGGCCATATTTTGATGATTAGCCTAAGTATCTGATTGTTTGTCTCTTTTAAGGATTATATGTCTTGATTTGAGACTAAGTTGATGTAGTTATACATTTGATTTTACAAGTTATGGATGCAACTTACTCTATACTATACTACACAAAAGAGTTCATTTAATGAGTTATTCATGTTTGTGATTGATGTAAACTGAATATATAATAGGTGTATTGAGCTAATATTGGGTCTATAGGTTTGCAAAAATAACTACATAAAGCGTCAAAGGTATTCCTACTAAAGATACTTTGAAATCTCAAGTTAGTAAAAACTGAGGGATATTAAGTGTAAGGAAAAATCTCTAATTGAATTTAATGATAAGGATTACTAGTTCTTACCTGGAGGTATCTCGTTTTTACAGGAAATTCTATAAGTAGTGTAATTAGCAATGTTATGAATATCGTATAGACCTTGGTATTAGATTGAGTACTGGTATAATACTGTACTAGTACCAGTCAATACCGGTTATAGTTTCGGGTAATTTTTTAAATTTATAAAATAGTCCTTGAATTTTTTTAAAACTTGAAAAATCGTCCATTAGTAAATTGTATTGTATACTTTATAATTTTACATGAACCATGTCTCTAAAAATTATAAAAGTAAAAATTTAAAATAACAACATTTTATTTGTTTTTATTAACAATAACTTTAAGATATTTCACGTATAAATAATAATCACAATTAATAAAAAAAGACAATCGTCATACAAATATAAAATGAAGAACAATATAAAGTATTAAAATATTACAATTTCATCATATAATAAATAATAATTACTTCAAAATATCAAATAAAAAGAACAATAAATATCTTTAACTCTCTAACTGTTACAATTTACAATAAGAGTTCGTGATAAGGAAACATTTAAGTAGAAGTGAAGCCTGAAATAAAAACGTTTACAATTACATTGCATATATAAAATTTTACATATAATCAAATATAAGTAAAATTAAAAGAAGAGCAGAAATAAAAACCTAGAACTTCATTCAACCGCCTACTGGGGGGATACCTGCTATAACTGCACTGATCTCAATTATCATTTGGTACAAAATTTTCATCATTGAGAGGGGCCATATTATCATCATAATTCAAATTTAATGCACCAAATGACATGTCAATGCTTTCCCATTCAAGATTATCTTCCAAGTCACTCACATTTATCAAACTCGGTTCTTCAGAAATTCAATCCATCAAAAGATCGATATTATCAATACAAAATGGATCTACTAAACTACTTGTTCTATTAAGAGTCCTAGTAAACAATAAAATTTAATCATTAAAAAATTATAAGAAGTTATATCTAAAGTAATAATGATAATAACAACCTTTCCCGAAGCTTTAAATTGTAACGAACGAAGACCAAGTCATTCAATCTCTTATGCTCCAATCTAGTCCTTTTATTGGAATGAATGAATTCAAATGTGCTTTAGTTCCTTTCACAATCTGTCGCACACATATATTGACTTAAAATTCGAATTGCAAACCTTTACAATTTGGAATACTAGTTTCTAATAGATCCCACCAAGAAATTGTTAATTATAAAACAAAAAAGTAGCACTATAAACAAAATAAAGTGATGATTAATTTTCAACAAATGAGAAACGGGAAAGTTAATACCTGTAAAAAGTTTTGTTTTTTGTTGAATAGCAATTGACATCCTAAAATTCCCAAAAGATTACTTATAAAGCTACATTTGTGAGTTTAAGATATCTTGCATCATCTCATGGATAAAAACTGTTGTAATAGTTAATAGCATTTTCCTATTAACTTCAGCTTTCTTTATAAAACCTGATCTGAAATAGATACTAGGATTTAAAAACACTCCAGTTGCAAACAACGGACAGTAAAGTTGCTTTTCCCATCTGTCATTAATGACTACAAGAGTAAAGCTTCCTTCGCCCTCTCCATGACATTAAAAAAAACTCATTGTTGCCTTTTTATCACTATCAGCTAAATGAAACACACCTTTACTAAGGGCTCACAAACTTATATAACAAATTGGCATTGCAACCAAAATTCAGCATCTTCAAATATAATTCTAAAAACCTCCAATCCAGTATTAGACCTAGCATATTGAGATGCAACTCATTCATCACTTGTAAATATTTGTCTCCACTCTTTCTTCATTATAACAAAGCATTGAAGTCACAATAAATTTGATGCAAATGTTTTCATAGTAGGACGATATAAATTCCCACTATTGGTAAAATCCTTTCTCATTAAATTCAATAACTATGCACGATTGTAGACGAGCTTGGTCACCATTTTGACTTTCTGCACAGTCTCATCACTAATAAGAAAATACCTAACATCTCTTATATTTTTAAACATTAAGTCAATGCAAAGTGTAGCATAAGGAGTCTAAAAAAAAAGAATTATATTTATTTTATAACCTTATTCTCGCTACTTTATAAGCGGATTTATTATCAGTAATGAACTGAACAATATTTTCTTACCCTACTTATTCACAATTTCATCGAAAATCTTAAATAAAGTATTAGTGTTCCTAACAAGGCTAGATGTATTATAAACTTCAGAAACATTGAACCATTTACATGATAAACCAAAAAAATTAGTAATAGGCTTATATCTCCAATTTGTCTAATCATTATACATGATTGAACACCCATAAGTAGCCCAATTCATTCTTCTTTCTTCTAACTAACTTTTAATTTTAGAAACTAAGTAACTCAAAAGTGTACCTTTGTAGTCATCAATAGAAGGAGCTTTGTATCCTGGACCGTAAGAGGTTATAACATGCATTATAGGCTGATCATAGTAAGATTGGGAAGAATTGAATGTTGCACCTGTATCATACCACTATCTAGCCATTGCCATATCAACATTATGATTCGCATCGCCTGATTGCCTGATACTACGAATTGAAGGCTAAGCTCCAGGAGTTATTGGTGGTGTAAAAAAATTACTCATATGCTTTCTTCTCTTCATAACATCAGGTCTAAATGCAACATTCGCTTCTTGTTGGGAAAGAACACTACCACTACCACTACCACTATCGCTACCATTACTACTACTACCTTCAACATTTTCACTATCATCATGAACAGTAACAAATGAACTTCCACTACTAATTTCATAATTCAATCTGTCCTTTCTATTTTTTCGTATTGATATTCTTCAAGTAAAGTTTGCATTTCCTACTTCACATAATAACTTACTTTTTTACAAGGTTCCACATCTCCTTTAACCTTAGTTAAATGCTTCTTTTAATCGGGTGATTCGTTCACCTTTCAAATGCTTATTATAAATAAGCAAATAATATAATTCTTTATACTGGGGACCAATGTAGCATGAGCCCAAGTTGGATCATTGTATCTTCCTGAAGCAGTAAATGTTTAGGAGTACTTTAACTTCCTTCTATTTATCTTTAAAAATAAATGAAGACATATATCAAAATAAAGAATACATATTTTCGTTACAAAATATGCTTGTCCATTTTATATAATATAACTCATTTTGTACGATTGCATTATACACAATTCAATTTTATCCAGCTAAATTTAATTTGATCCAATACGATTCATCAATAAATCAAAAACCAACAATTTAAGTAATCAACATACATAATTACATAAAATGGACTTATGCATGTCCATCTTATGTAATACAAATCATTTTGTATGATTACATCATACACAATTCGATTACATCCAACGCAATTAAATTTTCTCCAACATAATTCACCAATAAGTCGAAAACCAACAATTCAAATATTCAACATACACAATTACATAATAAGCATGTCTATCTTATATAATATAACTTATTTTGTATGATTACATCATTATGTGTAAGATTATGCTACATTAAGATGCTTTGAATTTTTCCTTCATATATCTAGAGAAAATTAAGTAATTAACTTCTATACATAAATATGTAAATAAGCTATCATATCATGTCATTAGATTTAAAGGTTTTAATAGAATCAAGGAGGCCCTAGCTACAGACTAAATTCGAAGTTGAATGACAAGATTATATGGGCGAAAAATGCTTCTTAAAAATACATCAAAGCAAATAGCTTTGAGAATCTTCCCACAGTAAAACCCCAATGTAATATGGTACATATTTATTTGATTTAAGAAATATATTCCAAAAATAGCTTTCATTGCCTAGCTAGTAGTGAAGAACATGCTCAGTACAAATGATAAAACCAATAACACTGTAAATGGTAATCCCTAACGTTATCCTTGTAATTAGGAGATTAAAATAAGAAATAATTTGTTCTTTAAATGCTCTTAATTCTTATGTATTAGATATATTTTCTTTGAAATTTATACAAATCATACATTTCATTAACTGATTGGGATAACTTAGTTTATTTAGTTATTATGAATAGAATTGAAGATTATTCAAAAATATTTTATTGATACAATTCAACATTAAATATCTATATGACAACATATTATTCGATAAATTAATACCCAAATACCCAATACTAATTTTAAGAATAACAATTTTATAACTGTAACAAATTATTATATCAATTAATTATTTACTTTAAACAAAAAACTTCATTCACAACAATTCCAATGATCCGATCCAATCAAACCAGATAAACAAAACACTCCAATCCAACTAGATAAACAAAACACTCCGTGCATTTCATTCAATTCCAAATTTTCAATCCAACCATCCACAACAATTCAATTCCAAGTTCCAACCACTCGTAAAATTCATCCATGTTCTAACCGTTTACAATCTCACAATTAACGATACTACCCGATATTTTATTAGTATTTAAAATATTGATCGATATCGACCAGTATCAGGCAGAACGTTTTGTACCAAAGGGCTTTATATCGTTCTATTTTTTGACTAATACTAGCTAGTACGAAATGATATCCATATCCCTGGCAATTATACTTTAACTATCCTAATAGAGTATGGATTCCACTTCTACTAATTGGACTTTAATTAAGACTTTGTCTTATTGGTGAATCCTATTATTACTGAACTCAATTCTTTTTGGATAACTAAGCCCTTTTAATAGCCGTGATGTATTTAGGCATTAAGAAGGACGGTGTGTTATAGTAAATAAAATATGTTCGCTCTGCAAACTTATTTAGGGTATATTAGTGATTAAAGTGAGTTGTATTTTAATTAAAATTTATTAATTACCATAATATGGTGTGGATAGTACATTGAATTGAGTTAGTTGTGTTAAGGTATTTTTGAAGATTACGTATAAACTTGTTAAATTTGCTAGTCGAACTAATCAAGTAGTTTTAAAAATATTTTAAAAGAAATTATTACATCCTAATTAGTTTTGTCCCAATATAAGAATGTTAGCAATTTTTGAAGCGAGCTATAGTTAATTATTGTTTTATTTTACAAGTGATTGAGCCCCGTAAAACTTTAATTATATATGTGATCCTTTTATTAGCTTCGTCTTTTCAACAAGTTTATCAGGTGTAATATAGTTATTCTGTAGGGTTTTTACTTCTTAGGGTACGTAATGATAAAACTTTTGACCATGAAACTTTGTCTTTTTTACCATCTTGTAGGTGACTTATAAGAGTTGTGTTAATATTATCTATGATATTAAATTACGAAAGACATTCATGTTAGCTTCAAGGGCCTAGATGGCGGTCAAAACCCATTTAAGTTTCTCACATTTTAAGCTTAGTCGTGAGTTCGTACGCAGTAGGTACCGGAAAGGGTGGGGACATTGAACATCTGCTCCCGTGGTTAGTGTACCTTGTTTTGTAACGCTGAGCGGTTGCTAATTGGGCAAAAAGCTGATGTGGCGTCGCCCGGACTCGAACCGGAGACCTTCAGTGTGTTAGACTGACGTGATAACCAACTACACCACGACACCAGATGGTCAGTCTCAAATGGATTAATTTATATTAATAATTTATTTTAGAAATTTACTTTCTAAATCATGGTTGAGACTAGAGGATAAGCTCCTGGGCAAGAACATGTCAGGCAACTCGATTTCTCTTCTAACAATCGCACCGACCAGTTTCGTGTTCTCTCGTTGCCTTGCTGCTGACAGACATCATGAGACCCGGCACTATTTCCGTCTTGTCTCAAAAGACCCATCTTCAGTCCCTTCACTCCATTTCAGAAACATTCCTTTCCTACCATCTCCACCACTTCTTCCACATGCCCCTTTCGATTTCCTCCATGTTTCAATCAAAAGATGTGATCTTTGGTGTCTTCATGCCCAAACTAGGCGAAGTAGAGGCGGCGGCGCCGTCATGGAGATAAGTGACTCCGACGAGGACGAGTTCGAAGACTTTGGCGGCGACGAGGAAGTTCATGATGGTGGTGATGCTGAAGATGAAGGGGAGGAGATTTTTATGCCACTTGAAAAAATGAGAAAGTGGTTTGCTAATAAGCCTCGTGGGTTTGGTGAAGGGAAGGTTTATGACACTTCTGTTGAAGATAAGCTGCTTGGAGAAATTGAGCGGAGTAGAAGAGCGCAAGCTGCTAATCTCAATAACCTCAAGAATAATCCTCCAAAGGCTGTGACCAGCAAAGTTGAAGTAACTAAGAACAAAGGTCAGTTCTTTTTTGTTCTCGCTCTTAATCTTTTGTAGTATGACGTACTCGAAGTGTTTGCTGTGTACTTTGCTATGGTAAACTGAACCAATACATGGGGTTTGTGCAGTACCTGAAGTTATACCAGGTGGAGTACGTGTGCATGTTGTAAACCTTCCTAAGAAGAAGAACATTCATAGAGATTTGGAATTGGCTTTTAAAGGAGTTCCCGGTGTTGTTAATATTCATCCAGCTGTTGCTGGAAATAAGAAGACAAAGGACCCTGTTTGCAAGGGCTTTGCTTTTGTAGATTTCAAGTGTGAAGCGGATGCTGCAAGGTATGATGGCATCTTCATACCCAACTGAACCATCAGAATTATATGTTCAACACGTATTTTGGTGGAAATCCGCCTAATTTTGGGAAACTCTATCCTGCCCTTTATGATTACCAAATGCTGCTTTTAACAATATTATTTTGTCTGATTTATAGCATTGCAAGCTTGGTAAACTGAAGTTTCATAAGGAAATATTAGAGATTGTCTTGCAACCTTTTAAGGACCTTTTTGGGTAGCTATAAACAAGGGGATTGAGGTCTGAAAATTTTTGTTCGCAAGTAGTTTTATTATTTCATAACATGCAAAAGTAGGCAGTGAAAACATTAGGAGATCAAGGTACAATGTTATGGTTAGTTATCATGTGAAACTTAATGATTCTTCCACTGTTCCACATCTCCAGTAGTACTTGGATAATGATTATGCCAGGCAAAGTAGTAGCCTGGCATATGGAAGAATGTTGCCTTGCAGGAAATGTCATACCATCAGATGTCTGGAATCCGTGACTGGTTCAATGCGTATGGAATTCTCTCTTTTTCTTTATTCGTTTTAAATTTATCTATATCATGGCAGGTTTGTGCAATTGTTTTCTGGTCAGAGTGTAAAATTTGGTAGGATTGAAAAGGAAATAAGATGTAAGATGGCAAAATCACAAACTTCCAACTTCTCTCCTGGTGAGTCAAGTGGTACCATCGATTCTACTCGACTCGTAATGCATCCTACCTTGGAAGCAGACCTTAAAGCTGATTCTGATAGGGACGATCCTCTCTTCGAGGAAACTGCCATCGAGGAATTGGATGAACCAGATGATGAGCTCATAACATCAGAAATAGAAGAGGTATCACTGGACATGGAATCTATTAGCGTAGAAGAGTGTAGTGATGATGATAGGGTAGATTCAACAGTTAAGCCTGTGACCATTTCTTCTTCCCTGAAAAAGCGTCATAAGAATGGGATTGATAAGGAAAGGATGAATGCTTCAGGAAAGAAAGAAAAGGGTTCAAAGCTGCCTGTTCGAAGTTCGGCAAAGAGGTAATTTCCTGTTTTGGCAGTAGGATGGACGCATCATTGTCTGCTTATTACTGTTTTCCTACATTCATTCTACTGTGTTCATCCTGATGCAGGTTAAGGGTCAAAGAGAAAACTCTGCTAACAGAAGTGTTCATTAAATATGCATCGCAGACTGCTTCAACTTCAATAGAAGAGAAATAATTTGTGGCATTTCCTTATTAAAATTGCCCCTCTACCATTGGACTAGTGCGACCTGCATATGACTGCACTTGCTTATCCTTTAGGATCACAAACATTTTTCGAATGGATGGATTCGAATTTTGAAGGTCACTTCCTTGAATCATATTTATGTGCTACAAAACCAAAATGGAAGGATTTGTGGCCAACCATAAATCCTAAAATCAATAAATAATTGATTGAACATGAGTAAATAACTGTTAAAGATCCTTTCCCATTTCAATTTTTAGATAGCTTTTAAACTTTCAGAACCTTTTGTCAGAAATTGAGCCAGATGCTTAAATTGATAGGGATTGCCAAGTGAAAGTTAATATTAAGAAACAATCCAGCATGAGATAAATTGTAAAATCATAGAACAAAACCAACAGGTACTTTGTATTTCATAATGAAGTCGACAAAACACAGGTTGTAATATCAATCGGAAAAAAATAACAACAGAAGAAAATAATAGACCTTACTAGCCAGATTCAGAATTAGGCTTTTACTGGGCATTCGCTACAAGAAAAGACCCCACCTAAATGCTCTCGGCTTACTTCATCTGTTGGATCACAAAGAAGAGAGTTACTTCTCCTCTCATCACAACTCTTATCATCGTCATCTAGAAATGAACGCACTGTCCCGTGTGTCTTCTTATGCCACTACATTAATGGGAAGAGAGGCTCATTTCCTTTATAGTAGTTCGTTCTGTCCAAAGTTTCTTACTTTCTCATGTAAATGAAGCTTCGAGCATTACGGACTTAAAGCTGCGAACTTGAAATTTCTATTGACGAGATTTCATGCCCAATGCTGCTCGTCGCGAAGGGTAAGTGGGAAAAGTTCGAGGAAGAAAATGCCGATTCCTGAGCCAGTGGTTGTGGAGAAAAAGAAGGATGATTTCTTTGTCATAAGGAAAGGGGATGTTGCTGGTGTTTATAAGCGTCTCGATGACTGTCAAGCTCAAGCTGGATCATCTGTAATTCTTTATATCTCATTTTTCAGTTTATATGTCTGTTTGTTTCAATCTTGAGAATTTTGTTGCTGTACTTATTGGTCTGCGATATTTAGATTCAATGTACGAGGCTATGACTTGGCTGTATTGTTGGTGAGACCAGCTTCGTCAATTTTTTCTTTCGTTTTAGGATTTTTCTTTGTGTTTACCCAAAAGTCGGTTCCGAAAGTATATGCTGATTCGTGCAAATTAGTGACTTTGGCTGAGACTAAAATAGAAATTGTTCTTCATTTTGGTAGGTAAGCGATCCTCCTGTCAGCATTTTCAAAGGGAACTGTTTATCTATGGCCACTAAGGAGTATTTGATATCCCAAGGAATTCACAATGCATTATTCACTATCAGAGTTGAAGATTTGAAAGAGGACCTTTTCGGTTCACTTGTGCCATGCACGTTTGAGGTGCGTCTATAAATTATCTTGTAGGTGATGTCAGTTGAATTCATCTGTCATGATTGGTTAAAGTTTAGCAGTTTCAGGATTGCATATAAAAACCATTAGCTGAATCCCTTTGATGCAAACTTCACTGGAAACATATGAAGCTGGTTATGTGAGCTATTGATTTGTGCTAAATAATTTTGCAAACTGTTGTAATTTTCGCATCTCGTCCTTTTTGGATTATATTAGAACGAGAGTAACTTTGGAGTTGCATTGCTTCTCTCTATTTTCTCATGGGCTGGCGTGGTGTGATTGCTAGTCTGGTAGTTTTAGGTAAACGTTTATTTGTGCTTTATTACCTAAGCAAAGATAATAGAGAATATTTTCAGTGAACGGTGGTGGGTTGTATTGGGAACTGGCTTATATATTTGTATGCTGAAACGTTGGTTCATAGATGAGCTATCATCTACGTGTATCTGAGAAGAATTATGAGTTTAAATTGCGTGTTATGCATATGATTAATAACATGCAGGATGCTATTGGCTCTTGGCTCATTTTAGATATTGCATGCTTTACAGGACAACAGAATATCACTGGGTGGGAAACCATTGATTAGTCATCTTTGATTACTATTGTGAACCATTTTAGGTGCACATATTAGATAACTTCTTGTAGATCATACTTGAATTGGGGTATTTTAGATTCTTTACGAATGTGCTTATTGTTTTTCAGGAAGCAGATGGATCGACATCTGATTTTATGAATCATTTGAGGAAACACAGGAAGCTGGATAATCATGCTGAGACTCATTCTTTCTCTGATGATCATGTGAGTGGTATCACAAAAATGTCTACAACAAATAAATTTATTTTTACCTCTTGTATCTGCCGCAGGGATTATTGACAAGATAACAGAAGAAACATTGTTGAACATGTTCTTTCTAGAACCGGCTGTAGATGCTTTTACTTCTCAAAAAATGCAAAAAAAAAAAAAGATGAAGGATTCAATATATTCCAGAACAGACCTTGTCCTTTATGTGCAGGATTCTTGCGTTCTTGACTTTGATGGTGCTTCAAAGGGAAATCCTGGACAAGCTGGGGCAGGAGCTGTGCTTTGGAAGGCTGATGGAAGTCCTGTATGCATTCCTTGCATTCCTTTCTATATGTACTATGGGTCTCTTTTTTTTGTGCTTTGGTCTTTCTAAACCTTCAATTCAATAGATCTGCAGATTGCGGAAAGGACTGGGCCACCAAACCAATAACGTGGCCGAATATGAAGCTATGATCTTAGGATTGGAACATGCTTTGAAGAAAGGCTATTCGAAAATTAGGGTCATTGGTGATTCAAAACTTGTCTGTTTTCAGGTTGGTCTGCCATTTTTGTTCTTTTGTCGCTGTTTAAACCCTCTGAACTTTTTTCATTATCAATTCATGTTCACTAGTAAGCATTTTCTATGATTTTTCTTACAACAGCTTCAGGGTCTTTGCAGGGTCAGACACCCAATGATGGCTATCTTGTATGAACAGGCCAAGAGTCTGAAGAACAAGCTTGTATCTTTTCAGATCAATCATGTTTGAAGGGTATGTAGTACATAAGGTTTATTATGCTTGCACTTTTTGTGGATTGGGGTCAATGCCATATTTCATTTGCTTGTAGTTTCTTCATTCCAAATGCTTGTTTAACAGCTTGCATAAACTCTTTTCTATTTAAATCTGATAGTAAGACACAATAGTTTCATCGAGTCATCAAGGAGAAAATAACTAATTTGAGCCACCTTATTCCATTAACAAAGGATAGTAATCGAGAACAGTAGGGTGCCAAACAGAAAAATTCCTTTGAAAACAAAGTCTTCCTTCCCATATTAAGAAAGCTATCACAAATATCCATTCATTTTAATTTTCCACTAGCTAACTGCCCTTGTGTGTTTGTCATAGGAAATTAATGTTGAGGCTGATTTTCAAGCAAACCTGGCCATCAAGCTTGCTGGTGAGTTTCATGTTTCGTGTAGACCTGCATTGAAAATTATCGTACTTAATTTATCAATCATTTGATTTTATTTTGCTGCAGATGGTCAGGTTGAAGAAGAACTGTGTATTTAAGCTCCAGGCTGCTTTTATCTTTTCTTATTTGCAGCAATCATGCTTTTCCATTGATGATTGCACAACATTCTTTTATCTCCATAAGCAAATGTAATTCAGTAGAGAAGTACACTCCTTACAGAAGGTTTATAGGGCACCATTCTTGCCGGAGTGGTAATTATTTCAGGAATCAACAAATTCCATTCTCCAGTTGTAGTCTCTGATTTCTCTTGCATAGAACAGCTAAAGCAATTGCTCTTATTAACATGCAAATTTTTCTTGGACAGCGGCTGTTTCCGAGCATTTGACTAATTGACTATCAGCAAGTCTGTAAGCAACTCGAGCAGTACTGTAATTATAACATTATTGAAAATTGGTTATCCTTCTGTTTACAGTTTATTGTCTCTATAGTATAGTTTACGTGTCAGAGATTTTGGCTGCCATTGTGTTTTGAGCACTCTTTGATAGTTCAAAACAGTGCTGTATATGACCAAGCTCGAGTGTTAGTCGTCTGGAGAGGCTGACTACAGCTTAGTTTTGAAGGGAGAGCTGCTCGAAACGATTCATGGTAGGGATGATAACTGATTATAAACTGAAGTTTCGTTCCAACGTGCTATTTACTTTTTATCGAGATGCTGCCAGTGAACTGCAGCATGATATAGGATCTAGGAAATGGAATCCTTCAGACTCCACTACTTTGGCATGGTAATGATATACTCTAGTTTCTTCTCTATCAAGTTAAATCCCACCAACTATTGCGACAAAGTTCATTCCTCCATATAAAGCTCTGAAGCATGGCTTCAGAATAGCAGAGAGACTATGAACCCAGTAGGCTCCAAGTTTGATAAGATGGTAAAAAGAAAACACACGATCATAATTGTTGACGACCTTAGACAAGTTATTACTAAGATTTGTTAGGAGTTCCTTCAATGAAGAAACTCCCCAAAAATAGGCGTATGCCGCTTTTGGTGGAACGCACACGGTATTCTTTAGTAAAAGGCGAAAGAATAGTTCGCCATGTGCTTACCACACGGCTCCGTGGCTTTCAGTTTCTGGGACAAAGGGTATCTAATAATGTATCTCGCGTGATAGCTTCTTTTTAACCAACGATGTGGGTTTGGTACTACTGCTACTAGAGGGTTGTCTATGACTTCCTTTGTCTTTGATATTTTGCCTTTCTCATCTACCAGGTCTTATTTATCGTCAATACGACTGATGTGGAAGTTCACTTTTACATCCTCTCTTTAGGATCTCCTTTAAACCATAGAGCAGCACCTTAAGACGAGTCGAACAAAAGAACTAACCCATGTTGAGCTTGGCGATCTCCCAGCTAGAGCAAGAATCCCCGAAAATGTTGTTGCGCCCGAGAGTTTACTGCTTTTGAATATTAGGCTGCAAGTGTACATGATTTGTCAGGGAACCATCTCAACTTGCCTGGACTCTGAAGTGCCAGGTCCGAAGGGGATGTTTTGGAGAACTACCATCTAAACAAAAGAACTATCATCTAAACAAAATCCAAGTAAAATCTCAACACCTCGAACTACTTTCAGGTCTAAAAACAGGGCACTAAAAGCTAAAGTAGGAATGAACAAGGCACGAAACATATCCAGCTGGGTCATTGATGAGGGTAGAAACTCTTGCAGCAGTGATATGTTTCATTACCAACATTCTATATTTTAATCCAAACCCCATCTTGATCATATTAGAGTTGAAAAAAATGGTGTTCTATTTTTCTCATGCGTCATTCAACATTGCCACCCAAAAAATTTTAGATCTCACTTGCAATCCGATGACTCTTTTTCGCAAACACGAATCCATAAAATTTCAAACCAAATCCACAAAAAAGGATTGATTTGGCAACTTCTGTTAAATCTAGTCAAAGCTTATGTTTCACTTCCTAATTAACAGTCCTCGATGACTTACGAAACTGGGAGTGTTTAAGAAGGGGAATACTTCTTACGCCCTCTGTTGACATGCAGACATACAAGCGAAGATAGGGAGATTTGCTTACATCTGAGGCGGGAGTGAATGAGACGAAACAGACGCTCAATTCTTTTGCAAGTACACGAAAATAGAAATTCAAACAGTGACACACATTGTTCCAAGGCTGAACCTCAATTTCCAAGCTTTTGCACATCCCAACACAGGTTCAGCACACTTCTATCCTCAAGCCAAGTGAATGAATTCATGTTCAATAGTACCATGCCACATGTACACATAAACATGATAAATAAATAAAAGTAGGGTATTTACATGTGACAGTGGTAATATACAATTAAGAATTAGATATTAAAAGTTAAATTTGACTCGGATACTTTGGAATCTCACACGAGATTCTAATTATATATATAAGAGGGATTTATACATATACACACACACATATTATAAGAATGATTTTTTTTTTTTGCGTGTGCGCACAACTTTTGTGAGTATGCGACAATAGAAAAATTTTGCCAAGGGAGAAAGCGCAACAACTCCATTTTTTTTGGTGCAACCCCAATTGAAAAGTTAATTGCCAAAGTTATCAACTAATTTTCTTGAGGATTTACTTTGAGATTGCCTTTACTAGTGTTATAGAAGAATAATTTATATTGTCCATTATTTTGATATGGTGGAAGGTTCGTAAGACTTGAGCTTATAGTTTTTATGGCTTCTCACCCTAAGGATGTATGTTGCATTAAACATTAGTTGCTTATTGGTACATAGTGTGATTTTCTCTTTTATTTACTCAAGAAATATAATTATTTGCTTCCTTTTGGTTAGTATTTTGGAAAAAATTAATTTAGTTATTCCGTTATGATATTAGCTTTTAGGTATACAAAATCCTACCATATATAAGAATAGCCCAACCAACTCGTCTATGATTTTTAAAATTTTTTTTGACAAAACAAAGTCGTTTTGTACATTCCATTTAGGCCACGGGCTGAGCCAGGACAAGACAGCCTTGGCTTGAACCCAGCCCGTGGTTCGGCCAACTTAGGCTAAAGTCAAGCTGGACCGAACGAGCCAGGCAAAAATTCCATCCCGAATCCTATATATCTACAAAGGCAAGTGCACCTTTTGAACCATAATATAATAACAGTGAGTATCAAATGTCAATCCCACAAGAACTACTAGTAATTACCTCTTTCATATTATCTAACTGACAGAACAAGGCGACGGTTTAATTAAAATGATAGAACTAAACTAAAATTCGACACAACTAATAACCAAGAAAGCATATCACATAAAGATTAACCAAGACAAATAGGCAGCACCTAGGTAATGATTCCTCCCAAAGATTTCTTAAACTATTAACCCTTTATAATACAATTCAATTAAATATCATTGGCCTATGGAAATTTTTATCTTATGGTAATGTCTTTTGATGATTACCAATGCCTAATCTTAAGTTGATTATATGAAATCTCTTTCTAGTTAAAAACCTAAGATTGCCTTAGTTGATTTGTGAATTTTACTATTAGGTTTGACTCTAATTTAGAATATTTATCCTATCTTTAGGAGTACATAATCTCCCTTCAATTGTGCTAAATCTATTTATACGAATAATTTCTTAATCTCAATTGCATAAAATAACACTTGAATTAAAATACCAGAAGTATTAATTCAAGAAATGATCAGAACACATAATTGAATTCAATGAATTAAAAATCAAATTACATTAAATAAACAATCAAATCACAAAATCCAGGTTCAAAACTATGTCAAAACTCAGACTCTACCAATTGCCCTTCGTATCTACCTTTATACTTCAAAAGGTAAGGTTTTATATTGGACATGGGCATAATTATGCCCACGTCTCTCAGTCTCAATACAATACTTGATAATTGTGAATAAATAAAAGTTCCAAGGCACTAGCATGGCTTAGACATAACCTAACAAGGTCGTAGTCAACACCAACACAATTGTGCTTAATGCCAACACAACTGTGTCTGAACTCAACGTAGGCAAAACGTCATCATTCAATCTATACACGATTACATGGCTTATATGATCGCTAACACAGTGGTGTTCGACACTAACACACTCATTTCTTTCAAAAACAACTTCAATTCTTTAGTTATGTGCCTCGATTCCTCCTGATTTTTGCTCCTTTCAATCCATATAGGCAATTAAGACTTTAAAACACAATAAGAACCAATTAAGTACTAAAATATGAAAATTCTCAAATAAACAAGAGAAATGCAGTAAATATAAGACTAAAAATATAGTCTATTAAGCATTTGTCAAACATTCGTACCCTTAAGCATTAGTTTATCCTAAAAAAATATCATCATCTAAATCATTAAACTTAAAAGAAATCCCTCCATTTTCAATCTTAACTTGCCCATCCATACCCTAAACTATCATATCTTATGAATCAAATTAGCATACATTTAGACTCTAGCAATCCTAAAGCAAACTTCTATAAAAATAACAATCAAATTAACAATATTTCTAAAATCAAAAGTATAAAATTCCACACCCTTACAAATGATTCACCCAATTCACTCGAAGTGCTTAGGGTTGAAGAAATAATAAAACTCTCAAATCAATACATAGAAGGAGTCTACATAGAAGGAGTCTTTAACATAAGCTTGCAAAAAAAAAATCACATTTTTATCACTAATAAGTAAACTGGAAGAAAAATCAAAAGGTCTTTAAACCAAATTGTAATAGGGCTCTGGTAAAGGTATGAAAAAGATAATTAAAAAGTTAAAAAGGTGTAGGAAATTTAAATAAACAAGACTACAAAAAAATTGAATTCTTAGTTACTTAGGTCCTTCAAAATTTTTTTTAATAGGTACAAAAATAATTCTTCTCGCTTTCCAAAAAAATTGTAACTTTTCTTCCTTTCTTTTTTTAATTTTCTCTTTTTTAGTTGATATGCTCGTAACATATAATTTTCAAACTTGAACTTCGAGCAACTTTAAAGAAAATATAAAATTGTAACAACAATGAACTTAATAAGAAACAAATTTAAAGGATTAGTATTCACCAAAAACCATAAGCATAACTGACCTTCTCTTTAAAATTCTTCAATATAATATAAGTTTTATGCAAGCAAGTAAATGTAAATCCTTTAAAGTTCAAAAATAGGTGAAAATGTTTCAAGAAAAATAGGCTAAATCTCAAAATATATTACTCTTAGAGGTAAAACATGGTAGACAATAATTAAAGAAAAAAAAGGCTAAAGCAATTGGTTAAATTTAAGTGCCTTTATCATTTTAATGTCTCTAGTCTAACAAAGTGATCTTAACATGAATAATGAAAGCAAGTTTCATAATCATCCAATCATATATGATAAACACACGATAAAGAATAATAGAGCCTAATATAATGATGTATTGCCATTATGCTCAAAAGCTCACATTTAGGCTTAACATGTGTAAATAATATGCAATTTTCATTCAAATTAACTATCTTAATGACTATTAAAAATACAACTTATAAAAGCAAGTCTATTCCAACCTTCATCCTTTTGCATACTAACTCAAATTAGTAATCCATGATCATCTAAAGCATTTTAGATAGATTTTAATTGAAAAAATAATTTTCGATAATTGACCAGATATTCAAAAATTTCATCAAAAATTTTTTCAAAATTTTTATTATCATTAGAACAATAATATTCAAAGTTCATTGTACCCTTTCCTCACACATAAAGATGTAAATTGTCTCCAATGTATGCAATAAAAGTAGAGAAAAAAATAAGATCAAAGGAAAACTTACTAAGAAAGGAATATTGGTTCAACTGATACTTAATAATAGTATATACAATTATGAACTTGGTGCAATTTTTATCCTAAAATAAGTACAATAATCCTTGCAAAAGAAAAATAAAAGGAGATGACAAGGTAAAAAAAGAAAAATTAAATAAAATAGGAGCTACAAAATACCCTCTAGAAGAGAAACACATAATAATGCAAAATAAGAGTTTAGCTAGGCTAAGTCATTGCTAACTATTAAGATAAAAAATAATATACACAAAATAAAGATGAAAATGAAAGAACCAAACACATTTTGTCAAACATCATAAGTTGCCTTTGTCCATATGTTTATTAGTGTAATGAGAGTGTTAATGGCTTGGGTATCCTAGGTATTGCCTTTATAGTAGCTTGAGCATCTGACTACTATAGGATTGGTGATGATTTTGTAGCTCTCATCGATGAAGGTAGTACCGTGACTCTGAGTTATCCTATGATATTGACCAGCATCTTGTCCATTCATTTATCATATGCCTTTAACAACATCACATATTATGAAAACTTTCATTATTCATTCTGATTGGTGCATTGTACTCCTAAGATTTACCCTATATACCTTTTTAATTAGATGATCTTTAGTTAGTCCTAATGTAAAGGTGTCAATGGTCCCCTAGGAGTATTTGTGCTCTCCAAAGAGTCATCTTAATGCTCAAGCTCTTCCGTTAGCTTCTGCTCATGTGGATTAGGGTGATCGCCATCTACTTCGACTATAGCCGCCTGCTCATCTTAAGCTCTAACTAGTTTATAAATATCACCCTTTAGCCTTTATGTCAAAGTCATCATATGGATATTATTCATTATATCTAGACTAAAAGAAACTATAGTGCTTAATAGTCACATCTAAGGGAATCTGACAAAGACTCTCATCCTTCTATGTAATTAAGTCACACAAGGACCGATATTATAGTCCCCACATTCTTATCCCCATATTGATGCCTAAAATACTTAGCCATTTCGTGCTTTAAATGAATAGGCACCTAGTCTCTTATACTCCATAAATAGAAAACAACCACAATCCTTACTACTCCAAAACCATCACCTACTCACTTAGTGTATGACAAAGCATAACATGAATATATATGAGCTTAGTGTATCTTAATGTAGAAGCATTGGACTTGTTAGGATCATATTCCTCTTCACTGCTAATCTCACAACAATAATATTTAGATTTCTTCCCATCTGGAAAATCCACTCTTAGATTTAAATAATCTTGAGTTTCCATAAAATCCTAATCATATAAGCCCATCATCACAAAAACTCAGTGTAACTCTTCCTCATCCTGTCCCCTAACATTATAAATTGAAATAAAGTGTCCTTTTTCCTGAAATAAAGTGGAGCAAAACTCTACTGTAAGCTCCTTGTAAGCTAGAATATCTCAAAGAACTTGGACCATACACCCACACTTATAAAATATTAAGCCTATTGTAGGAAACCAACTCGCTTTAGTGCTTACCATTCTACACATTTGCCTATCGATCGCAAGGTTACATATGCCAAGTTTTAATATTTATAACCTCGATATTTTTACAAGCGTACGAGTTGTTTGCATAGTATTTAAGGTATCGATCCCATAAGGAGAGTTAATCTAATCCTGAAATCTAATACTTGACTAAATTTTGCAATAAATCAAAATAAACAACTAATGCAGGAATTAACCAATCAAACAATCAATATCAAGAATTGAACTCATAAAATATAAACAAAATAGCAAATTTGCACAACCCAATCCAGAATCAACCTAGAAACTATCAATTGAGGGAAAGGGAGTTTCAATATGAATTTAATAAAAATCTAATTGATTATGCAATTATCAAATTTCTAGGTCTAGACAGTCCTAGGGTGGATTACTCTCTCTCGAGTTATAATCTTTAACCTTAATTTACAATCCCTAATTTAAATTATGGAATTGTAATCTCTTGATTTGCAATTTACCAAAAACCTAAACTAGTTCTGAATTTGTCTTATGACCTACTAGAAACGTATGCTCGATCTCTCGTTACACGATTTGACTGGTTTGATTCAATTCTTATCTATCAAACTACTTAACTCTCGTTAGCCCAATTTGATGATATTTACTCGGTTCACCCTCTTAGTTTATTATCAAATTATTAAGCACATATATTGAATAACAAATAACTTAATGAAAACACAATAAATCAAACTTCATTAATCCCAAAGATTAAAATCCCGAAGGTGAGTTTAGACAAAAATCGACATTTAACAACAACTATTCTCAATGATTATCCCAATTCTATAGATCAATAAAATTGAAATAAAGACAGAAAATACTGTCGAAATGGACTCGTAGAGGCAAAGATGGCGGGAAACCACCTGTTTTGAGAAGTACTTTGCGTCAAGCTTTTTCTCCGTGTCTCTCTTCCTTCGTCTCCTTCCTCAAATCTCTTGATATGCTCCCTATGGTTTCAAAATTGACTGATGCAAAAAGGTTGCTCTTATGTTCTTTAAGGTTCTACTTATATCTTAGAAGCCCCAGGGTTGATTTGGGGTCGAAACAGCCTAAAAAGTCCCGCAAAACTTGATGTTTTTAGCTATTTCGTGTCTACCCGACGTAGGCCACGATCATGGCCAACGCCTAACCCTCTCTGTCATAATAGTGGCCTAAAATGGACGATTGTGGCTTAGTTTAGAGCTCTCTATCACGATTGTGGCCTAAAGTGCATGATCGTGGCATGGGTCCTGTCAATTCACCTCTTTTTATGATGATCGTGGCCTGTTATGCCACAATTGTAGGCCACGTTTTTAGCCCGAAACTCTTTGAAACTTTCTCGTTCTTTGCCGTTTATCCTGAAACACTAACAAACACATCAAGGGACCTAAAAAATATAACCTTTAAGCTCAAAGATTCATACTAATCCATAAAAAACAATTAAACACATAAACTAACACAATTAAAACATAAATATACACTAAACACTTAAATTAACACTAAATACCTAACAAATTGAACCCTAAAACATAATGTAAATCACAACTATCACCTATCCCAAATTTCTTGTCCTTTAATCTTCAAAATTGTGCTCTATGAGCTTTGATATTGAATTGAAGCTTCTCATCACGTGTAGGTAGAAATGAAGCAACCTTTAGAGTTGATCTTGAATAGACTCTGGCTTGGTCTTTTGAAGAGGCTTTGTGTTTCTGTCGCTTTCATGGTTTCTCCTCTTTTTATCCTCTATTGTATAGCTTGTGCTCTCCTTGTCGTAATTCCTAAAAGAAACAAAGTGTGAGAAAGTAAAGATAGAAGTCCTAAATAACAACCTTGCCCATATTTGACTCGTATAATCACTATTCATTATGCAATTGAGTTATAAAAATAAAAAAGATGGGTGATGATGAACATAATTAGAAATCAAAATATGCTAAAAATGTTAATGAAATTCACAAAATCCTCAAAACATCAACCTGATTGCAAAATTGGGAACACAACGAGATATGCAATAACAAACCAAAACAAGGCTAAATGTATAATTAGAATTGAGAATGAAAATAAATACATATGAATACTAAATGAACAATTAAGAATTAAGATATGCGTAATATAAAATGCAAATAAATTTAAGTGAACAAGAACTAATTAAATGAAAGAAAAACAACAATCTATGTATAAAACGAATGATACAAGAGGCAATTCAAATCTAACAGTGAGCATAAACAAGATTTCAAATTGAATTTTGAAATCCCAGTGCAATATGACATTCAAATCCAATAATTAATAAGAGCAAGCATGAAGTTTAACTTGAAGTCAAAAAATAAGAAGAAAATATGATTAGATATACATAAGATTGCAACACAAGCCATAATAACGATTTGAGAAGATTTCAAACTCTATTAGAGAAAATCCTCCAAAAGTCAAAGTTAAAATAACAAAAATACATCAAGATATGGAAAGGGGTCGCAAGTGGCATCAACATTCGCTGATAGGTCACACAAGGGGAAGGAAGGTGAAAAAGTGGAGTGGGGTGAGAGAGAGGCATAAGTCAACATGAGCGTGTCTAATGTATAGGGTTGAAAATGGACATATTTAGGTGACACGTTCATAACAGGTACATAACATGAGCGTGTCTAGTGACCACATAAGCCACTTTAACCATGTAAGAAAATTTAAAAATTCAAAAAAACTGACATGATCATATCCAACAATCATGAAAGTTATTGGATTCGTGTCAAGTCTAAAGTAGTGTATGTGGGTTAACACAAGTGTGGACACAAGCATGCCTAGTGACCATGTTTACCTCTAGATTACTAGAAACTTAATAAATTTCTTGCTTAACCTCAAAGCTAATCACATCAAACGCACTAATAACTTATAAGTAGGATAAATTCATTGAAGATGCTCATAAACCTAATATAAAACCCTAATCTAAGTGTTGATTTAACATAAAATGAGCTATGAATTAACAAAATCCTAGATCTAAATGCCAAGATAATCATAATATAAAGAATCAATTTAACTAACAAGTATCCTAATAATGGGGTTGCCTCCTAAGTGACACTTATTTAATGTCCTTAGTTAGATATACTTATACATAACTAAGATGACTTGTGGAGATTGATCTCCTCCTTACTA
Source organism: Erythroxylum echinodendron (assembly GCA_027575705.1). Lineage (NCBI taxonomy): Eukaryota > Viridiplantae > Streptophyta > Magnoliopsida > Malpighiales > Erythroxylaceae > Erythroxylum > Erythroxylum echinodendron. The sequence continues at coordinate 10,697,539 of JANZXR010000003.1, forward strand.
ATATCAAATTTACCTCTATGATATAATTTTAAGGATGACAATTCACTCTAAAATTACCTTTTTCTAGATGACTTACCTCGATTATGCCATATGAAAATACCTTTTCAATAGTAAGGGACTAGACCATCTTGATTTGAGTTTAGTCAAAAACATTCTTAGGCAAGAATTTTGTATAAAGGCATTTGGTTTACCTCCTTAAATTGTTTGGATTGCTTAATCCTCTGGTTATGATATCTCTTAGTTTGTCTTTGTATAACTTAGAGTTCTTATAGGCCATCAACCGCCATTTTTGTAACTCATTGACCAGTAACTTGCTCTTCTCACTTGCAAGTTGAAGATCAAAGTTCATGAGTTTAATAGCCTAGTATTCCTTATATTCTAACTGCACATGTAAGTGACATGCTTTCCCACAGACAAGCCTATATAGTGTAGTGCTAATTAGTGTTTTATATGTCATTTTGTAGGCATATAGTGCATCGTCTAACTTAATTGACGAATCTTTTCTATGGTGATCTACAGTCTTTTCCAGAATATGTTTTAAATCCCTATTAAGTACCTCCACTTAGCCATTAGTTTAAAGGTGATATGGGATCAAAATTCGATGTGCGATTCCATAAATTTTAAGTACACTTTCAGATTTCTCATTACAAAAGCGTGTTCCTTTATTACTGATAAATGTTTTAGGTACGTCGAAGCGTAAAAAAGGCCTTTTTAGGAATTTTACTACCACTTTAGCATCATTTGCAAGTAAAGCTTGAGCTTTAACCCATTTAGAGCCATAATCAATATGTATTTGTCACCAAAAAAATTTGAAAGGTCATTTATAAAATCAATATCCCTAAATATCAAATACTTCACACATAAGAATGAAAATTTGAGGCATTTTATCATGATAAGAAATATTGCATGATTGCTGGAAACCATCACACAAAAATATATACCTTTAGGCATCCTGAAAATTTAGGGCCAATAAGAACTTGCATAAGCACTTTTCTGAGAATGAATCATTTATGTCCTCATCATTCAACTCCTCCAAATTTAGACCCATTATATACCATGATCTTATTACGACGTATCTTTCTTGATTGAATGCATCATCATAGGCCAAATAGATGGTATGTTCCTAGGTTTTCAGCTCCCTTCTTGTCCCTAATATTTAGATTAAATTCTTGCAATAACCAAATCTATATAATTAACCTAGGTTTAACATCCACCTTATTTAGTAAGTATTCTAATGCAAAGTGGTTAGTATAAACAACAAATTTAAACAAGATTAGGTATAATCTAAATTTATCAAACACAAAAACCACCGCTAGCAATTTTTTCATGTTATTTAAAAGGCAAATTCCAATCTAGTGTAACCACAATCGGGGAATTAGTCAACTTGTTCTTAAGGATGTTAAAAGCATTTAAACACTATTAAGTGAAGTTAAATGGCACACATTTTTCCAACAATTTGTTTCAAGGCCTAGCAATTTTGGAGAATTCTTTAGCAAATATTTTATAAAATCTTGTATGCCCTAAAAAGCTTCTAGTAGTTTTAACTGAGTAGAGGTGGTAGTTTTTCTATAGTTTCTATTTTAGCTTTATCTACCTTGATACCCCTATATGAAATTTTATGGCCTAAAACTATACTCTCTTATACCGTAAAATGACACTTCTCCTAATTCAATATCAGATTAGTTTCCTTATATCTCTTAAGCACTCTTTCTAAAGCATAAACAAAAAGAACCACTCAAAATAAAAAAATCATCCGTACATACCTCCATGATGTCCTTAACTAAATCATCAAAAACTACTATTATGCACTTTTGAAACCTAGTAGGAGCATTTCACAATCCAAAGGGTATCCTCCTATAAGAGAATGCACCATAAAGACTTGTGAATGTTATCTTTTTCTTTATCTAAGAATCAATAATAACCTAGAAATAGCCCAAAATCCCATTCAAAAAGTAGTAGCACATGTATCTGGCAAGTCACTCTAACATTTAATATATGGAAAGTAAAGGAAAAATATCTTTATGAGTAGTATCATTTAGCTTCCTATAAATAATGCACGCTCTCTTACTAGTGAAGATTCTTATGAGAATCAATTTGTTCTTCTCATTGGGTACTTTAGTCATTCCTCCCTTCTTTGGTACAATATGTATAGCACTTACTCAGGAACTATCAAAAATAGAGTAAATCACACTAGCATCTAGGAGTTCAATTACCTCTGCTTTTACTACTTCCTTCAAATTGGGATTTAACCTTTTTTAAGGCTATATAACTGACACGGAATCATCCTTCATAAGAATTTTTTGAGTGCAAAAGGAGGACCTAATTCCTCTAATGTTAAAAATCTTTTAAGCAATGACCCTCTTATGCTCTTTAAGCACATTTAACAACTTATCTTTTTGATCCAACTCTAAATTTGAACCAATAATAACCAGAAACTTTGAATTATTCTCTAAAAATGCATATTCCAAATGATTAAGCAACTTCTTTAACTCTAATTTTGGCAATTCTTTAATAACGAGTTTCATCCTCTTCTTATTGCTTCCCTCATTATTTTCAAACTCCTTCCTCACCATAGGTTAATTAGCCTCTAAGTAGTTCTAGCAATGGCTAAAAAGGGTTGACCTAAAATCAAAGGTACCTTTATATCCTTATCCATATCTAAGATCGCAAAATTAACTTGAAAAATAAATGTATCAACTTTAACAAGCATATCCTTAATAATACTCTTATGATACTTAACCAATCTATATACTAATTTAATACTCTTTATAGTGGGTTTTAGTTCTCTTAGTTCAAATTTCTTAAATAATTTATAGTGCACAAAGTTAATAGTAGCCCTCAAATCAACCAAAGCTTTTTTTACTAACAAAATACTAATTAAACAAGAGGTAGTAAGACTCCCTGGCTCTTTAAGCTTCTTAGGTAACTTGTTTTGTAGAATAGCCGAGCATTCCCTACTCAATGTCACCATAGCTAACTACTCTAACTTCCTCTTATTGGATAACAATTCCTTTAAAAACTTAGTATACTTTGGCATTTACAAAAGATTAGCATACTTTAGCATCTACAAAAGATCCTTAATAAATGGTAATATGGAATTGTTTAAAAAGTTCAAGAAATTTATGAAACTAATTATCTATAAAATCTTTCTTCAACTTAGTAAGATATGCAATAGTGGGTTGGAATTTCTTAACTTTTGAAGGATTCTCTTTGTCTTTACTTTCTCTTGACTATTCTTATCACTCTCCCCTCACTCTAGGTTCTTATTTTCGACTTAAAATTGCTTTTCACTCCTAAGGGTGACTGCCTTCATTTGTTCTTTAGGATTTATCTAGGTGATACAAGGTAAACTCCCTTATTTAGTTTGAAAACTTGTACACAAACGTGAATCATGTATCATTCCTCCTGTTGTTAGGTTTTGAATACCACATTTGATTATCAAAAACAAGAAGCAGAAACCATCTTTGTTTTTTTTTCAATTTTGAAAAGAATATGCCTTTCCTATTAAAGAAAATTAAAATAATATCCTACAAATTGTTAACTCTTTAAAATTCACAAAAGTACTAGTTATAATTATTAAGAAAAAATTGAACAATTATTTTTTTGGATTAAGAAAAAAATTGAACAATTATTTTTATGACCAAATATAGCTCCGTTCTTATTTCTTCTTTCTAATGATAGATTTTAAACAAACTAAGTGGCTTCATCTCTAAAAACACCATTTGCCTAGTTCACTATCCTTAAACATGTCTTACTTATGGAAGCTTTAAAAGTAGTTCAAAATTTTCACAATAAATCATCTAATACTTATGCAAAAAAATAAAGCATAAATTCAGTTATACTATTGTTTGCCTTATTATTGACAGCTTTAAAAATAGATCATTCTTCTTTTCATTATTAAGATGAACTATTTTTCAAAATATCCTCCACTTTGACTTGGGCTTAATGCATATAATAGAAAAGGGATAATTAATCATACAACTGATATTAGTATATGTAATAAGCCCTAATTAAGCTTGTAAGGAGAGCAATCTACATTTACGGAAGGAACCTGCTATTCAATTGAACCAATCTAATATAAGAATACAGGATCTTATGATTGGCAATATGAACAAAATGTAAAGTTATGCTTGTGCAACATACATCATTGTTCACAACAATCAAACTTAAATTCTGAAACAATGAACACAAATTTTGACCCTAGTTTTTCAAACTATAATGTGAAAATGAAGTAAATCACACATTAGTATAAACTTTACGTACAAAAAACTCGATACATAAGAAGGGGGGTTGAATGGTGTATCCTTTTTGTGAATATAAAATCTTGCTAAGAACTTCTCTTTTTTGTTAAAAAGATATCACAAAATTTATAAGAAAATTATTATATAGTTAAATCACAAGTAACTTCTATATAATTGTTTAACAACAAAGAAACTGAAGTAAAGGATAGAGGATAGACGCTGCAATTTTTATACTAGTTCACCCCAAACTGTGGGCTACGTCTAGTCCTCAGAGTTTGTCTGAGTGTTTCACTATACTCCAACAATTACAAGTATTCTTTCTTCCCTTCCAGATCCTCTTTAGGTCTCTTACAAAGTATTCTTTCATCTATCTTAGCCTCTCTAGGCTATCAGCCTTTTCTTTCTCTCACTAGAAAAATATTGTGAGCTTTTGTTATAGTAGGGTTAGCTCTCTTTGTATCGCACTACAGAATTTCTCTTTTCTAAGTAAGCACTGAACGCTCAAAAATCACTGATTTCTAAATCGTAAGATTTGTAAGAATTTTCTCTAAAATTGTAACATCTTCGACTACAACTAGTATTTATAGCCTTTGTCTCTAATTGCTTCTTGATCTTTGATAATTGCTTCTTGATTCTTGATAACCATCATTTAGTTAGAGTTAGTCGAGTTCTGTAACTAACTCTAACTAAATAACTGTTCTGACGTGCTAATGTATCTTCGTGGTATCGTCTATATTTTCTTTGCGTCTGTGTTGTCTTTACGTCTGCGTTTGTGTTTTGACGTCGGGTCTGCGTCTGCGTCTGTGTTGTGTTTGCGTCTGTATTTCGACTTTGTGTCTATGTGGTCTTTACGTCTTTGTTTGCTTTTGTGTCTGCGTCTACGTCTACGTCTACGTCTACGTCTACGTCTGTGTTGTGATTTTGCACTTGCATCTGCGTCTGCGTTTTGATTTTACGTCTGCGTCTATGTCTGTGTTGTGTTTGTGTCTGTATTTCAACTTTGTGTCTTTGTGGTCTTTGCATCTGCATTTACTTCTGCGTCTGCGTCTGCGTCTGTGTTGTGTTTGTGTCTGTATTTCGACTTTACGTCTATGTGGTCTTTGCGTCTGTGTTCTGTATTTTGTCTGCACACTTAACACACTTGTCAAAAATCTTCATTTGTTTCTAACATTATTATTATTTGATTGTCATCAAAATTAATCATCGTAAAGTACTCTTGACTTAACAATCTCCCCCTTTTTGATGATAACAAATAATCATAATTTTAGAAAAATCAAAGTGAATGAATTT
>JANZXR010000003.1:10703169-10718588 GCA_027575705.1 Erythroxylum echinodendron
TTTCCATGCTTGATAATCTAATAAAATAATTAAAATAAAATAAAATGTAAAAATCCTAAAAGTGGGATCCAACAGTTTCCGCTGCCCGCCGGACGAGCCCCAAAAGAAGTCGCGCGCATGAGCTTTTCAAGATGATCGCAAAACTGACGGGGCGAGTCGAATGGTTTGCATATTATAAACGGGTAAGGATGCGATTATAGACTGGGTAAGTGTCACTTGTCCAGCGAGGGACAGGGCTCGACCTCGCCATCCGGCCAATCTATTTTGCTCGTGCTCGATGAGATACTGATATGTGCTCTTGGTAGTACGCTCATGTAGTAGTGGGACCCCTAGATACTTCCCCAGATTGCTTGTACAAGACACTTACAAAAGCTGACTAAGCCGGTCCCTCTCAATCCGCGATATTTTTTTAGAGAAAAAGACTTTGGTTTTAGCCGGATTCACTTTATGCCTGGAGGCTTGGCTATACACATCCATCGTTTGCCTAATAATATGCGTTTGAGCTCCCTCGGCTTCAGTAAACAAGACAAGGTCATTGGCAAAGAAAAGATGAGAGATGGGAGATCCCGTACGACTTAACTTGATCAGTTTCCAATGGTCCTGGGCCACCTCCTTAGAGATTAGCTGGCCTAGTCGTTCCATGCATAACACAAAAAGATATGGCGAGAGAGGGTCCCCTTTGCGGATTCCCCGAGAGGGAGTAAAAGTCTCGAAGGGGATGCCTTACCCCCAGACTTGCATGGATGCCGTAGTCACACACCGCATGATGGCGATGATGAGGTAAGAAGGCAAGCCAATCTCCGAAAGAGTGTCATGGATAAAATCCCAGTTAATTGTATCGTACACTTTTTCTAAGTCGACTTTAATGGCTAGATGGCCTTTCTTCCCCTGTGTCATTCACATCGAGTGGATGATCTCCTGGGCTAGGATAATATTATCTGATATTTTAAGCCCTCGAATAAAATTGCATTGATTGTCCGCAACGAGGTGGTCTATATGAGGTTTCAAGCGGTTCTCCAGTACCTTCAAGAGGATTTTGTACAGTACCGTACAGAGGCTGATGGGACAGAATTGGGAAATATTTGACGGTGAAGGTAACTTAGGGATCAGCACAAGGATGGTTTCGTTCAGTTCGGAGTCCCATCATTCCAGCCATAGAACTTACTGGATAAAAGTCACCACCGACGGTCTTATTATCGACCATTTACTTTGGAAGAACAGTGCATTGAAACCATAAACTCCTGGTGCTTTATTAGGATTGATGCCAAACATCGCGTGTCGAATCTCAGTAGCTTGTATTGGCAATTCAAGTTTGTGAAGGCGCTCCGAAGATAACACTGGAAAGGCTTCCGAGAGTGGAAACGGTCTATAGCGTTGCTCGTCACGCTTATAAAGCTGTTCAAAATAATTTTGGGCTATTCGTCGTAATAAGGCTGGATTCGACACTAAAATGCCACGGTGGTCCTAAAGGCTCTAAATAAGGAGGTGCTTGAGTTTAGTAGTAGTGATGGTGTGGTAATACTGGGTATTGTGGTCCCTTTTAGAAATCCAGTCGCACCACGCTTTCTGATGCCAATAGAGCTCCTCTTCACACAGTACCTGGAGAAGTTCCTTGCTTAGATGATCTTACAGTGCCAGCAGACAGTCCATATTGTGATTCTACATGTGTCGATGAATACCAACCAACTGAGCGTGAAGGTGTTGCTTCTTGGTTCGGAAGTTCCCACCTTCCGACTTAGCCCAGGACGACAGGTGTTGGGATAAAGTTTTAAAGCCTCGTGCACAGATCCCCCAGGTGGTGACCAATGCGCGGCCACCATGCCCTCGAAATCGCCCTGGGTGAGCCATTCATTTTGGAACCAGAAACCAGAGGTATCCATGTTCCTAGAAGGTTGGTAAGCAATGGAGATAAGAAGGGGCTGATGGTCCTATCTAAGAAAAGGTAGATGTTGGTTAACGGTGTTGGGGAAGGTTTCTAGCCAGGCGGTAGAGCCAAAAACTATGTCCAATCAAGCCTTCACTAGACCTCGTCTCCACGTAAATTTAGACCCAATGTAGCCCAAGTCATGGAGATTGTTACCATTCACCCAGTCTCTAAAGTGGGTCGACACTACCCTAGTGGCTACGCCACCTCCGCTTTTGTCCGACAGAGAAAGCTTAGTGTTGAAATCCCCTCCTACGATCCAGGGTCGAGTCTGACGGTTACTAATCCAGCTAAGGAGGGGCCAGAGGTGGTTTTGGGTGGAGACTTAAGGGCTAGCGTAGACAATAGTCAATTCAAATTCCCGTTAGTCCAGTCTGACTGAAGTATGGATAAACTGACGATGGGCTAGAACCACGGAAAGATAAACAGGCTTAGACCAAAGCAACCATATCCCCCCAAGAATCCCATTGCTTCGACGCCGAAAGAATACTAAAAACTGAGTTTTTTCATGACAGTCTCGGCTCTGGGACCACTAATGCGAGGTTCCAACAACACAAGGATACTCGGTGTATAGGTTTGGAGATGATTGCGTAAAATAGTAAAAAATTTGGAGCTCCCAACCCCTTGACAATTCCAAATGAGTATTGACATAATTAAAAGGAGAGAAAGGTCAGATTACCCTAGGGCTGAGAGGGGTCCTCGCTGGCATGTACTGCATCGGTCAGTACTTGATCGGGAGATCGTTGGGCCCCACCCTCAGGTTGACCCCGGGCCGGAGTGAGGTCCATCATCCGTATGGGTTCGTTGTCAGAGCCGGTGGTTCACTGGGATTGTGCGAGGCGCTCGCTGGGATCCTACTGCTACCCTCTGTCTCCTCCACACCTTCCATGAGTTGTGGATGATCTGTTGAGATTCGTGATAGGAGGGCAGTGCTATCACAGTATATAAAAGGAGTCATGAAAAGATCCAAGTATGTATTTTGGCAAATTTTCATAATTATGATGATAATTAAGATGAAAGTTGTAAGATTTAAAGAAGTCTCACTATAGATTATTTCTCTTATTAAGCCAATGTCTCAGTAGCAGTATGTTAGTCATACGATGACATTGTATAAGATACTTAAACAATTGGCTTAGTACAAATAGGAGATTATTGTTTTATGCCCTACAACCAATCAATTGGTTATAGTTTAGTGACAAAATAATTTAAAAGAATTCTTGACCTTATACGTATTTAGATATATATGATAAAGTCCATAAAATAATTATACATTGCAAATAAAATTATAATGAAATTATAATTATGAGATTTATATTGTACTTATGTGTTATTCCTAAATTGTTCCTAGTCATTATTCTATTAAGAGTGAACATTAATAGAATGTAACTTAGTACATGTTATTGTTTTTCCTTATAAAGGAAGTTTTCGTTCTCATAGATTGAAGTATGGAGATATTTAAACAAACATTTTAGTACTTGTTAGAGAACAAGTTCACTGAATTGACCCCATATAAGAAATCTATTTCGAACATTACTTGTATGTTTATGGAAATTTTCATTATGGTGATTGTTTAAGTGATCCTTTAACATGAGATCTTCAAAGTTATCTTATATAGGGATTGCTATATTTTGATACTACTTATGATCTATTCTAATTATAGGTAGTTTAGTCAATAGTCAATGGACATAGCATGAACTATATAGAGGTAGTTGAATGATCAAGATAAGATTTAGCACCCTAAAGCAATAAGGAAGAATGCTTCATTGTTCTCAATTAGTATTGATTCAGGAAATCCTTAGCTAAGGTAGAATGACACTTTATAAAATAGTTTACAAATTTCATTAATTGTATCAATAGCTAATGATAGGGAACTAACATGATTAGGCTCAAAATAGAGCAGATATTAGTTTCACGCTCTATATCTAGTCAAAATATTATATAATGAAAGGATTTAATTATACGAAAAACCATGCTCGAAATGATTAGTCAAAAATATTTTAACATTTCTAAATATTTAGGTAGTCATAAATTGTTGCTATATACCAATCTTGATCTATGGATATAAATTGCTTACTTAGAGAATTAAAGTTAAAATAAAGGAGTTTAATTTATTTGATCATAAATATGATTTAGGATTATTTAATCAAGTTGGACTTGATTGTAAAGTTTAAGAAACTTTATGATTAAATATGAGATATTTAATAAATAAGGATCAATATGAGATATTGGATCTTATTTGGGCATAATTCTAATTAAAGTTTAATTGAAATTAGAATTTAATTTCAATTAAATTATTAAAATATCCAAAACCTATTATAAATGCATTTAGGTTCCAATGGAGCTTGTGCTCCTTGCTTAACCATCTTTGTAAGAGTTATAGAATTTTCTCAATCTGTTCTGTGGATAATGATAGAGGTTAAACAGTTGTGCGACTATCGTAACTGAGATGGACTGATTTTAAAAACGGTTTGAAGGATACGACAAGAAAAATATCAAGTTTTAGAATAAGATACGAATTAAAATTCATGCTTTATTATGATTTATATGTTAATTATTTTATATAATGTTCAGAAAATCAAATTATGAAAAAATTTCGTAATTATTTTGCTAATATTAGGATCAGATCTCGTCCCAATTTTCCAACATATACATCATAATCTAATATACTTGTTTTATTGATAAAATAGTTATCAAATAGAATTAGAATTTAGCTGTGGGACGTGAAAACAAGATGTGTATGGAATCTATTAGAAATACACATCTATCGCATATAAAATCATAGAAAGTGAATTTGAACTGAGGATATGAGTACCGTATTATACCAGGCAGTACAGTACTTAAATGCCAATTATGGATACTACTTAGTACCGATTGATACCAGGTGGTATTGATTTTTACTAGCTAGTATTCGAAATATCAAAAAATTATGGGTAAAAAATTTAAATTCCTAAAAGTTAGGGACTAAATTTGAAAAAAAAAAATACTAATGCCTAACCAACTTCGTTTTCTTTCTCCTTCGGTTCACTTCAATCATTACCTCACAAGTCACAGCCCTCACTCTCTCACACATCTCATTGTTGTCGCCACTCACAATCTTGCCACTACCTTTCCTCATCCCCAATTGTCGCCGCTTCCTTACTGGTTGTCACCACTTCCTCGCTAGTTGTCATCGCTTCCTTCGCTCGTTGCTTCCTCCTCCACTGCATCCTCGCTAATTCCTCGATAGCTTGCCCTCTAATACTCACTACTCTCGGCTCTTCACGCACCAGTCACCACTGTCGCTAGCGCTCTCCATGTACCGTCGCTGTTTGCTGCTTTCTATGCAGCACCTGTGTGTCTAATTAGCCAATCCCCAGTCCCTACCTTGCTGACACAGAAATAGCTCCAAACTTGAGTCTGGAAGTTAGATCTGCATCTAGTTGACTCACGACTCGACCTGCATTTTTTTGTGTGTATTTTACATTTTTTTTTGTTGCTCCAGATGGCAATTACATTATGCTTTGGCTGTGTCATGTATGTATTGTGAATGATTTATAAAATATGGACTGGGTTTAGAACTTGGAAGTTGGAATTGGTTGTGTGAATTCACTAAATTGTGTATGGTTTAAGGCATTGAAAATTTATTAAAAAATGAAATTTTATTTATTTGATTTTTCAGATTATTTGTTATTTTAATAATCACAAAAATGAGATAAAAATAGTTCATGAAATTATTAATTTGTTAATTTTCTAATTATTTTTGTAATCATTTAAATATAAGATATAATATATAATTAAATCATTTAATATATGTAACTAAGTTAAGAAAATTAAATGTTTGCATTTTTATAATGTTCATTGCTGTCAATAGAAAATAATATTACAAATATTAATCCTATCTTATAGGTAGCAAATACACATTTATCAGCTTATCTTATGGATAATTAATACATAGTAGAAAATATTATGTGAATTTAATCATTTACGAGAGAATACTTATTACTCACCATAGTGTGAAATTGTAAATGTTTAAGTCATTTTAACAATATGTGATATCATTAAAAAAAGTTATTTTTGCAATGTGTGTTATCATAAATGATGTAAGATAGATTTTATCTAGAATATGGATATAATTATAATTGAATTTTGAATTTTTATAATTATGTAATGATATTATTTACAAAAATTGTATTTTTGAATATGAATTTTTTTTGAAAAATAAGTAATAAATTTATTCAAAAGCAGAAAATTACAAAGTATATGAGGTTACACCCTTGAGTCTAGAGTACATACAAATTAAGTAAACAAGAAAGTACACAAAGTCTTAGAACAACAGAATCTAGATGCTTTTAATGCAACTGGAGATAAGTAATTGATTAGCATTAATCATGATAGCGGTCCTTGGTTTAATCCAGAATTGGATCCAACTAAATTATTTGTATTTCTCAGCTTTTCCCAAAATTTTAGTATTCCTCATTCGCTAATATAGTACACAACCATTGTAAAACTGATTTGGAATACTCTATGCTCTTCTCTACTAACCCATTTCAACTTGTCAACCCAAGCCAAATGTAAGTCTAACTAGGATTCCTACCTTGTAATTCAAAGATATTGAAAAAAACATTCCATAGTTGTTCGGTATGAGGACATTTAAAGAACATATAATCTAAAGTTTCAGTTTCTCTAGAGCAGAAAGGGCAATTGGTATTAGGAATATGAAACTTGATACTATCTTTGGTCCCCAATTTTTGGAGACCTGCTAACCATAAGATGAAAGAGTGAGCTGGAGCAATACTTGAACTCCATATTAGCTTATGAAATGGGAACTTGATCAACACTTGTTTACAAGATTGAGCTATAAACTTGTGAGATATATGGAGCTCCCATTTGACTTCATCTTTTTGCACTTGACTTGGAGAATATAACAACCATTGCTTAACAATTGATCCGATTCCTGTACTCATATGAAAAGGCCAATGCAATTGTTATTTTGAATTAATGAGTGCACTTTAGTTTCCTTAAGGGTAGTCGCTTTTAATGTTGTAAAGAGATGATTGTTACATAGAAGGCCGAAGATGTGCCAATTATCAAACCAAAATGAAGTGCTCTTCCCATTTCAAACAAATTGCTTAATATGAGAATGCGAGAAGGATCTTGTACGTAAAATTTGCTGAAAATTGTAAGATTGTGAAGAAGTTTGAGAAATTGACCATATATTTTTCTGCTTGAAGTGAAACATGTGCACCTATATTACCCATAGAGTTTCTTTGTCCCAACATATCTTTTAAAGCCTCTTTGCCATCAGGATCCTATTCATTCTGCTAGCTGAATTGATTCTTAATCCTTCATACTGCTTGGTAAGACAAATAACATTCTATTTGACTTTGGACATTCTTACCCCACTATAATTTTGGCCATGCCAGATGAAGTCCCTGATACTTCTGTTAATTTTCTTTATAACTCCTTTAAGGATAGCTAGATGAGAAAGCCAGTAGATATGGAGATTATTAAGAATATTAATGGCTAATTATAATCTACCTCCAAAGGATAAGAATTTATTGTGCCATTGAGAAATTCTTCTACTAACTTTTTTTTACGAGAGATCTACATTTAGCTTCCTTAAGTTTCTTTGTGGATATCAGAACCCCCAAATAAGTGAGAGATAGTTGATGTATGTTAAGCCCAGTATCTACTATCACCTGTATTGCATCCTCACTACTTTGCCTAGAAAGACATGTAGAACTTTTATTTGGATTAAATTTGAGACCTGAGATTTACTGAAAACTTTGTAAATCTTTCAAAAGAGTTGCAATGGAAATAGGATCATTGACATAAAATATAAGCAAGTCATCTGCAAATGAAATTTGAGAAATACCAAGACTACTATATCTATAGTGAAATATGAAATTCCTATTTTCTTCTATACAAATCTGTGTGATTCTTTGAAGCACTTATATGGAAATGGAAAATAGATAGGAGAAAGAGGATCACCTTGGCTGATTCCTCTAATAGCTTTATAAATCTGAGAAGGTTCTCCATTCATCAAACTAAATAAGAAACAAATGTTAAGTAAGAGTGAATCCATTTGATGAACTTAGAAGGATATCCAAAAGCCTGCAGAGAATTGATAATGAAACTCCATTCTAGGTATCATAAGCCTTTGTTAAATCAATTTTGAGTACACAACTCTTGATATGATCCTTTGATTTGTAATCCTTGAACAATTCGTGAGCTAACAAGATATTGTCACCTATATTTCTTCCTAGGATATAAACACCTTGACTTAGATTAATCAAGCTAGGTAAAATAACTTTCAACTTATTGGCAAGGATTTTAACAATAATCTTATACACCATATTGTAGCATGCAATAGGTCTAAAGTCATTTAAGCGCTTAGGATTAGGAATTTTAGGCACCAAATCTAGACTAGTCTTATTAAATTCAGAGAGCAACCTACCACTTTTGAAGAAATCTTACACTACTTTTGCTATTAGAGCTTGTAACATAGTCCATTTTTCCTAAAAGAAGCTAACATTAAAGCCATTTGGTCTTATCTCACCCATTGTAACTTCCTTAAGCGTTTTATTCTTCTGGATCTGATTTATGGAACCTGGTAATCTGCTGATAAGAACTCTAGGAAAATTAGAAGTGTGTGTAGTTACTCCATTTTGAAGGGCCTTCTAGCAGCCTCTTTCATGTCTTCTTGATCATATAATAATTTGCCATTATGATCTTCAAGAGATATTATATTGTTTCTATATTGTTTCTATTCCTCTTACCTTAAATCAAATTGTAAAAATATTTAGTGTTCCTATCTCCTTACTACATCCATTGCACTCTTGATTTCTATTTCAACTAGGAATTATAAGCTTCAAGTGCTTACATATATTTTTTAGGGCCAACTTTCTCTTTCTCTATTAGCATAGCATTTGTAGGATTGATAATTGGCTGCTTTTGAGTGGTTATGAGTTCCTACCTGGCTAGTAACTTATCTGTCTTCATTGGATCTAGGGAATCCTTTAGCAGCTTAACACAACCAGCCTTAATTATTTTCAATAGTTGCATACATTGAAAAGCTTGAGAACCCTGAAAGTGTTTGTTACTAACATCTGCTATAATTGAGTCAAGTTAAGCATGCTTTAATAGAGAATTAAAGAACCTGAACGAAGATCTTCTAGTTTTCATTTTACTATTAATGATTACATTGTTTAGAGTGTGATCTAAGAAAAGTGGTTCTCCAAATACAATATAGCTTCCTTGTATTTTAGTGAGCCAACTGCCATTGACTAAACATCTAGCAAGATTCCTTTATACCAATGCACTGTTCTTTTGATGATTGTTCCAAATAAAGATAAGTCCTTGAAATTTAAGATCAACCAAAGCAAGATTATAAGTAAGTTCTATTAACTCTCTAGTGTTTATATGTATTATGCTTCTTCTTCTACTAGATTCAGCTGAAGATAACTCACAATTGAAGTCTCCAGCCAACATCCAAGGTCCTGAGTTGTTTATGTCAATTACTTTCAAGTCCCCTTATAGTTTAGCCTTTTGAAATTCCCAATTTGCTTCATAAATTACTATGATTTCTACAAGAATTCTATCAGCTATATTAATAATCTCACAATCTTGTCGCTATTCAATGTAAGACCAATTTGTTAACATCAGATGAGTTGGATCAAAACCAACAACAATCCTTCCATTGGGATGTTTGGAGTAATTACTTAATGTTTGCCATCCAGCTGGGAGAAGGTGTAATCTTTTTGAAAACACCTCTTCTTTTATTTTTGTTTCCACCAAACAAACAAAACTCACTTATAGATAGGTAACCTTCTAATCCTAAATGTTCATCAGGGAATTTCAATCCCCTCACATTCCATATGGTGTAGATCATTTGGATTGCTTGGTTTTAGGTTTCCTATATCCACTTTCTTACCACTGCTCAAGCTTCTTTAACATCCCATCTACTTCATTTCAAATCTCCACTGTTTTGTTACCTGCAGATGGACTAATTATATAATTAACTTCCCGCTTATGTTCCAGATTTGATGTCTCCATAGGCTACTAGATCTCCTTATCCACTGCATTCTCTATTCTCTCCTGATTCTCTTGAACATTTGCAACTTATGATATCAGTGGAGCTTGAAGTTCAACTTGGGGAATTGTATGAGTTTCAGCATCTTGATTAGAACCTTCTTGTGCATCTTGAGCATTGCAATTTCCTTACATTATATCAGCTTGTTGAGGAGTTTGTTGTTGACCCAATGATTCTTTTTTCACTTATGATTCATCAGCTTCTTTGGGAAAGGTTTCTACATCTGTATCTTTTCGGTTTGTTTCTCCTTATGTCCTATGTTAGGAATCCATACCTTATTACTTGGTTTAACATACAGATTCCAAGGGTAAGACAAATGAAGTTTGTCTTCTGTTAAGTCGCCTTCACCCTTATATCTCATTATTGGAATAAATTCAGACGAAACTTTTCTCTGTTCAACCTCGATACATACTCAAGCATACCTAACCCTTTTGATTTTAGTTGTATTCTCATACATTACTATAGGAATACTAATATAACTTGCTGGTTAACTCAACCCCTTGGAAGATCAATATTCAAGAGGCACCTTATACATTTTAACCCAGATAGTAATGGTTTTGATTCAGATCTACCAAATGTAAAACCCATCCCCCATTTTCTCACGAAAATTGGTTACCTTTTATGTGTAAAGGACCCACTTCCATGACTTTGTTTGCAGTTTCTGCTGATGAAAACCTAAAGATGAAGAGGCTATCTTCAGCTATCAACGTTGCTTAGAGTCCCAGCTCCTTCCAACTAGCCTATACCCAATATTGCATCGTTATGTAAGTCATTCTCCTATCTATAAAGTAACCTAACAAAATTAACTTCCATTTACTCACTCCTTGCTGCAACACCAATTCTGATGGAGAAAGTGGACCATTTTTAACACCATCTATGAATTGTAGCTTGCCAAAGGATTGTAGATCACCAACAACTCGACTCTAAGTTGGTTTCCCTACCTATTGAGGTGTGGATAGAGGAGATAGGTGGAGTTGCAGAGATGTAAGAGTGTTATATAAGGGAGAGCACTCCTTTGTCGATGAAAGGTTAGACAGAGAAGGTTGAGTGTTTACAGGAGACATGTTAATATTAACAGTATCCTATTAGTGTTGACAGTGGAAAGTGCTTAGGATGGCTTCCTAAACTAGCAAAAAATTAAAAGATGAGTCAAACCAGGGTAGTTAAGAGAGAAGTTGTGTAGTACAATGTGATTCACAAAGGGAGGGGTTTGCGTGTGGACAAAGCAAGGTAAAGATATAGAAGTCTCAGAAGAGATCACCACAGAAGCTATCTAGTGTATGAAGAAAGTTAAGGTAGAAAGAACGTTAAGAGAAGGTAAAACATTTTTGTTAGTGTAATTTTTTAAAATTAATTTATTAATATAATTTTGACACATGTCTTCATTTATTTTTGTAGATAAAATAGAGGAGAGTTCAAATGCTCCTGATAATTTAACCATTTAAGGAAGATCTGATGATCCAACTTAGACTTATACTAGATTGGTTCTTGGAATGAAGAATCATAAATTTAGTAAGTATTGTAGAAAACATTTGAAAGGTGGGGAAAATCACCAGATTAAGGAAGTATTTAGCTGGGATCAAAGGTGATGTAGAGCCTTATAAAAAAGTGAACTATGATATGAAATGATAAATGAATACTTGAAAAGTATCAGCATGAAAAAGATATAAGATAAAGGCTAAATTACAAAATTAGTTATGGAAGTTCTTTCTCCTAGGTCAAGATGATAGTGAGGATGTTGAAGATGGATTATGTTGTATATGATTTGAGGAAAAAAAAGAAGACAAGTATCTAAATTTTTTGCACCACGAAAAACTCCTGAAGCTCAGCCTTCAACCTATAATGCCATAAAATCTAAAAAAGTGACTTTTAACGTGGACACAACAATGGCTAAATGGTGGTAATTTAGATATATCATGCAAAAGAACCCAGTCGTATTAATACTAGCCTATGGTGGATGTTATTGTCTCTTACGGTCTAGGATATAAGGCCCTTCCAATTGATGACCATAGAGGTAAACTTCTGAGTAGATTTGTAACATAAATAATTATTTGGATGAAAGAAGACTGACTTGGATAACTTACAGATGTTCAATCATGTGATGGTTGGACAAATAAAAGACATTAATACATTATCAATTTTTTAGTTTATTCTGCTAAGGGGATAATATTTTTAAAGTCTATTGATGCATCTAACCTTGTTAAAAATGATGATACTATGTTTTAGATATTTGATAAAATTTTGAAGAAATTAGGGTAGAAAACATTGTTTAATTCATTACTAACAATGATTCTGCTTACAAAGTAGCGTGGAAAAGATTGTAAAGTATATATAAATCTTTTTACTAGACTCCTTATGTTACATATGTCATTGATTTGATATTGGAAAACATATGAGATGTTAGATATTTTACTATCAGTGATAAGATTGTGCAAAAAGCAACAAAAATGACTAAGTTTATCTATAATTATGCATGGGTCCTAAATTTGATGAGGAAGGATTTTACCATTGGAAGGAATTTGTGTTGTACTACTATAATAAGTTTTACAACTAATTTCGTATCAATTCAATGTTTGGTTCTGATGAAGAAGAAGTTGAGGCAAATTTTTACAAGTAATAACTGAGTCGCATCACAATATGTTAGGTCTATTGCTGGAGTTGAGGTTTCTAGAATTATACTTCAGGATGAAAGGCATGCACCTATTGAACCTATAGTTTCGACCTTTTTAGTCAATAGTCCCCATATCCTCTTTGTTAATAAGACCTTGTTGGTTATCTATAGTGGTTTTATTCTCAATCCACCCTCTTTCTTAAAGTTACTTACTTCTCCCTAATTGATTTTAACATCTGTGTTCTCGTAAGAATTTCCATTCTTATGAAAGTCCTTAGTAGTCTATTAATATCCCTTGCTAGCGTTTTGCGTGGAATTAGGTGAGAAATTGTTATGCTCGCACGGGTAGCTCAATTGGTCTTTAGGGAGGTTGTTAAGTGTAAGGTCTCAGGTTCAAGTCCCGGCAGAGGCAGTGTGGGAGTTTCATCCAATATGGTGGCTCCTTGTGCTCACCGGATACAGGGCCCCCTCTCTGAAAAATTGAGTGAGACTAAACCGTGATTTACCCCTCCACCACTCTGTCAGGTCGAGGTGTGGGGGCTCCTGGGGTGGGCGATTCTATCTTTTTGAGTGCAAGGTGAGAAATTGTTATGTATGCATGGGTAAAAGAGGTTGGTGTGAAGTTTGCGTGATGGTTGATTTATTAGTGGTTTAGTTGCTTAAGAATAGGTTTTAAGAGTTAGAGTGTTATTAGGAGTTTGTTGAATAAGTTGTTTATTATTATCTTATTACGTAGAGTAGAGTGGTCCACAAAATTAGGAAGATTGTTACTTTAACTTCCTTATTCTGATGCTATTTAAATAGCAAGTCATTGAATAAAAAAATCATCATGGTTGATCTTCTGTCCCTATCTTCTCTAGATTTCTTCTCTCTCAAAGATTCTAATTGATAGTTTCCAGATACAAATCTATCATCGAAGAAAGAGCCTAGGACTACTGGAACAAATCAATTTGGTATCAGAGCATACGATCATGGAAGCCAAAGCTAAGACAAAACAGACTTCCAAAATGAGTTGTCTGAAACCGTTTCAAGGCAGGATGCGACACTTGTTAGGTAGGAAGATGTTCTTGCCAAAGTCACTGCCAGTTATGACATGATTGATGTTGCCTTGAACCATCTTGTGAGTGAGTTCCAAAGCTTCTAAGCATCGACAAGTTCTGTACGACACTTCATAGAGGATAATCCTTTGAATTTTAGGGATGGATTTTCTGTGAACAGAGGGACGAGCAAGACCAATTTGAAACTGTAATTTTTTAAATTTGACGGAACCGATCTCGAGGGGTGGATTTTTTGAGCAGAGCAATACTTTGAATTTTATGAAGTGCCTCCGAAACAACAGGTTCGCCTTGCTTCCTTCCATTTAGATAGCTACGCGTTGCAATGGCAGAGGTATTACATTAAGGATCGTGGACCCTTCTCCTGGTCTACTTTCACGAAAGCTCTTCTTTAACATTTCGGACTAACCATATAAGATGATCCAGCTGAGCAGTTGTCACCGCTAAGGCAAACATCTTCAGTAGAAGCTTATCACGAAGCTTTTGAGAGGCTAGCTAACCGTGTAGATGATATGCTTGAATCTTAACTTATTGCCACCTTCATTGCTGGTCTAAAAGATGAAATTAGATATGATGTGAAGCTTCAAAAACCAAGATGATTGGCCAACGCAATTGGAGTTGCTCAGGTAATTGAAGACAAGAATGGTGCTCAAAAGAGAGGAGGAAATTATTCACAGCCTAATCCAACTAGCATGAGACCGACAGGAGGAAACCAGATCACGAATGTATTACCTACTTCAACTGGGGCCGAAATTTTGAGACCACCTCTGGCACAGGTAAACACTACAAACCCAAGGCGTCTTACCCATCAAGAAGCCCAAAAATGCAGGGATAAAGGGTTATGCTTCTACTGCGATGAGAAATTTATTCCAGGACACTGATACACACGACCTCAATTGCTCATAATTGAAGACGAAGGACAAAATCCCACGATTAGTGAAGAGGAGGGAACAAATGAAAGACTTGAGGTACCTGAGATTTCTTTCCATGAAGTTATCGGAACTCAACACTCCCAATCTCTATGAGTTACTAGGACGATCTGGAACAAAGAATTAGAGGTATTGGTTGATGGGGGCAGCACCCATAACTTCATTGAATAAGGGGTTGCATCTTGGTTTGGATTTCCTCTAGACACAAGTAAGAAATTTCACATAATCATTGCCAATCAAGATAGGGTGAATTGCACTAGGGTCTGTCATGGAATTCGAATGAATATTCAGGGGTGCCCAATCGAAGTAGATTTTATTGTTCTTCCGAATGCAGCGTGTCCTGTAGTTTTGGGAGTACACTAGTTGGCAACCCTAGGGCCCATTGAAACTGATTATGGGAAGCTGACCATGTCGTTCAATCTAAATGGGGTCCGCTATAATTTTACAGGAATGAAAAAAGGAGAATTGGAAGCCCTATCAATTAAGGGCCTGTTTGGTTGATTGTTAATTAGTGGAATGAAATAGAATGGAACGGAACGGAATGGAACGGTTTATAATGAAATGGAATGTAATACAGTGAAACGTTGCTTGGGAGGGATGGAAAGGTTCATAATGTAATGCAGTGAAATATTGTTTAGAAGATGGATGGAATGGAATGTAATGTATAGTAAATGACTATTATACCCCTTATATTAAAATGATTACTGCAGGAGGTTTATTAATTTATTATTAATTATATACAATTTATTATTAATTATACAAAAATATTATTATTAATTATCTAATAAATTATATTATATTATATTAAAATTTATTTTATTCTATTCTA
>JANZXR010000003.1:10721141-10735919 GCA_027575705.1 Erythroxylum echinodendron
CACTGGCAATAACCTCTGTTGCGCCCATTCTGATCCGTGCAGAGCCATTTGCCTGCCACACAAGTAGATAACCAAAATAAAAGTAAAATAGATGGAGAACAGAAGAGGGAAAAACACACACACACAACTAGATAGTAGCAGAACAAGAATTCAGTACCTGAGGGATGACTCCTGGCTCAACAAAGATGGGTCTGTAAGCATCTCTCTTGCGGCCATCAGAACGGATGTTTTGATCAATTCCACCCTGAATGAAACGTTTTTCTCCAACAGAAAGCCCAACCATTTCTTAAAAACTAAAAACACCGCCAACGACGAGGATCACATTAGTGATGTTCCAACAAAAATCACTCAGCAGATTAGTCAAAAGGTAATTCCGTAAGAAAAGAAACGAATTAAACAGTGAATTTCTGGTCTTTTTTATCTATCGTAAACATTAACGCTTAAAATTAAGCATGCAATCATAAAAATCCAGAAACCAATAAGCTTATTCAGCAACTGAAAACAAACATTTTAGTAGTTAAGTGAATTTGATAAATTGGGTACACAGCACTAACTACTAACCAACATAAAACTTACAACTTTAAGTGAAAAAAACAACTGTCAACCAGTAAACCCCGTACAGAAACAAGTCCAAATGATTAAATTTACACAAAAGCTAAAAACAAACGGAGGATGTTAAACCATACAGACCAATGAGAAAAATGACGATGGCAGGGCCACTCAACAGTTAAACGCGGAGGACAAAAATGGCGCAGTAAGTAGGTGTACAGACGGCTGAAACCAGGAGCGGCGTTAACAAACAAGCCGCTTTCAGATGTCTAAAAGGTGTCGTTTCAATTCACTAGGTTAAGGAAATAGTAACAGACACACGGGGGCTTTGGCCTTGTTTGGATATAGCTGATCAGCTAAAAATTAGCTGGTTGACCAAAAATTAGATGGTTGACTTCATCTATCAGCTGTTAAATGTGTTTGGTTGTTGGCTGGTTGGGTTGGCTGATTCAACCCAACCAGCTAAAAACAACAAGCTGCTTGTTAGCAGCGTTTGGGGTAATCAGCTATATGCCAAAATTGCCCACTGTGCTTTCTTCATCTTTGAGCAATTCTAAAAGTGGGTTTTGCCTTTCTCTGTGTTTCTGCCTCTTGTAACATAGCCCGCCACTCGGCATTTCTACTTTCAAACAACATGGAAAAAAGGCAGAATTTTTATCAACCAAACAAACAAATCAATCATTTTTCCAGTCCATTTCTTCATTTTCCCGACATAGACGAATAACAAAGCCAAATGAGTCTTCAAACTTATCTAGCTAATCCTAAAATCTTCTTCCCTTACTAAATTTCCAGCTTCTCGCCGTCACTCAAAACGTAAACGACTCCATGAGAAAGCAAGCTAATTGAAAACATAAACCAACAAGAACTCAAAATAAAAAGAGTAAAAATGAACAAACCTGACAACTCGTGAGCAACAGCAACAAGAAGAATTCAAAAGTAAGTAACTGAGACAAAGAAGGAGGGAGGGTTTTCGGAGAGGTTCTTAGAAGAGAACACGAGACCACGAGAGAGTCCTAGCTTCTGTTCTCTAGCAGTTGTAAGCGTGTTGGGTCATTTTATGGGCCCAACTTATTGCGCTACGGAATTTTTAGTTATTTATTTTTCTATTTTTTAATTTGAGTAAATAAAATGAAGGATTATGTGGTATAATTTTAATTTTAATTTTAATTTTATTCAAATTATTAATTTGTCTATAACATTGTCTTTCTAAAATGCAAAACAATCAATTATTCAATAATTATTGTTAAAATAATTTAAGAAACTCTTTTTATTTTAAACACTATAAAATACTTTAATTTTTTATTTATTAAAATTTTTCCTCCATTATTTCATTATATATCATTTTTTAGAATAAATTATAAAGTTAATTACACTAAAATTTTTTGTTTTATTTTTATATTTTAAAAATTATCATTTAATTTTATAGTAATACCAATGTCATGATATCCCTTAATATGATTAATGTTTTTTTATTATACTAAACTTTATTGTAAAACCATATAACACATCAAAGCTTCTTATTGAAACAACGTTTTCTTACCTTCTACAACACTGAATTCATCTCCGAAATATTATATCTAAGCTTCAAAAGTATTTATGTATCATTAATAAATGTTGGAGTAATGGGTATGATCATATTCATACGATATAATTTACTTTAAATTTATTTTAAACATTAAAATTATTAAAGACAATAATCTTTATTTATTGGCTATATCATCATCATCATCATCACACCCAGTTCGAAATCCGGCAATAAAGCGGGATCTGAGAGGTCTGATAATACGCAGCCTTATTCCTACTTAGTAGAGAGGCTGTTTCCGGTAGACTCGCATGCAGATGTGACAATAAAAGAGTGATGCAGGTTAAAGAGTAAATAAGTAAAACTGACACACTAAATTATTATGTAAATAAAATTACAATAAATATATAAATAAATAAAATAAAACATAACAAAGGATATACTTGAAAACAAAATATAACATGAAAATAAAAAATATAATAATAATAATCATAATAATAATAAAGTATAGAGTAGTTGATATAAGGTTAGAAAAAAAGATATTAAAAAAATAATTTGGCCAATTTACTTGATAAGCTGTAAAATTCGGCTTATACCTAGTATGCTGCAAACGTCTGTACATTATTTCTAGAGTCGTGCCTATCAACCTTACAGCTCTGTATCATTCTAATTTTATCATGAGGTATCGATATTCAAAGACAACAAGATAGATACACAAAGAACACTATATTACATGTTGAGGGTGTGAAGAATTAGAAGTTTGTAAGATTTCATGTCGGAGCAAAGAAAGAAAACTCGTAGGAACATTTTACTTGAAATTGTAGAGAGCCTCAAAAGAAGAAGAAGTTCAAGAAGAGATCCACAAGAGAAGAGATAGGTTTGTTTATACACAAGAAGATATCCACAAAACCAATCACCTTACTTTGCGGACTAGTTAGTAATCTTCCTAAAGAGTTAGTACTACTAGAGACCTCCAAAATACTAGAAGAACAAAGATTTAAATGTATAGAGAGCCATGAAATTCCTGTGAAGATCTTAACTTTATGTTCTCTTTTCCTTATTTATGGCCATGATGATGCTATTTCATCTTAATATAACTCTCTAACCCTCATATCTCACCGTACACCCGCATGTACGGACACAGACTTGAGATAAGAACTTAAGTAGGTAGGAGAATAGAGACAAGGAGACCTAAAGGCTTACTTCGATGATATTGGAAGGAAGAGATCTCAGCCGATTAAAGACAGATGGACGTACCTGGAGCTAGCATAAGAACTTGCCTGTAGCAGAGAAAATGATGAGAGCAACCTCCGCATGACAGAGTACAGAGAGCTCTTCAGCTTTCTTGAACAGTCCCCGCCTCCTCTTAGAGAACGTCACTTGTCTCACAGATAATAATCTTAAATCTAAATGAACTTAAAAACACACAGAGTTGACCAGAAAATGCATATAACTTCCAGAAAATCTAAATCAAATATGGAAGGCAACACAAAAGGTACTGAACACTCTAAATCAAATTGGCAATTGTATCTTAGTGAAATTCACTTTCTTCTTTGTACATTGAGGAAGAAAATGAGTTTACTTTATTGACAGTATCTACTATCCTGTCTTGATCTAGTTTCTTACTTTAATGAGTCCCAAGTCGTTGCAATGCAGGTCGTTGACCTTATAAATAGGAATCAACTTGATATGACCTCATTCAAATAGGAATCAAGTACACACGAGCAGATGGTGGAGTCCTTGTTCGCCTGGGGAAGGAGTTGTCACTTATGAAAGACGTACCTGTGCTTATTGCAATTGACCAAGTAAGAGTTTTGCTTTAATTTAAGTCCTTGTATTGCATAATTAGCAGTTAGAACATGCTATAATTTAGGGTCCTGTTGTTTTTGTTTTGAAATATCCCTTGATTTACTCCAAGCTGTTATCTATCCAGTATAATAGCCGGTTTACATTCAGCAAGCACGAGGAGCCAGTAACAATGAAATCTTGCCAACCAATCCATGCTAGAGAACTTGCAATGGTTAGCTTCAAATTCTGCATCATAATTCATTCTTGTCATTGTGTCAATTGTCCACATGATAACATAACTATTTGCAACATTGGTTGAATTGATGCACATTCTTATCTTCTAAGGAGTTAACCTTCAGAGATTTGATTCCCTGCTCCTCACTCATAGTTCAGTTGTTTACTTTGCTAATAATGCAACCTTGATGGAGGTCAGTTCATATGCAACATATCTGTTGTTTTTCATCTTCCGCAGGTAAATGCTTTTAGGTCTACAATGCATAATGAGATGATGGTGGGTCCTTTATCTCATTCAACAGCAGTTGGCAAGTTCCTTTTATCCGATGACCTTTTCAAGATGACTTCTTTTTTTCACCAGTTGAGTTCACATGTTCTGTGGTCCTGTGCTTTTCATCCACCTTGAACTTGATGTTCTTCAAAAATCCCCAAATGCCGATTTCGCAAATTACTTTCTTTCCTCAATTTAGGATTGGAAAATTGCAATTTTTAATCCTCAGGATGATGCAGGATATTTTGGTGCTAGAACAAATCAACAGCATTTTCATGGATATCGTAGACTTGCTAGAACAGAGAATTCTTGTAGCATGAGTATGCACTCTGTATTATTAACACATGTTATAGTTGTTCCATTTAATAATACTTTCAAATGGTCATGTTGACATATGTGTACGTATGGATAACCATTCAAAGCATTCTAATCCCTGTTAACTTCAATGCCTGTAATGCTTGAATTAAGTTTATCAACAACTCGAGACATTTTCCATGCAGATTTTAATATTATAAGCGGTTACATCTCCTACAAGTATGGATCCGGAAAGAAACGTGATCAACTGAAACATAATGATCCTTGAAAATGACTAGTTCAGGACAGAAATTTCAGAACTATTTATTAACGCCAGTAAGTGATAAGCAAATGGATGAGAATATAGGATTTTTGTTGATATTAGCAATAGCCTCTTAGGATAGATATAAGGACTAAGCTACCAGCCAACAATGGCCCCTCAAGCTTTCAGCTGAGACAGTACAAAGAGAATTCAGAGGCCCCCCTTTGTGCTACCCCATTCCCATACATACTCTCCCCTCCACTCCATTAACTTCTCTCTCCTCTGACTAATTCTAACAAATTCATTGTCTAACAGTTAGCTGACTCATCTCTTGGATCACTCTGTGCTGCCTTAGTGTTTCTCCTAGAATATGTTAACATGGGTTTATGGCCCATGTTCTGTTCCTTCCTCCTATTTCTCCTAGAATAAGTCAATATGAGTTTAGGACCCGTATTGCTATCAATTCTGCCTCCTGTGAATTCTGCCTTGTCCTCAAGGCAGAAAGAAGGATACTGCTGTTTCACTTGTGCAGCAGCTGTCCAAGAAGCTTCTTCGATTGGTTTCCCTTTCCAAAGCATAAGCCATTCAACAATCTACTCATGATTTTTCTGGACAGTACATTCAGCTAGGATTGCTTCGGGAATAGTAGGCTCAATTGAATCGACCTCCAGACCCCAGGGAAGAGTTGGCTCGGGCATATAGCTTCCTATCATCTTTTTGAGCTGAGATATGTAAAATATCAAATGAACTCGGGAGGTGACAGGAAGAGCCAACTTGTAGGCCACATTTCCAACTTTAGCTATCACTTGAAAGGGTCCATAAAATCGGGCTGAAAGTTTAGGACAAATATGTTGTGCGATTGAGGTCTGTCTGTGAGGTCTAAGCTTGACATAGACCCAATCTCCTATCTCCAACTGAACATCTCTGTGCTTAACATCAGCTGCAGACTTCATGACTTGTTGAGCCCTAACAAGATGCAATTTAAGTTGCCTCAAAGCCTCATCCCTATCAATCAACACACCATTTACAGCATCAATAAGAGATTCCCCAATGAGAAAGTGAGGAACTTTAGGAGGAAGTCGACCATACACTATTTCGAAAGGGGTTGTGGCAGTTGCGGAATGAAAAGAAGTGTTATACCAAAATTCGGCTCAAGAGAGCCAATTGTGCCACTATTTTGGTTGTTCAGAAACAAAACATCGGAGATAAGTCTCAAGACACCTATTGACCACCTCGGTTTGTCCGTCCGTTTTCAGGTGATAAGAGGTACTCATTCGAAGAATTGTTCCTTGCAATCTCCAAAGCTCCTTCCAAAAATTACTAACAAAGATTGGATCCCGATCACTTACAATTGTCTTTGGGATGCCATAGACAATTGTAAAAGGGTGCAGCTACAGCTTTGGCAGTAAAAGGGTGCTTAAGAGGGATAAAATGTGAATACTTTGATAATCTGTCCACTACTACCATAATGACCTCAAACCCTTGGCATTTTGGCAATCCTGTTATAAAATCCATCGAGATATCTTCCCAAACTACATTAGGAATAGGGAGAGGTTGAAGTAACCCCACAGGGGAAAGAGTTTGATACTTATGCCTTTGACATACTTCACACTCCTTCACAAATTGCAAAATCTATTTTCGCATTCCAACCCAATACAAGCAACCAACTATCTGTTTATAGGTCTTAGTAAACCCGGAGTGACCCCTTGTAGGAGTAGAATAGAATTCAAAAATTTGGGATGAGGGAGGAGGTTTGAGACAAAACCAACCTGTTTCCCTTGAACAATAGCCCTCCCGATAAATGGAACTCCGTTTCAGATGAAGAATCAGCTTGGAGCTTCTGCAGAATTTTTTTCAACCATGGATCCCTTTGATACTCTTCTTGTAACTTAGTAGCATCGATCCAATTAGGTGAAGAAACCAGATAGTAAAATTCTGGTTCCACAAGTACACGGGATAAGGCATCTGCTGCCTTGTTTTCTGGTCCTGGCTTATAGAACACTTCAAATCGGAAGCCCATCAGCTTGGACAGTCAATGGTGTTGGTCTAGGGTATTTAACCGCTGTTGTAGGAGGTGCTTCAATGTCTTGTGATCTGTGTACACCTTGAAGGATCTCCCTAGAAGATAATGCCTCCAATGTTGTATGGCTAGCACTAAAGCCATAATCTCCTTCTCATACACTGATTTGGACATGGCAGTAGTAGATAGGGCCTTGCTAAAGTAAGCAATAGGTTTATTTTCCTGCATAAGGACAGCCCTTAACCCAAATCCAGAAGCGTCACACTCTACAATAAATTCCTTATAAAAATATGGTAGAGTGAGAATCGGAAAAGAAGTTAGGCAATTCTTCAACTGATTAAAAGCTTCTTGAGCTTCGGATCACCAAGAGAAGTTGTCTTTCTTGGTGAGTTCGGTAAGGGGTCGAGCAATCTTCCCATAATCTTTGATAAACTTCCGATAATACCCGGTGAGACCAAGGAACCCTCTTAATCTGGTAACATTCTTAGGGATTGGCCAATCTTTAACACATTGGATCTTAAGAGGATCCATTGCTACACCTTCAGCTGAAATAACATGTCCCAAATACTCAATGGTTTACTGTCCGAATAAGCATTTCTTCTGATTTGCAAAGAATTGATGTTCCATTAAAAGCTGTAAAGCTTGTTCCAAGTGTTTGAGGTGCTGCTGCCAACTACTGCTATAGACCAAGATGTCATCAAAAAATACCAACACACTTTTCCTTAGAAGTGGTCTAAAAACCAAATCCATAGTAGATTGAAAAGTAGATGGGTCATTCATAAGTCCGAAAGGTATAACTAAGTATTCATAGTGGCCTTGATGAGTCCGAAAGACTATTTTATGAATATCTTCGGTCTTAATCCGTATTTGGTGAAAACTAGACTTCAAATCAATCTTAGAGAAATACTTGGAACCATGTAATTCATCAATAAGCTCATTGATAGTGGAATTAGAAATTTATCAGGAATGGTTACCTTATTCAGGGCACGATAATCGACACACATCCTCCATAAATGATCCTTCTTTTTAACTAGAATTACTGGATTGGAGAAGGGGCTGGTGCTGTTTCTGATTGCACCTAGTTCTAGCAATTCCCTGACCTGTTTTTCAATCTCATCCTTATGGTGGTAGGAATAACTATAAGGACGTACACTCACTAGATTGGTTCCACTAAATAGAGTAATGGCGTGATCATGATCCCGCGAAGGAGGAAGACCTTTAGGTTCTTGGAACACCAATCAGTTTTCATGCAAAACTAAAGTTAATTCCTGAATTTGATCTGGAATTAAAGTGGTACTAGTTTCTGAAACAAGCACATTAAACTCTGCTCCTTACTGTTCATTCTGAAACTCCATCGCAATGGAATGGAGTACCCCTTGTAAGGCAAAAATTTGTTGGAGCTGCTTACAGCCTTGCCCTCTCAAAGTGACTACTTCTTTCCCATGCTTAAACCCCCAACTCATTGTTTTCTGCTTAAAATATGCCCTAACCTCTCCTAAGATCTCCAGCCGTTCTGCACCCAAAACCAAGTCAATTCCCACCAATTGAAGAATATAAGCATAAATTAGTAGCTCCACATTTCCTACAGTCACCACAAGTCCCTTACACTGACCTTGTGAGAAACATTTGGTTCCATTACCCAATCTTACCCCATAAGATTCGGTTGGAGTCACATTCAAACCCAAGGTGGCTACTAAGTCTTGCGAAAGGTAATTATGGCTTACTCCACTGTCTAGGAGGAGCAAAATTGGAACTCCAGCTAACTTACCCTCAAATTTAAGGGTCTTAGACTGCACAATCTCCCCATACTCAGCTACTTGACAGACCATTTCCCATACTTCACCAGTCTCGGTCTCCTCACTGTCTCTCACACTTGAAGGAAGCCCTTCTCCTCCATCGTCCCCTTCCCAAATCAGTAACCTTAAGTGCTTTTCAGGGTAGGGCTATAGTGCTGCCCACATTTAAAACACAACCCCTTAGCTCTTCGGTCCATCATTTCCTGATAAGAGAGGTGGCGAGTCCCCTTCGGTCGTCCCTCGACAACCCTCTCAACGGTGGGACCTCATTCGGCTCTACCTGCTGGTTGTGCTTGGGGTCGGACCACATCGGGTTGCAGGCCACCCTAATGGCGACCACCTTTGGTCGGGTTGGTGGACCTGAACCTCTGGATGTCGACGGGTCTCCATCCTGTCATCGGCTTGGTGGGCGTCTGTGGTGCTAGCTTGCGCTCCACTGCTCGTGCTGTGGAGATCATCTTGTAACAGGAAGAAGGATCCAGGGCCAAAACCTCCAACCTTATATCTTCTCGTAAGCCCCCCTAAAAAGAAACCCATATACTGGTCTTCAGGAAGGGGAGGAACCTGGGCTATTAGCATCTCAAAATTTTCTACGTATTCGTCCACAGACCCCTGTTGCGTCAACGTCTTCAATTGAGAAAATGGGTTCCTGATATAGTGATCTCCATACCGATCGAACAAGGCCCTTTTGAAAGTCTCCCAATCCAAATCTGGCTTCGACGCTAGCAAAACCTTAAACCAGTGCTACGTCATGCCTTCCATGTAGATTTGGGCCAGCTGAACTCGAAGTTCTGGTGGGGTACCCTGGACGGTGAAGTACACTTCCGTACGAGAGACCCATCCTACTATGTCGTCTCATTGGAATAGAGGGAGCTCTACTCTTTTTTCTTGGAGTTGATACTCTTCCGATGCCATGGAGGTGATGCCACTTCCTGTCACCTCCGTCTGTACCGACTTCCCATGATCGACAGAGCTTGACCCTGCCTCTGGTGATCGGTGCACAGTCTGACGCTGAAACCCCTCTTGCATCTCTGCGTGCATCGCCGCTAAAGCTCGGGAGAGGTCATCAACACCTTTATGTAAGTTCCCCTGTTGGACCGTATAGTCCATCATCTTTGTCTCTACCGCTGTCATTTGAGCATCCATTGCTTCCCATTTTTGTGACTCCATTCTCGTTTGTATACACTAGGCCTCTCAATGAAAGCACTAATGATAAGCAAATGGATGAGAATATAGGATTTTTATTGATATTAGCAATAGCCTCATAGGACAGATACAAGAACTAAGCTACCAGCCAACAATGGCCCCTCAAGCTTTCAGCCGATATAGTACAAAGAGAATTCAGATGCCCCCCTCTGTGCTACCCCATTCCCATACATACTCTCCCCTCCACTCCATTAACTTCTCTCTCCTCTAACTAATTCTAACAAACTCATTATCTAACCGTTAGCTAACTCATCCCTTGGGTCACTCTGTGCTGCCTTAGTGTTTCTCCTGGAATATGTTAACATGGGTTTGTGGCCCATGTTCTATTCCTTCCTCCTATTTCTCCTAGAATAAGTCAATATGAGTTTAGGACCCGTATTGCTATCAGTAAGCAACAGAAAATTATCATTAAAATTTTATGTACATACTAACTATTGATTACATAGCATCGTCATATTGACGTTTTGCTTCCAAATTTTGTGTACCATAAATCTTCATTCCTATTGCCTTCTAGGGTCTTGTTGGGAGTTTAGGGCTTGTGTGTCATTACCTTCAGTCAGCTAGGCAAAATGTGCATCACCAGTGTGCGCTGTATTGTCATCGATTCTGCCAATGATCACACAGCCAAGGGCTTTAGTCACGACAATATGCTGCAGCGAGCAACTGAGGCTATAGCAATGGGTAATCTTTTAAAGTTCTGCACTGTAGTTGCTGCTGTGACTTTAAGGCTTCAGGATTGACCATGTTGATCATTGAAGTGTATCAGAATGGAGATTGGCATAACGGGCATGATGATTTGTGAGAGGTTGAGAACCACTTGTATAGGCAGGCAGAATAGAACTTGTGCTTGGAAGTCCTGCAGGCAATACGAGGAAGGCTATGGTTTGAAGTATGGATGACAGTGTAGCATATGGGGCATTCCTAAACACCTTCAAATTCCTTGTCAAAATTGTTCTTCCATATTTGCAGCCAAAGCCCCATTCTACATAAGAGAAGAATCATCACTTCTAAAAATCTTCAAACAGACGTTCTCAATTCATATCATGCTTTAACGCCAATTCATCTAAATTAATGTTATCCAAGCATGATTGGTTCATAAATAAGGTTTGGTGAGTGGTTTTTGAGTTGAATGGTTTCTCATATGGCTAATTAACAACGCTGAATCTTCTAAGAATTTTTAAAATCTTCAAAGAACTAAATGCATCTTCGTTGGGAAACCTACAGTGATGTGATAGTTTATCCTCATTTTCTTTTCCCCTTCAACATCCTACTTCTCATTCCATGAATGCTTTGCAGTGTAATCATTTTTGGTCAACCTTCCACATTCAAAAGACAAGCTAGAAGCTCATAATCCAAGACCAGTACCACCTTAACCAGGATAACAATCACTTTAAAAATATAACACAAAACAGTGGCATATATAGCAAATACCTGATTGTGGATAAACATCATTATTGACATCAGCCATTTCCTTTGCTTTTCCTCATTGATGCCTAGGCTTCTCATACATTCAACATCCACAGCACGTAAAGGGTAAGACACAGGAAAACGAATAACCAGATCCATTCCAGTCTCATCCTTCATATTTGTAGCAACAACCTCATTTGCTAACTTGCTTACACTCACTGAAAAGTTCTCATTAGTAAAATTGGCATTTTTTATCCGCATCAAGAACAAAATCTCGTCCTTGGGGCACATATAAAACTAACCAACCTTCGTCACGAGCCCAATGAACAAACATGGCAAGTGTAATACTCTTTCCACAGCCGACAGGACCATCCAACACAATTTGTCTTCTAACTTTTACGCCTAGAAACATTAAAGTGATCAGAAACTAGACAATCACTAAGCACCACTTGCAATGACAACAATAAAGATCCAAGCAAGATGTCATGTTATTAATGATAAACAATGCAAATGCCTAACTACACTAAAATGTAGGATAACAGTACGGGGAGAAGTAACAACCATCATAAATCCAAAAAGTTGAATAACTATATATATGAAATAACCCCCGTAATGATATTATCCTATCCAATAGTATAGGGAGCAGTAACAACCATCATCAATCCAAGAAGTTGAATAACTATGTGAAATAATCCCCGTAATGATATTATCCTATCCAATAGTAGTTTCTATCCATTTTACCCTCCAAAACTTAATCCAGTATCCCTATCCAATGCCCGATACTCACTCCTAAAAGAGAACAAGCTTAATAACGATAAGACCAAAAGAAGAGGCAACCTAAAATATTGAGAGCTTCATTTTAGCATTTTCATGATTCAGTTTTGAGCATTCACATTCCATCAGCTATCACTATTATCACTAGAAGTTATAAAGACATCTCATATGGCTCCTCCTCTTTATGTGTATAATGAGAATAATACATAGAATCTTATCTACGCACACAAAGGGGAATGAAGAAATTGAATCCCCTCAGTAATGCGCCGTATTAAATACTCACAGAATTGTAATTGTGACAATATGAAAATCCAATATCGGTCAAAGCAAACTACTTTTGCTATGAATAACTATGTAGATTTCACGTTATCAACATCAAAATTCAATCTTTTGTGTACGAAGCAAGGATAAGGCTAAATAACATGGAAAGTTGTCCAAAAACTCAATCTCATTGTCCAAAATTTGCTTCATTTGCAAAAGTTGCATAATTTGCATAACATTATCATCTATACCTATAAATCAATAAGCAAAATTATATTGTAAATAAACAAGTAAGTTGAGCAGCAAATTGATATAAGTTCATGTTCAGAAGTTTTAGTTATAACATTTGATTGTCAACATGTCATGCAAGAAAATCTAGTCATTTGCCTTTTAAAACATAAAAAGGATGATAAAGAAAAAAGATGCAAAATGACTATGCTACAAAACATAGAAATAGATACAAATTCAATTAAAATGTGAGGAAAATCATTGTTGACATTGTCAATTAGCAAAGGAAATGAATGTCAAAACTAAATGCTTACTGAAGCTTCTCTTCAATCTCCTTGAAAATAGAAATATTGCCAACATATGAGTTCCTGCAACCAACCAATAATCAATAAGATCTTAGCCAGGAATATTAAGTATTTGAAAGAGATCTTAAATTAACTGGATAAACTGGAAAATGTTACTTTTACATATTTTCTACTTAATTCCTTTAAATAACATCTTAACAATCTGGAGGCAACAATATAGACATCCATAACATACTTAATAAACAACACAAGAAATGGAAATTTGTGGTCATGGAGGAACCTGAAACTGAAATACGAAGCATAATCAAGCAAGGACAACAAAACAAGAAAAAAAAGGTATAATCTAAGCTTCAATAGCGTTTTATGGATTCCCATCAAACCAAAAATAGACAACAATAACTCTTAAACAAAGTACATGGGCAAGGTTATTGTTTGAGGAACCTATCCACACAAAATCTGAAAGACAAAAATAAAGCTAGAAAATCTGTTTTTCGGATTCAAAGGCTTTTGATCTCCCAGAAGCACATACAGAAAGGCAAGGAGGAAGAGAATGAAACACGACCACATTCCATAAAAAAAAAGAACAGAATTTTGAGCAAAGATTTAGATCCAGAGCCGGTGATCTAAAAAGAAAGCAAAGAAATTTAGAGATCAGAGTGAGTTAGCTGAATAAATGGATAAAGATACTTACACGAAATGAATCCGACCAAGAGAAGAAAAAATTGATTTCTCCTTGCCTTTGGGTTAACTTGTAAGACGAGTAATCCCTTGGAAGAAGCTACAAAACAAACTGAAAGAGAGAAAGAGAGTCAACTCACAGCAAATCTTAGAAGTCCGACGGAGGAGTCTCCGATTAAGAAATGAACTTCTGAAGCAATCCAAATAAATCATCGCTACAGAAACTCAATAAATCATTGCTACAGAAATCCAAATAAGAAATGAACTTTGGAAGCAAAGGGAGAAAGAAAGAGTAGATTTGAGTTATAGGCTTACCATTCGTTGCTCATGATTGACGATTATTGTGGGAGAAGAAGATTGAAAGAAGATGGAAGATGATTCGAACTGACAGATGCAAAGGAAAGAGTAAGAACACTCCAGAAACAACACAAATGAGACGGTAAAATAAGTTAACCATAAAGGGGCAAAATCGACTTTACACATTAAAAATATCGGCTGATCCCTCAAAACGTTCCTCTATGGGAGCTTGTTGAAATTCAACTGGTTGGGTTGAATCAGCCAACCCAACCAGCTGATAACCAAACAACATAAATAGCTTCTTTGTGAAGTCAACCAGCTGATTTGAGTCAACCAGTTACTTTTTAGCTGATCAATTGTTATCCAAACAGGCCCAGAGTCTTAATGGGCTCGTTTGGTAGACAACCAATTAGCTATTTTTTTAACTGATTGGTTGTCATAATCTGTTTGACTTTTCAAACAGTTATAAAACATGTTTGATGGACAACTTCTCCAACAGCTTATTTAACGTAATTAGCTATTGTTGAAAACGCACCTAGGAGCGTTTTCAACAATCAATTGAACTTTTAACTATTAAAAGTCAAACTTACCCTTATTTATATCCTCGATAAACAACTGATGTTCAACTTTTCTTTTCTTGTATGGATAAGTTGTTTTCTTGGTTTTAACGAGTGAGTGAGAAGGGGTTTATGTAGTTATAGGTTAGAAACATTTGTAAATTTTGTGTAAATTTTAATTTTTATTCTATTTTTATTATTGTCAAAATTTTAAGTTTTGTAAAACTAAATATTTAATCGTAACCTTATAATTTTTTTAAATCACGTCCTTATAAGTCATTTTTAATTTATTAAATAATAAAATTCATAATATTATATGAAAAATACTA
>JANZXR010000003.1:10736019-10749547 GCA_027575705.1 Erythroxylum echinodendron
CTTGCACTTGATGTTCTTCAAGAATCCCAAATGCCGATTTGGCAAATTACTTTCTTTCCTCAATTTAGGATTGGAAAGTTTCAATTTGTTATCCTCAGGATGATGCAGGCAATTTTGGTGTTAGAACAAATCAATAGCATTTTTATGGATGTCATAGACTTGGTACAATAGAGAATTCTTGTAGCACGAGTATGCACTCTGTATCATTAACACATGTTATAGCTGTTCCATCTAATAATACTTTCAAATGAAGGTCATGTTGACATATGTGCACGTATGGATAACCATTCAAACCATTCTAATCCCAGTTAACTACAACTCCTATAATGCTTGAATCAAGTTTATCAATAACTCGAGACATTTTCCATCCAAATTTTAATATCATAAGTTGTTACATGTCCTACAAGTATTGATCTGTAAGGAAACATAATCAACTAAAACATAATGAACTTTGAAAATTATTGGTTGAAGACAGAAATTCCATAACTATTTATTAATGCCAGTAAGCAATAGGAAATTATCATTAAAATATTTTGTGTACATAAACACTATTGATTACATTGCATCGCCAGATTGACTTTTTGCTTCCAAATTTCATGTACCATAAATCTTCATTCCTATTGTCTTCTAGAGTTTTGTTGGTAGTTTAGGGCTTGTGTGTCGTTGCCTCCAGTCAGCTAGGCAAAATGTTACTTCACCAATGTGTACTGTATTGTCATCAATTTTGCCAATGATCACACACCAAGGGCCTTAGCCATGACAATATGCTCTAGCGAGCAACTGAGGCTATGGAAATGGGTAATCTCTTAAAGTTCTACATTGTAGTTACTGCTGTGATTTTAGGCCATGCTGATCATTGAAGTGTATCAGAATGGAGATTGGCATAGCAGCCATGATGATTTGTGAGAGGTTGAGAACCACTTGTATAGGAAGGTAGAATGAGACTTATGTTTGCCAGTCCTGCAGGTAAGACAAGGAAGGCTATGTTTTGAAGTATGGATGACACTCTACCATATGGGGCATTCCTCAGCACCTTCAAATTCCTTGTCAAAATTGCTCTTCCATATTGAAATGCCTTCAACCAAAGCCCCATTCTATATAAGAGAAGAATCATCAATTCTAAAAATCTTCAAATAGACATTCTTAATTCATATCATGCTTTCACACCAATTGATCCAAATTAATGTTGTCCAAACATGATTAGTTCATAAATAAGGCTTGGTGAAACATGTAACCACCCCTACTTTCTTAACTTTTCCTTTTTATCATATTAAGAAAAGGGAAAAGCTAGATCAAGTATAAGAATCTTGATTTGTCAATCTTCCTAATTGAACATCACAGTTCTGCTAATTATTTTAATTACTTTTAATTAGAATGCAAATCTATAATTGATTTATTTGCTATAAATGGCTTATTCACTTATGAGCCTCACCAAACAGCTCAAGTCTTTGAGTTGAATGGTTTCTCATATGGCTAATTAACAATGCTGAATCTTCTAAGAATTTTTAAATATCTTCCAAGAACTAAATGCATCTTTGGTAGGAAACCTACATTGATGTGTTAATTTATCCTCATTTTCTTTTCCCCTTCAACATCCTACTTCTTATTCCACGAATTCTTTACAATGTAATCATTTTTTGTCAACCTTCCATATTCACAAGACAAGCTAGAAGCTCATAATCCAAGACCAGGACCACCTTAACCAGGATGATAATCACTTTAAAAACAAAACATAAAATAGTGGCATATGTAGCAAATACCAGATTTCGAACAAACATCATCATCAACATCAGCCATTTCCTTTGCTTCACCTTACTAATGCCTACGCTTCTCATACATTCAACAGCCATAGTACGAAAAGGGTAAGAAACAGGAAGACGAATAACTAGATCCATTCCAGTCTCTTCCTTCATATATTTGGTAACAATCTTATTTGCTGACTTGCTTACACTTACTGAAAAGTTCTCATTACCAAAATTGGCATTTTTTATCTGCATCAAGAACTAAATGTCACTGCTTCAATACAATCACTACAAAGAACACCAAACTAGTTTTACTTTAGCACTCTTATCATCACTGACTGAAAGGGTAAAATTACTAAGAGATATGGTGTATATAATTGACTAAAACAAATAAGGGTGCCAGAAAGATGGTTCATACTAACTTCTAATAGCATCTCGATTGCAATGTAATAAGAAGCATTTAATTTCATGTTCAAGTGAAAATCAAGATCTGAGGATTAGGGATAATAGGACATGGCAATTACCATTAAGAAGTACAATAAATACAAGTGGAAATACCAATTCAATAAATATTTGCAATTTAAACAAACTTGAGAGAGTTCATTCACAATTACAGGAGGGCTGCACCACCTCCTCGTAAATAACTTAGTTTGAGATGATTTGGAACGGTCATGTATTTCAGTGAACCACTCTCGAATATAAGAAGGGAGAACTTGAAGCATCAAACTAAATATTGCTCTAACAAGAGAAGACATCTTTTGCAATTCAATAAGCCAAAGAGGTTCCACAACAAATAGCAATGAGCCTATTTTGTTGGCATGTGTTGCTGCACTTATAGCTTCTGGTATACCAAGTGCTATATCTTTCATTAATTAATCATAACTATGCGAGAATGCCCCTTTAAATTATTCTAACCCAAAAACCTTCTTTTTATTTTTTGGGGAAAAAGACCTAAAAGACTGTTTGATTAATCATCAAGTAAAAAAAAATCTATTGAATATATCCTTGCAATATCAATATGTGTAAGAGTAAGACACATCTTCTAACATGCACACAAAGGGGAATGAAGAAATAGAGTCCACTCAGCAATGTGCCGTATTAAATACTCATATAATTGTAATTTTGACATTGTGAAAATCCAATATCGGTTAAAACAAGCTACTTTAACTATGAATAATTATATAGAATTCACGTTATTAACATCAAAATTCAATCTTTTGTATACGGAGCATGGATAAGGCTAAATAACATGGCAAGTTGAATCTTTTCTACTTTTCATTAATAAAACTGGTGAAGTCATTTAGAAATGAACGATACCCCGCAGGGTATTTGCTTCCTATGATTGTAAACGCTCACAAATTTGAGTTAACCAACATAAAAGGTAACTTACTATATAAGCCTGAAGAAAAGACAACAATAATCTTCCTTTTTCCCAATTCGCTGAGTAGCCAAATTCCTCTAACTTATCATGATAGAAATTGTCAAAATCCTATGTGGATACACCATTAAGAAAAAGTAAAAAGGAAAAACACAAAAACCAGAACCACCCATCTTAAAAGTACAAAAAGAAGAAAGAAGAAGAAGAAAAGAAAATGACCAGAAATTTCAAGTCAAAGTGAAAAGAACATAAACTTATTATAGAAACAAAACTTACAAAGCATTAGCATGTTGTATATCAACCTCCAAGACTTTGAGAGAGTCCTGATATAAGGACTTGTTCAATTGGTAATACATAATCTCCATCTCTCACCAACAAAGTTGGTTCCTTTAAGAATCAAACCCACAAAATAAAACTAGACTAGGGAGTTCTCGTCTCTCTCTACCTCTAAAACTCTTTTTCTAGGGGTTACTCAATGGAATAGTTTTTATGTTTTTGTACTGAGAGAAGCACCCAAAATCGTCAAAGAAAAGAGCAAGCGTATAAGAAAGTATGAGAGAGAGTGGAAGAAACAAAAGTGAGAGAGTGGCTGAGCATACCTCAGCTTTTAAGAATCCCAAAGCTTGATCGTTCATGGAGATGTTCCATGAATTAACAAGGGAAGGAAAGAGTTAAGGAAGGAAGCAAAATGAAAGAAGACAAGGAATCGACTTGGCTCAAGTGAAATAAGTTGAGGCATTCGACGGTTGGTTTAATCAAAACAAGTCAAAACGTTGACGTTTTAATTATGGCACAGAGTAGGACTAGTGTTAATGGCACAGGTGCTTTGGTGCAATGTTAGGAGGGCTATGCTTCTGCCTTGAAGTAGGATCGAGTTGTGTTATCATGAAAATTGAACCAATTTGTGCCCTTCAAGCGCTGGTGATTGTAACTTTGAAATCTTAAAAAATTGATGGGACGTGAGGTGGGGAGTGGAGAGTTGCTGTAACTAACATTTCACATTTTTTCTATCCATTTCTTTTTTCCCTTTTTTACAAATATTGGATAAAATATATATTTTTTGAATTACAACGTCCTTCCCCTTAAATTTTAATTACAAAATTATGATAAAAAATTTAATTACACATATAATTAAAATGATAATTTAATTTAAATTGTTTTACTTTAATTTAATTTAATTAATAATTATAATATATTATTAATTTTTGTTAAATTTAATTTGTAATATTCCAATTCGATAATTGTACTGTGTAATGTGTTGTACATGCATTTTATAAATATGCTCTACTTATAGTATACTAGAGTAATTTAAGCATTTAAATAAAATATTAAGGTTATAATATCATGAATAGATTAGACATGAATAGAAATTTTCAGTCGAGTCTAGAATCTTCTCTAAATTTCTCAGAAATTTTTGAAAACGCTGAAAAGCTATGGAATGAGCCTTAAAAAACTTTAAAAGCCTCAAAATGTACTTTGAGGATTTAGGTGATACTTTTCAATAAAATCCGAATGATTTCTGGATGAATAGTGAATCCACTTGAATAGCGATTTTGGGGACCTAACTCCCAAAGTTTGAAACATACCCAGAATAGGTATTAGAGTTTAATGATACTAAAACGGTTTGAAAAAAATTCCGATTGGATGAATTTCGAAAGTTCCGAAAGTTTAGGGTTAAAATGCCCTTTCTGGAAAATAATGGGTATTGAGGATTTTAAACCCATTCAAAAAATTTTTCAAACATACAATCAATAATTATTGACCTTCATTCAAGTATGTTATGGTCAATTTACTGATAAGATGGTTGTGGAATATTTTTGAAATTTAATTTGGTTAGTTGGTGAATTAAATACATTAAACGACAATTTGGTCTTTTTATATTCATTAAAGGGCAATTTAGTATTTTTACAAGAATTTAGTGGAATGAGGAGTCATTAGAAGTGAACCAATGAAATGGTGACAAGTTGCATGGGTAAAAGTGTAAATATGGGACATTTAGGTAAAGTTGTAACTATAAGATGTTATTAAGGATAAAGGTGTAATTATAACATAAGTGGGGTCAAAATTGTAATTCAAAAAAGCCTTCCTCTTCTTTAAATGTTGATGGCTGGCTATTGATGAGAGAAACGTAGAGAAAGAGAGAAAAAGAAAAGAAAAGAGAAAGGAGAAGAGAGAGGTTCGGCTATGGCTATAGAGGAGTGATCTAAACGATTTTTCATGCTCTTCTACCTCTAATCAAGCATCTAACAAGATTTCATAGCTATCCAAGTGAAGAGGAAAAAGAAAATGGGTAACTAACCTTACTTATCTTGTTGAAAAAAAATTGATTTGTTGGGTTATAAGTTAGATTTGGTTTTGATGAAGTAAATTACACCCTTTTGATGTAATATCAAGGTTTTCTTACATTGGAAGCAGTTGAGAGAAGAAAATAAAAAAAAACTAATGTGTGAAGCCTTGGTCAAACATGGTCAAAGGTGAGATCTATTGCCTAAAGTGTTTTATTTTGTCATTTGATGATTTAAGATTAATGAATGACATTAGGAAGTTAGTTTAATGATGAAAGAATGAAAGAAAAACCATGGTAATAATTAGATGAGTTTTCAACCAAGGTTAGGATTTTTAATGTGTTATGATCCAAATTTCTATTTTGATGTTTTATGATGTTCATATCATTATTTTCATGATAATAAAGTAAATAAATGAAAAATAATTGATTTGGAATTGGTTTTGGTTGAAATTCGGCCTGGAGTGCTTGATTTTGCAAAAAAATTGTTACTGAAATTTTATGGCTTAATGTATAATATGTTAAGTTTAGCCTTAAAGGCAATTTTAGTATAAAAATATGGTTATGAAGTAATAACCATGTGAATGTGATTAAGGATGTAGAGTGTATATGGAAAGTAATGAAGTTGACATGGTTTATAGTATATTTAGTTTAAAAATGTATTAAGGAGTTTAAAGTATTGGTATTAGGTTTTCGGATCAAAAAACAAAGCCAACTAAAGGGTTTCAAATTGGTGAAAAGGAAACTAGCAAGTAGTGTGTGTATTTTAACTGTTTTATATAACTTAATTCTTTGTAAAAGAATTGGCGACAATTGAGTGTTATTTAAATTAAATTTATGTAAATAGTTTTCATTTAATTATAAAATGAATATTTATACTGAGTTTTATGCAAATGATATTTTACAAGTGAATATTGCTAGCTTAAGTGTATGCTTTGGCAATTTATGAGTTTTAAATTGAAAGTTAAATTTTATATAATTGGGAGTCTCATTGAAATGATTCAATTATGAATCCTCCCATACTTAATTTAGAAAATAAAATGAGTCTTAAATGTAAGAGTTGCTTTTGCCTATGGTACACCATTAGGCTTTATACATATTATTATA
Organism: Erythroxylum echinodendron; assembly: GCA_027575705.1. Classification (NCBI taxonomy): domain Eukaryota; kingdom Viridiplantae; phylum Streptophyta; class Magnoliopsida; order Malpighiales; family Erythroxylaceae; genus Erythroxylum; species Erythroxylum echinodendron. The sequence continues at coordinate 10,742,531 of JANZXR010000003.1, forward strand.
CCAGTATATTTATAAATATTTATAACGATGAACCTTTTACTATTAAGCGATGTAGAACCATCTCCACGAGTTGTTATGGGTAAGTGATGCAGAACTAGCTCCATAACTACTGGTCTATAGCGGTTAACCTATTACAAGTAAACGATGTAGAATCGGTAATAGCCTATTTTCCATACTAAGAGTTAGAACCCTAGATCATTATACATGAGAAATAGCATTGAGAATATATGAAGTGCATAGAATTCACATGCATATCATTAGCATACAGACATGAATTTTGATCCTATACAAGCTTCAAAGATAGTATATGCACTAAATTGACATATTTTAGGTTATGAAAGCTTTTAAAATTATCATAATGTTAATTGTGAATTATTATGTCTTGAATTTTGGTTGATAGATTATAATTAGTAAATTTGAATTTATTGGTTACAATTGGGAGATTTATGAAATTAATGTGTAAGACTAGGAAAAATATCAAGTGGCAAGACAAGTTGACAAATAGTAATAAGTAACATGTGGCATTCAGATTTAGTGACAAGTAGCTTAGATCATTAGGTGACAAATGACTTAGAGATTGAGAGACAAATGGGCTAATTATTAAGAGACTTGTGGTGCTGTAAGTCAAAAAAATGTAGCTTGGTTCTTTAATTGACTTGTTATAACACTTTCCATACACTTGCAATTCATAATACCCATATATATTAAATACTATCTTCCATCTCTTACTTTTTACTACATGCTCTCATATTCTTCTTTCTTCTCTTAATTTTTGGCACTTACGACATTAAGCTTTTCCAAAAATCAACACCCTTCTAGTCCAATATATTTTGTTTTCTCACCTTGTTAATGAAAACCTATCCTTTTCCTCCTTAAAATGGTGATGATCATGTAAGCTTAGAGAGGGATAGGTTAACTCATAATTGAGGAATCTTTGGAGTTAAATAAGTAAGTATGATGTTAATCTTTATGACTTGTTTTAACAAAAATACTTACGATGATTGTTTAGGGATAGATTGATGGTGTTAATGGTGCATAAAGTGTTCTGGAATGTTGATGAATAAATGTATATATTTGTGTTCTGTCTTTGCATAAATGATCAAAAATAGTTTATATATTATAGTATAGATGTTTTTGAGTTATGATTTAGGTGAATTTCATGAGGAATTGATGTAGAAGTGATGAACTATGCATAATATGTTTTGAGTTTTGTAAGAAAGAGTTAAAATTTGGAAAAACATTAAAGGAAAATGCTTGGAAATTCATGGATTACCTATCCCACAATCATTGGAAGGCCTCCATGATCATGGGAAATGTATGGAAAATGAAATCTTCTCTTTTATGTGATATTTGAACCAACTAAAGATAAGGTACTTTACTATAGTGCTTTTACACTTGATTGAGGCTTGAAATGAACCTAGTTTGAGGTTTAATAAGTTGATAAAGTGTTTGATATGTTTAGGTTGTTAATTGAAGTTATAACTTAACGAATGGATTGTTGATATCAATGTATATAAAATTTGGAAATTTAGAGTTATTAAAGGAATGAAGGTGTTCTTAAGAATTCAATTGTGATCCAAAGGAATGAGTAAGGTGTATTAGATATGAATGAATGAAAATTAGGATATTGAGTGATTATATAACGTTAGAAAAAGATTGGTGAATGTATGATTGATGAATTTAGAATGATCAAATTTCTTTGAGGTAAAAGCCTAAGTACAAACTATAAATATACAACTTATAATGTTTGAATGATCATGACTCGTGATTAAGGATACATACCTGAAAATAGTCAATTGAGCATGCATTGTACATGACACATATATATCTATGTGTGTATGATTGAATATTTATATGAATGATTGACTTAGTAATGTGTATAAAATGTGTGTGTATTGTGTGATTTAGACACTCAAATCAAATGCCAACATCCAAACATTACTAGTTCTTCAAGGCAATAGCTTATCTGGAGCTTACTGTGAGTCAACCTAAATGTTTTCTTACTAGGATTGATTTGATTCTGTTTAAATTTAATCTATTGAATTGTTATTGATGTGATTGAGATAATTATGGATATTTATGTTCTGAGGAGTTTGGTAATTGAAATTATAATGGAAGTGTTTCCTAATTGAATTTGAATCGGGAAAAATAAGCGTACTCAACGAAATGTTGAATGCCAGACTTAGATCCAAAAAATATGTGAAAATGACTGTGCACCATGAATAAAAGATATTGATAGTATATTTTATGAATTGATGTATTTCATCACATTGATATGCACAATCAGATAAAGGAGTTGTGACCAAAGTGACCCGTGAAAAAGAGCTTAAAACTCATAAATTCACATAAAGAGCCACAGAATCAGTATTTAATAAGTCTGGTATCTACAATAAGTATTGGATAATTATTAATGAGCCAGGTATCCATAACAGATAAGGAGTAGTAAAAAGGCAATCGGTCATAACAATGTAACAATGAAAGTGAAGTCACATGTGCATATGCATTTGCAAATATATGTCTTTACATGTATTGTGTGAAAGATTGCAATGAATTATTGAATTATGATGACATAGTGATTTATAGTAATTATGTACATGTTAATGAGATGACTAATTGAGATAAGTGATCAAGTTATTCTGAAATAAGTATATGAAATGTAAAATGACATTCAATATTTTATGATATGATTTGTTTGTGAATTGAATTGTGAATTGCCCTTGTGTTTCGATATAAGTGAGCAATCGATAATGGTTCGCTCATTGAATTTGCAAAACTCATCAAACTTGCAAACGTTGATTTTCAGGTACTAGAGAGAGACCTAGTTTCTAAGATATATTAATAGAAGTCTAGTACTATGATTTTGGAAATTAAGAATGACTCAAAGGTCTGGTCAGCTAACACTAAGGAGTTAGATAGAATACTTTTGTATATTTTCCCATTCTATGTAGCAAACTCTTATATGGCTTTGATACTGTATATAAGGATTATGTAGCGAAATGCTACATTGTAAATTATTTTTTCTGAGTGAAATGAGAATTTTATCCTTCGATTATTTATGTTCTTTTATGATGCTACGTAAGTGAAAGTGATTGCTCTAACATGCCACTTTCGTAGAGTATGTTCTCGAATGTCTATAGGATGTTCGGGCATGTGCTCTATGGAGGTGGGTTGTTGCAAGTGTTTGGTATCAGAGCATGGTTTGACATCCATAGGGACATATAAGAACATTTAGACATGATATATAGTGAGAGACTCGAATGGTGACCTTGGTTATTGTCCATTATAGGTCATCTGTTATAGGAGATCAAGTCATAGACTTAGTTGACCTAGAGTTTGTGGGAGCCGATAGAGAGTCTCCAGTACCCCGGTTTGACTGAATGCTTAAGAGAATTCCTGAAAAGAGAGAAAGGAGATATGATAAACTTAAAAAATCAGGGGGCTGTAGACTTTTATGGAAGTACAGGCCCTAATGGGGCAGAAGGTTGGCTAGAGAGAATAGAAAAGTTATTCCATTAGATGGACTACGAGTCTAATGAGAAGTTTAACTACACAGTCTCATTACTATGAGGTGCAACTTATCAATGGTAGAAGACTATTCTCGACAGTACCACCCGACCTTGTAGTTTAACATGGGAAGACTTTCTGAGAGTCTTCAAAGAGAGCTTTATACCAAAGATTTATCTAGATAGGAAGATGAAGGAGTTTCTAGATCTGAAGTAGGAAAGACTCACAGTAGCCAAATATGAGATATTAATAAGTTAATCAGGTATGCTACTGCCTTGATTTCAACTAAGGAGGACAAATGTAGATTGTTTGAGGATGGGCTAAATATGAAGATCAATACGAGGTTCGCTATTACTAATTTGGGTAGTTTTACAGAACTGAGAGCCACCTCAATTAGAATTAAACAATTACTAAAAGGAGGATAAGAAGACTACAGACAGGAGTTCAGAATGAAGAGGCGCGGTGAGTCTTAAGCTGATTTTGGTATAAGGTTTAGTAAACTCCAGAATAGATCATTTCAACCCCTGACTAGATCGAGGCAGTTGAGGTTTAGACAAAGAGGTAGTTTTACACAGGTAGTGCTAGAAGAGGTCCAGTATCTGGATAGACACAACAGATTTCTAGTTGTGGACATTGTGGAAAGAAACATGGTAGAGAATGTTGGAAGTTATTGGGAGCTTGCCTTCGTTGTGTCTCTTTTGGACACCAGATTAGAGTTATCTCGCAACTTTCAAAGCATAGCCTAGAGTGAGAGGAGGATCAGTGATTGAGATAATTGTCCATTAGTGCAGAGCTAGTGGATCAGGACAAAGAGGCGGAGGTAGAGGAAGAACAAATTTAGCAGGTCCTAGTGTCATGGCTAAGGTGCAAACCAATCAACCGCAGTCTCAGGCCAGGATCTATGCTATTACCAGACAGTAGGCACAGAACTCTCTAGATGTTATAAAAAGTGTGTTAAATGTCTTTCAATTTGAGGCATTTGCATTGTCAGATCCAGGACCTACACATTCATTCATTACACCATATTTGGCATCTAGACTACATTGTGTGAGAGAGATATTGAAATGTTGCTTAGAAGTTAGTACACCTGTAGGTAGTACTACAATGATTGGAGAAGTGTGTAAAGGGTGTATGATTCGGGTTGATCAGGCAGAGTTGGAAGCTAATTTGATAGTATTGCAATTAAATGAGATAGATCTTATCTTAAGTATGGACTGGCTTACTGCACATAAAGCTGTGATGAACTGCTATACTAAAGAGGTGATTCTTGAATCTCCTAATCAGTCAAGAGTAATATTTCAAGGTGTTAGTCAAGCAGTGCCAGCCAAATTGATTTCCTCAATGAGTGATTTTAGGCTGATTCGAGGTGGATTTAAAGTTTATCTAGCCTATGTGACTGATACCTAGATTGAGCGGATAGTATAGGATATTCCTATTATTAGGGATTTCCTAGATCTGTTTCCCACTAAATTATCTAGTTTACACCCAGATGAGGAGACAGAATTTTCTATCGACTTTGTTTCAGCTACTACTCTTATCTCTATTCATCTATATAGGATGACACCTATGGAACTTAAGGAACTTAAGGCTTAGTTATAAGAGTTATTGGATAAGGGTTTTATTAGGCCCAGTGTGTCACCTTGGGGAGCTCCAGTATTGTTTGTGAAGAAGAAAGATGGGACTTTGAGATTGTATATTGACTATAGATAGTTGAATCAGGTAACAGTGAATAACAAGTATCCTTTACCAAGGATAGAGGATTTGCTTGATCAATTAAAGGGAGCTCAGGTGTTTACTAAACTAGATTTGAGATCAGGTTATTATCAGTTGAAGATAGCAAAGGCTGATGTGCCAAAGAGTGCATTTAGGATAAAATTTGGGCATTTTGAGTTTCTGGTGACGCCTTTTAGGTTGACAAATGCTCCGACAACTTTAATGGCTTTGATGAATAAGGTATTGCAACTTTATTTATATCATTTTGTGATTGTATTCATATATGATATTTTGGTGTGTTGAAAAAGTAGAGAGGAACATTATAAGCATTTGAGGTTAGTCCTACAGATAATAAGGGAGAAACAATTGTATGCCAAGTTCAGTAAGTGTGAATTTTGGCTTGATCAAATAGTATTCTTAGGTCATATAGTATCTGGATAGGGAGTACAGGTAGACCCAAAGAAAGTTGAAGAAGTGATGAAGTGGGAAGCCTTGAGAAATGTGCCTAAAATCTAGAGTTTTCCTAGACTAGTAGGATATTACAAGAGATTTATCGAGGGGTTTTTATTGATCTCAGCCCTTCGACAAAGCTTCTGAGGAAGAATGTACCATTCAGATGGACTAACGAATGACAAAGGAGTTTTGACAAACCAAAGCATTGGTTAACTACAACACCGGTGCTAGCTATTCCATCTGGATTTGGAGGTTATGTGGTGTATAGTGATGCTTCACACTAGGGGTTAGGATGTGTTCTAATGCAGTATAGCAAAGTGATTGCTTATGTATCGAGACAATTAAGGTCCCTTAAGTTCAACTAACCAGTTCATGATTTAGAACTTACTACATTAAATCTTAGACCAGTGTTACACGAAAGGACCAGAAAAGCTCAAAATAAGGATCTAAAGTTAGTGAAGTTAACTGAGAAGTTGAAATATAATCCGAATTATGAGTTTGAATTGAGAAATAATGCATTGTGGTTGAAATAGAGATATATGTACCTAAGGTGGATGATCTGAGAAAAGAGATTTTGGTGGAAGCACATATAGTTGCCTATACTATACATCCCGGTACTACCAAGATGTACAGTATACTAAAACAACATTTTTGGTGGCTAGGGATGAAGAAGTAAGTGTCGGAGTATGTTGCCAAGTATTTGACTGGCTAACAGATTAAGGTAGAGCATCAAGTTCTAGTTGGGAAGTTAAAGTTATTACCTATTTTGGAGTGGAAATGGGAGAGGATCACTGTCAATTTCATTTTGCATTTGCCGAGGACTCTGAGGCAATATGATACCATATGGGTTATTGTTGAAGATTGACAAAGTCGGCCGATTTCTTACCTGTGAGAGAAGATAATACACTGGATCAGATGGCTTGGAGGTATGTAAATGAGATAGTGAGGTTACATGGGGTCCCAGTGTCTATTATATTAGTTCGAAACCCTATAATTTCTTCAAGATTTTGGGGTAGTATATAGACAGCTTTAGGTACAAGGTTAAACTTTAGTACAACTTTTCATCCTCAGAAAGAAGAACAGAGTGAGAGGAATATTAAGATTGTTGAGGATATGCTCAGAGTATGTGTTTTAGAGTTCCAAGGAGCATGAGATCAATATATAGCTCTGATTGAATTTGCATACAATAATCACTATCATAGTAGTATTGGTGTTGGACCCTAAAACTTTTCTTAGAAGTTAGAACTATTATATGTGAAATGTTGGAAGCGGTAAGCTGGAAAATATAGTTGGAACATATTCACTGAGTATGCTTTGGTGTTTTAGCCATAACTTTTTCTCTAGCTA
>JANZXR010000003.1:10751959-10764252 GCA_027575705.1 Erythroxylum echinodendron
ATCTCTTATTTTAGGCCCAAGGACTTATTTATGGGTTGTTCTTTTAGTTAGTAGCATATATTTTGTTTGTCTGGGTTGTTTTGAAACTTATTTATTTTAATGTGTTAGCCCATTCTTAAAAAGACTTGTATCCGATTATGTTTAATGGGCTAGATGCTCCTAGATTTGTTAGGATTAGCCTAGTTTTTATTGAATAGGCTTGCAAACTCATTCTTATTAGGGTTAGGACTTGGTCAAGGTATTTATACCTTATTATACGTTTGAAACCCTAGATTTAAATGATCAATAAAAGTTTCAGAATTGAGTTCTTCAAGGAAGGCGTGATTATCTTTATTGTTACTTTAAGAAATTGATTTGTATCAATAAGTAAGTACTTGTAACGTAAATTGATTTCTGATACCTTTAAGTTTAGGTCTCAAACTTATGATTTGGGGTTTGATCTAGGACATTCTTAGAATAGAAAAATAAAGGTTTTGATTCAATAAAATTAGAAAATTTCAAGAACCTTATTTTCTTGAAATTTTCGTATCATAATGTTCATTTATATTTGAAATATTCATAACACCCGAGAAATTTTAGTTACAACTTAGCTAAACTGTTGGAGTAGATTGTAGGGCTCTACCCCAAGGGGTAGCCCTTCCAGAAATTCTCAGTGGCCAAGGACAAACCCAGGCCAAAGAGGGGGTTTGGAAATAGTTTTCAACCAGCAATAGACGCGCCTCGGTTAGAACCTCACTAGCTGCGTCATTGCCCCAAGCGCAAAGATAATTTTTGAAGTTGCAACATACCACTCTTACATAACCACCTGGTTACATTCAGACCCTCTGTCTTGTCGATATGGGGATGATAAAACATAGTTAAACCCTTGTATCTCCTGCAACTTCCACTCTTTCCCCAACTCTGTTTCGCTCAATCAGATGCTTCTTTATCGCTCTGCGTCGCTGCTTCATTTCTACGCAGCTTCTTCACCACCTAAACTCTTGCTCCAGTTAAAACGACCCTATCCATTTCTCTCTAATTTTTCACTCTCCTCGCTTCCACTTCGTTTATTTTGTCTTAACCCATCACCGGCAAGACCAACTCTCCGATTCGCTACCTCCACCGCCGCCAATAGAAACGAGACCGACACCTTCTTTGCTGGTGACGCCGTTTCATGGTCTTCTGTTGGTTTATCTGATAGACTTTCTCATGCTCTCTCTCAAGCTGGCTTCAAGAAGCCTTCTCTGGTTCAGGTGTTATTTGGTGATCCTCATGGTTTGTCACTTGTTTTGAGGATTAATATTCAATGACCTTATATGTTTTTTTTCTTTTACAGGCTGCAGGCATACCATCAATTCTTTCAGGGAAAGATGTGGTTGTTGCAGCGGAGACTGGCAGTGGTAAAACGCATGCCTACTTGGTTCCTTTGATCAACAAGCTCTGCAACACGCCGTTTGATACTGAGCATTCTTGTCTTGGGTTTGGGCTTGTTCTTTGTCCCAATGTTATGTTATGCGAGCAAGTTGTTCGAATGGCTAATTGTCTATGTGATGATGATGGCGAGGCACTTGTGAAGGTCGTGGCAGTTTGTGGAAGACAGGTAATCGGGTACCAATTTTGATCTTTTATTGGGTCTTAGGTATCTGTATTTGTGAGATTGGTGGAAGGCTGTTCCTATGTGATTTGACAGAAGGGTGTATCTTTTATTCAGTTCTGATGCATTGTCTATGTTTGCAGACTTGTTTATTTGTTTGAATTTACTGAATAGGAAATTTTGATGGCAGGGGTGGCCAGTTCATCAGCCAGATATTATAGTGTCTACGCCAGCTGCTCTTTTGAATAATACAGGGGAGAAAAAGCAACGCCAAATAGATTTTATGCACGGTGTCAAATATATAGTATGTTCCTGCTGATGACCTATTTTCATGGAATGGGTAGTTGAGGGTGCTCTTGTTGACAAATTGTCTTTGATTATGTTATGTGTTCAATGAGGCCGGCATGCTTCTCTGTGAGAAACTATGTGCTCTTGTTGACAAATTGTCTGTGATTATGTTAGGTGTTCGATGAGGCTGACATGCTTCTCTGTGGGAGCTTTCAGAATCAAGTTATCCGTCTCATTCACATGCTCCGTTATGATGAGAAGCAGTTGTCCCTAACAAATAAATCTGTATCAGGAGGTTCTTTGGCTTGTGATTCTAACTTGCTTGTGCGTGATGGCTTAGAAAACATTGAAAGTGATTCCGTCCGTGAAGATGATGACGTTGAAATTGAGGAATTAAAAGAGGAGGAAGACACTGGATCTGTTGGGAGAAAAGACTGGAGGAGAGTAAGCAAAACTTATGAACGCAGTAAGCAGTACATATTTGTTGCAGCCACTCTTCCAGTTAATGGGAAAAAGACTGCTGGAGCAGTTTTGAAACATATGTTTCCAGATGCCATTTGGGTTAGTGGAAACTACCTTCATTGCCACAATCCCAGGTGCTGCATTCAACTTCATGTTAAAACTTTCCATTTACCATTACAATCATTTTCTGCTATACAATAGGCAGTACCTAGTTTTGTCTTATTTTCACATAGCAGGGATGTTTCTCTTGGAAGTTATTGCATGCTTTTTATTTTTTTAACATGGGTACTTATAAGAACTAAACCAGTATTTATTGTGTGTGGGAGTGAGAAATCTCCTGTGTCAATTATGGACTTGATGGTTATGATTGCTTGTGCATTTGCCTGATATCAGTTGTGTAAGATGATAATAATACTACTGTATGCACACCATACTTTCCATCGCCTGAAGGTAGAAATTACACTATTGACTCCCATGGCACTCCTTTTTCATTTGTTGCAGTTGGTTTCCTTATTTGAGGATCTTACTGATGCATTCATGCCACTTGTTTTAGCTGATGTTAGATACTGGTTAGCTCTTGTTCTCTTCTTTTATGTAATGTATGTGATGAGGTTGATATTGCAATATTCGAGTGTTGAATGATGATAACTGGCTTATGTCCAATGAGAATTAGTCATTTCCCTGCAATAAGAATTTATATGTCCTGGAAATTTGATTCCTTTAAGTTGTAAATTCTATTGGTTCATAACATGCCACAATATTTATCTCCTTTGACATTATCTGTATGGCACTGCATTGTCTGCCATTAATATTACAGAATATATTGATGGACAGGCACTTCTTTCTTTTGTCAGATTGAAGCAGAGGTGGGTTGAAGTGACAACGGATACTCAGGTGGATGCGCTCATAGAGGCTGTGAAGCAAGGATCTGTAATGTTTAGCTGTGGTGCTGATGTGAGCCGGACTATGGTCTTTGCAAACACTGTTGAGGCTGTTGAAGCAGTAGCTAAGATATTGGAGCGTGCTGGAATTGAATGTTATCGTTACCACAAGGACAATTCATTGGAAGAGCGTGCAAAGACATTGGTTGATTTCCGAGAGAAAGGTGGAATTTTTGTCTGCACTGATGCTGCGGCACGTGGAGTTGACATTCCAGATGTCTCACATGTTGTTCAGGTTAAGAAGCCAATCAATTGTAATTTTGCTCTAGTTTTTTTTTCCTGACCTGTCATTTAGTAAAGATTTTTTGGAAAGCTCACTGCTGGAAATAAGTAAATGGTGACAGTTACAATGCTACATTGCTGTAAATACGCAACTATAAACTCCTGATTTGACGTAAAAAAAAATCTTGTATAAACGCAAAAAAAAATCTTGTATAATTAAAAATATTTTATGATACACAAGAAATCATGGATATGACCTCCACATCTAGTTTGACTAGTTCATAAGAATTTTTTTCATGGAATACTAGGATAGTACAACTGGAGCATGAGTGACACTCGGGATTAAGGTCTCAAATATAATGCTATGGGGAATATGGGTGCATTCATAATGATGATTTATCAATTTGACTTTGTCAACTTTGGAGTACCTCTTTAGTTCATGCTTTGGTGAAAATATGTTCCCCAAAACTGTCTATTTAAACTTGATGCTACGTTCAATAACTAAGAACTAACCTAGAAGTGTTGGTTTGCTACAGGCAGATTTTGCTACCTCTGCTGTAGATTTCTTGCACAGAGTTGGTCGCACAGCTCGAGCTGGCCATTATGGGCTTGTCACTAGCCTGTACACCCAGTCTAATCGTGACCTCGTTGATGCGATTTGTCAGGCAGAGAAACTGGCCCAGCCTGTGGTAATTTTCTGAAATTTCAAGAAGTGCTTAACCGGGTATTATTTCTGCAAGTCTTTGAGTGTCATTGAAGAATGGTTGTCATTATATATCATATCAGTTCATTTTGCATAGGGATCTTGGTGCCTTGCCAAGCGTTTCCATCCTTGATTTTGGTACTGGTATGGAGCATTTTGTATGACACCATTTTTGTTTTCTGTCGTTGCAGGAGACAGCTTTTAGCAGAAAAAGGAGCTTTAGAAACAAACTTAAGAAGAAAGGTATGGCATTGATAAAAATTCCTTGTCTGTTTTATTTTCCCGTATGCTTTTTGGTTCCTTTTTCAGTCGACAACATTGCTTATTGATATCCATTGCGAGGACTCTAAACCTGAATTCTGAATACGTAAGTGAAGCTGCAATTCAAGTACTAGAAACCAAGATCCCGGAACCATCCATCCAAGCTAGAGTGAACCCTCTTTGAATGGTTAAATTCTCATAATTGAGTTGCGATTGCCAGATCTTTAGCTTGGTCCTTCTATGATCAACTGATCATTGATTTGAGAGCATGCGTACATCAAATCTATTGATCAACTTCTTTTTTTACTGATCCAATTGATTTTGTGATCTTTAAATTTAGCAGGTGCCAGCAAAGTTAGAGATATGTCGAGTGCTGAAGTCGTGAGGGTCTGAGGAATTCTGTTTAACAGGCAGAATAGTATGTCGTGGAAATTTTTTCACAGAACGCTTGTAAATCTTGTAGTGTGATAATTTATCGTGTATTACATTTATATAGGAAACTCCTCTCTCACTCTAACTAGCTTCCCAACTTTTATCTTAATTTGGTATCGTTTCCAGTGGGATGTCATGGAGCCATTGCAGATAGGGCGATTCCTGCTGCAGTGTGGCATCTTCTTTCTGTCATGTTAGGTTAGATACCATATTCATGTTCATTTCCTCGTGATCAGAATAATTGCACGGGAATTGGTGGTACTTGACAGTTACGTGGGCGAATTACACATAAAATGGTTCGGCCTAAAGGAATTGTCTGCTTCTTAGTAGTCGGTGGCCCTTTTGGCTGTAAGTTCGAATCCTTCACTATTAAGGGGCATGAGATGATGTTACACTCAAGACTAACATATGACAATGTTTGATTGGGCTCTGTTTCAGAAGATCGTAAAAGAACGCACAACTAACGCCAGGGTTGGAGTTGGTGAAATGTGAGGGACGGTCCTGACTACAATACATTTGTCAGCATCAAAAGATTCAAAGGACAAAAGGCACTATCGAAGATCATAAAGTGGACAACTGGTGTAACAGATGCCATTGATTGGGCATTAAGCCGAATATAAAAATGAAAATATCAATGTTTCAAGCTTTGAAAAGATTCAGAGAACAAAAAGAACGACCTTTATGATCATAGTTTATACAACTGGTATAAATAGATGCCCATGGATTGCATTGAGCCTATTACAAAAATGGACGTGATTGCTAAAGCACAGTTTTTGAAGTTGCGACAAGATTTATGAAATGTAAGTCTAGAATAACCATTATTAATATATGGCGCCTATTTTCTTCTGTTTGCAGGAAGCAAATGTTGGACGAAATCGTTAATATGCTTATCAGAGCTACCTCCTTCATCAATTGCTTCCTTTGCTCGCTGGCTCCATTTTCTTCCATTTCTCTCAATCTCTTTACGTTTTTCACTTTCCACCATTACTTCATTCAAAGACTTAACCATTTCTTCTTTTGTCACTATCCCCTTTTCATCTTCCTTCACTCTTACACCAACCCTCCAAATCTCTTCTATATGCTTGGCGTTAGTGAACTGATCAGCCCACTGTGGCATGCCCACCATTGGTACACTGAGGCTCAGCCCTTCAAGCGTCGAGTTCCACCCACAATGCGTCACAAAGCAGCCTGTAGCTTCATGTGCTAGGAGCTCAAGTTGGTTGCACCAAGTCACAAGCATACCCTTTTCATCTATCGATTCTCTGAAGCCATTGGGAAGCTTACCATGTTCCGATTCTCTGATCACCCACAGAAAATTGAAATCACTTTCCTTAAAGGCCCATGCAAGCTCTTCCATTTGTTGGATTGTCAACGAGACCATGCTTCCAAAAGAAATGTACACCACCGATTTTGGTGGCTTTGTTTCCAGCCACCTGAGACACTCTTCGTTGAGTGGCTTCCACAGGCTAGCTCCATATCCTTTGTCACCCTCGACCCTGCCGTCCAGGTAAAATGATGGAACCATGGGACCAATCATCTTCCCTAGCCAAAGCTCTGATACACTTTCTTGGTCCTTAACAAACACATGAATTTCACAGTTGTTAGAGTCAGCCATAGTTTCGTAGATGATATTTTGGTGCAAATGACAGTGAATGAGATGGTTAATCCATTCATTGATAATTTTACCGCGCCCATGGAAATCAATTAATTCTTTTCTTATCAACAAACTCCACCGACTTTAATTTAGAACGGGCTTAATATAATTCCATGTTATACCACAACAATTCGGAAATAAGTTTGTAAAAATGCCAGTAGATTTATAGCATTCTTCAAGATCATCATAATATAAGGTTCAATATAGGAAAAGGAAATAAAGAAAGAACGGAGGAGCAGCTATCTTACCTTGCCTTCTAATTCCTGGAATGTGTTTCCAAGAATCCAGTCAACCATGCCCAAGTTCGAAAACTGATTCAATTTCATGGCCAAGTAAGCGGGATGCGTCTCAGGAGACTTGAAAAATTTGGGCAGGTCACGAAAGTTCATTGGAGGCAAACCAGGAAGCAGCAGTGGCGTGTTCTCAGACTTCACAGGCAGGCTAAGCAAGCCATGGTATACACAAGCAGTGATGGTCAATTCAACGGCAGAGTTGGTAAAGAAGGCAGCTCCCTGTATATAATGTTGTTTGGCAACGTCAAGAGCCCATGGCATGAAAGAATCATAAACGATGCAGTCAACTGGGAAGCTCGTGTTCTGAAACTTTCTGATGAGACGTGAGAGAGTTCTAGTTCCATTGGTCTTGAAGGACTTGAGGAACACAGCCTCGTCTTTAGCTTGAGTATAGCCACCTTGGTCGAAGCCATCGGAAATGGCTTCCACGGTGATATTGGCGGCGGTAACGGAGGCGAGGGTGTATTGGGTGGTGGCAAAGGTTGCTTTGACTCCTTTGGAAGCTAAACGTTTGGCGAACTGGAGAAGAGGGTTTATGTGTCCTTGGCATGGATATGGAACCACTACAACATGCCCTCTGTAGTTATTTTCCTCCATTTTCTTATGTTGTATGTTTTCTTAGCGAATAATACGTGGTTCAGAGGTTGTCGTATTTATAATTCTCGTCTTAATAGATTAACATGCAACTGCATCCCTTACGTCACTTGGGGTGACGTATTAAGATTGTCGTCACAGTGTTTTGATGTTCTTTTATAATTCTACCAATTCCCCATTACCTAACGCTCTGTGTTTAAAAATTTTTGCGGATAATTGTTATATCGAACCAAATTCCTCGTTGTTAACTTTTTATTTTTGGGGTTAAAAATACTGACGTATACGTAGGCGGTGCTTAGTAGAGGAGTATGGGAATAAATCAACAGAAATGGAATGAAAAGTAGAGGTTGATTGGTTATTATGATTTATAGAATAGTTTTTTCATACTCAAGTTTTAGATAATGGTCCATACCTTCCATATGTGGGAGAAATGAGTTTGATTCATACCAACACTAATATTGTTTAATTAAATATAATTAAAGTGTAATTAATTAAAATATATTTAATTAAAATATAAAATATAATTTTTAAACTACTTGATTAATTAAAATATAATTAATTAAATGATTAATTAAAATCTAATCTAATTAATTAAAATCTAATTAAGAGTAATTAATTAAAATATAATTAATTAATTATTCAATTACAATGTAATTAATTAAAATATTATTCATTAATTATTTAAAATATAACATCATTTGCATTATCAGATAAATGTAAATTGTATTATACTATGTTATTTGATTTTATTATAACAATAAAATGGTGGATATTATGGTTGTGTCATGAATTGCATAATATTTTGGATGATTAATTATAATGTAATTAGTTAATATCATTATTTTAATTAATTATATTGTAATTAATTTTATTTTAATTAATTAGTTAATTACAATGTAATTAATTAAAACATTATTAATTAATTAAAATATTATTAATTAGTTAGTTACAATATAATTAATTAAAATAATTACAATATTTTAATTAACCAATATATTGTAATTATAGTTAATTACAATGTAATTAATTAAAATATAAATAACTAATTATAATATTATTAATTAATTACAATATATTGATTAATTAAAATATTGTAATTAATTTTAATTAATTATATTGTAACTAATTAAATAATTAAAATCTAATTAATTAATTAGTTAAAATATAATAAGTTTTTATTTCTCAATATTTTTTACAAACCAAATATAATGATAATCATTCCTTCCTCTAAACCAACCATCATAATTACAATGATAATATGTATTCTCATTCCTCACTATATTTATTTCCATTCCTATTCATTCCCCTGTACGAACCAACCCCCTATTAATTTTAATAATAATTAATATATTTTTATTAATTATTACAAATATATTCTAATTATTAGTTTTTGTAATCTTTCATTAAATTTTTTTATTATGTAATAATATTAATAAATTAAATAATACAATTCCCATTTTATTTTATAATTCATGTTTATATAAATAATTTAATTATATATTTGTTAATACGCCACAAAATTTCATATAAATAAAATAAATATTAATTAATTTTATCAGTCATTAATGAAGTATAAATTTATCATATTTTATTACTAACAAGCAATGTAGTAAATAGTTTAAAACAATAACAAATATAGCCTTTTGATTAAATTTTAAAAAAATGATAAACTGATAGTAAAAATTAACTCTATTAATTATCTAAAAATAAGAAATTAAATAAAAATCAGTACCTTATTTATTAATCTTAATATATTAAATTCATTATCATATTAAACTTTAATAATATATTATCATATAATTAATGATATGTAAATATTAATTAATCAATAAATTTAATAAATTAATCTATTTAATATATACCATTTTATAGTTTGTACCTCTTATTCAGTTCTTGTGACATAATTATTTATGCAAAGAATTTTTTTATATTTTTTGTTAGTATTTTAAAATTTAAAAGTTAATAAAGAAAATATAAAATTTTAAGTAAAGATTTTTACCAGGAATTATGATATAATTAATAAAATCTTAAGTCTTTAACTTTTTACTAAAATTTAGACAATAAATATAGAACAATTTTATCCCTAAAATATTAAGTAATTGATATATAAAAATGATTGTTTCTAATATTTTGACAATTAAATTGTATTTTTCTTAGATTGTAATTTTACATAATAATTTATATTAAAATAATTCATTCGAATATTTTGACAATTAAATAGTATTGTTCTTAGATTTGTAATTTTACATAATAATTTATATTATAATAATTCAACATAAATTTAATTAATATTTTTAATATTTTATCATAAGATATTTTAAAATATTTTAATAATAAAATAATTTCAAAATAAATAAAATTTTTAAAAATACAAATCTTTCAGTCTTTTTAGACCTTCAAAGCCATCAAAGAGTGGTTCAAAGTTAGATAAGGAAATAATTTTTTAATTATAAATAACATTTTTATGCCAAAAATAAATTTCAAAATTTTAATATGAATTAAAAGTACAAAAAGAAGATTTATATGAGAAAAAATAATTTTAGATTTAGATTTATGTCACCCTAATTAAAGTTAGCCTTATTAAGAATTCGTGTGTAATGTTTGTAAGAGTATGTTTTTAATTATAAAGCTAACAAGATTAGTAAAAGGAAAAATGCTTGAATGGGTCCTCCAACTTAAGTGCAAGATGCACAAAAGTCCAATAACTTTCTTTTTTGTGAAATTAACCTTAACTCTCTAAAACTTTCTCTTTTAACCCTAACTTCACTAAGATATTGAGTTTGTGCAATATGCTCTACCTTTATGGCAACGTTTTAAGTTATAGTGGCCTATTAATGTGTATTTACATTATTGTCTCCCAATAACAACTTATTTCCTCAACTGATGGAGTGTTTACACGCAACGTTTAATTTAATATGTAAAAACATCATTTTCAATAATAATTTTTTTACCCTTAAAGATGAACTTATCATTTTGATAGTAACATAAAG
Organism: Erythroxylum echinodendron; assembly: GCA_027575705.1. Lineage (NCBI taxonomy): Eukaryota > Viridiplantae > Streptophyta > Magnoliopsida > Malpighiales > Erythroxylaceae > Erythroxylum > Erythroxylum echinodendron. Next base: position 10,762,373 of record JANZXR010000003.1, read on the forward strand.
GAGGTTGGAACTGCGGGTGGAGGAAGAGATTCGCCTTATAGAATTAGGAAGGATATCTTTAAGACAGAGGAGTAGAAAGAAGATTTTCGTTAACATGGTGTAGCTAATTAGTCCATAGTGAGGTAAATTAGCGACTTTTCTAATTTCTAATCTCTAAGGTTTCAATTTTTACTTAAATTGAGGATTATTAGTTTTTAAAGAATCCACTATTATTAAATTATAGATTTAATGCATAAATAGAAATTCACAAAGACGTTGAGAACTAAGGAATAAAAGAAGACAAGATATTTGTGACAGAGAAGTAGGAGGAAGACCTTTTGACAATAGTCATTCTTATATGCGTGTTATAGCCTTAGAGGATTAGGAGGGATATCATCATGAAAGAGGAGATTCTCATTGATATGGTGTGGCTAATTCGTCCATATTGAGGTAAGTTAGCAATTTTCCTAATTTCTAAGGTTACACTTCTTGCATAAAATGGGGATTTCAATTTCAATGAAAATATTTCTTATTAAATAAGGGATTTATTGGATAATTAGAGTTGAATAACTTATTGCTCTTTTAATTCCTATTTTATTAGTATGTGGAATCCCATTAAAAAGGAAATTTTGCTTCACTATAGGGGAGAAATTGATAAACATAATTTATTTTAGTACATTGGTGGTAGTAAAATATTAGTTAAAGGTATTGACCTGGACAATTATGTTCGTTTAGTATCATGGGGACCACCAAATATAATTGGTATGATAGATTGAATAAAGTGTATTATAAACAGCTAAATAAATATGAAGAAGTGGGGTTGATTGAGATTGTAGATGATACAAAAACATGTGATTTGATTTATATTATTAGAAAACATGGAAGAGTGGAGGTTTAATTTGAAGGTGAGTATAATGAAGAGAAGGTAACGAAAGAAAATAATTTGGATTATGGTGATGATAATATAGATCCAACAAATACTGAAGAAGAAGAAAATAATTACAAAGAGGATGAACTATTTGTCTTAAGAGTAAGTAATATAGATGATAAACCAAACAGTGAATAAAAAAATTGTATTACTAAATGACAATGATAATAGCGGTGTGGCTATTGAAGATGTGCATGTTTGAGCATAAAGTTTTGAATAATGTGCATGATAGTGAGCTTGATGTTTTGAAGTTCGAGCCTGAATATGTTACTACTAAGCATGATAGTGTTCATACTATGCATAATGGTGTGAATACTGTGCCTCATGGTGTTAATGCTTATGTTGATGATAATGTGCCTAATGCTTATGTTGATGATAATGTGCCATATGCTTCTGTCAATGATAATGTGCCTAATGAGGATGTGCATAATGCTTTGGAATGAGAAAGTGAAGAAACGATGATGAGCTCCAAAATGTCAGATCAAAATATAAAAAGAGGAAGTTTAGGAAAAGAAATAAAGATAAGGCTATGAATAATGATATTGAAAACCATGAAAGTGAAAAGGTACATAAAGATGACCAGGAGAATTTTGTTTCTGAAAAAGACAGCGAGTATATTGAAAGTGATGATCCAAGTCAACACTATACAAGTTCATATAAAGACGCTGGCGGTGCATGGAGAAGTGGTAAATGTAAAAGCCTATATTAGAATCTAACATCTAATATTCCTACATAGAATTTAGGTTTGAAGTTTAAAAATGAAAAACAATTCAACGAGGTCTTGATTAAATAATCTATTTCAAAGATTTTAAGTCTGAAATATATAAAAATAATAAGTATTGAGTGAGAGTGATATATAGATTATAGTGCCCTTGATTACATGTAACATCCCGTTTCCAGAGAAACGGGTCCAAGAGTGGTAAATCAACACATCTTATGCTCATGCATTTGTGAATAGTGCGTTTTGTGCATA
>JANZXR010000003.1:10764352-10788329 GCA_027575705.1 Erythroxylum echinodendron
ATGTGTATTGTATTGCATTGTGATAATTTTAATGACCTTGTATGAATGGAAAAGAAAAGAATTATGAAACATGAAAGCATGAATATAATGTGAAATGTATGAGCATTGTAAAAATCTGTTATGTGGGTGAGAGAGAAATCCGTTTCATTTGTCACGTGCACGTCGAACTATAGCCTTCTCCCGGCTGCCCGCTTGTAGCCATGAGATCCTAAGAAATTGGACTCGTTTCGTTTCACGGTGTAAACTTCGGTTTTCCCGTTTCGTTCCACGGAACTCTCGAGCTATTGTGTGTGCATTGCATCTTCGAGCATGTTCAGGAGTAATGTACATTGAATGTTGTGATTGACAATAATTTTCAGCCCACGTATGTTGTGATAATATGTTGTGTTATGCATGATTATTGTGTGATATGTAGTTCATTAGCATTAACTATAGGTATATTAGCCACTGAGCTGTTCGACTCACCCCAAAATTTTCTACTCCTCAGGTGAAGAACCAGCAGATCAAAAGTGAACCTTGCAAAGTTTTGGCATAACTCCAAAGATTTCGAACTTTGTAATTAAGTCAGTGTCAAATACTTTTAGATGATCTTAGTAGCATGTCATCATGAACATTATAGTATGTATTTTGCGACCATGATACTGTGTGTATTTTGTAATTGAGATATTGCTGTGATATTATGAAACAAATTATGAAATATGTAACTCTTTGTTGTTGTGGATTGATACTTATATATGTATGCTAAATTTTCATCTTATGAGATTAGTTGAGTACTGAATGTTGGGAGATTTTATGATGGTTTGGGTTATGGTAAATTGCGTAGTAAAGGAGTTTGGTATGTAAGAGACACTTTGTTGGTTCTAGTCCTTTGAAATTGGTATGGGAATCATTTGTGTTTTGATGGGTGAAAACAGAAAATATGGTATTATTGTGATCTGAAACTTCGGGTAATAAACTGCACTGATGTAGGTAGATTTAGGCAAAGTAGTCTACATAAAAGTTGTAGATTATCCTTTTATCTTTCTATCTCTATAAAGATCGAAATTTTTGGACGTCAGGTGTAGAAATTATGACCATGTTAAGGTACCTGTGTTTGGGTGCAATTATGCATAATTGGAGAATAAAGTTGGCTGAAATGGTAACCTTATTTAATTGATTAAACTGTATCAATACAGGTCGAATTAGGTAAAATAGTCTCATAAAAGTTGTAGGTATTGATCTTATCTTTCCAACGATATATAGCTTGTAATTTTTGGATTTCTTGATTGAGAGATATGTTGTTTAGAAGTAAGGTTGTTTGAATTGGGCAAAAATCGCGCTCGTAAGGTGATGCGATCGCGACAGTGTGAATTTCCCACCGAATCACGATCGCGATCAGCGCGCGATCACGACAGGGACAAGAAATATCGCGATCGCAACCAGCGGACGATCACGATAGAGACAAGAAAGATCTCGATCGCAACTAGCGGGCGATCGCGACAGGGACAAGAAAATCACGATCGCGACTCAGCGCGATCGCGACGAACACTATGTTCGTCAAATTCACAGCCGCGACCAGGTCGCGACCGCTAAACTCCCCGAGTTTAAAGTCGCGACCATCCTCTATTCCACCCGTAACATGTTATTCATTTTTTATTATTTTATTATTTTATTTTTTTATTCAGCGCTCAAAATTTATTATTCTTAGTATATTTTGCTATGGAATATTTTTAATTAAATTGTTGAGTATATTCTTACTTTTCCTATGAATTTTGTTTGGTTAATATAATTATTATAAATTGTGTACTAGTCATTAAATTATTTGTTTTTTAATTATTCTACGATCCCACCACATATTTTTATAAATTATTTTATTTTATTGCAATGCTTCCACAAAATATATTATTGATAAATTCAAATAAATTTCTAATGGTGACACTTAGTCGCCATAAAATCCGTGCGAGGACTGGGGCCAACACTTAATTTCTGCTTAGATTTAAATACTTAAACTTTTCAAAAATTCAAATCAATATTTTTTTTGATTCACACGACTATCTTATATAAAGTTATTAGTAAATATAATAACATACAAGTATCATCCTTTAATGAATCATTATTATATCAATCACATCATACATATATATAGATGATGATGGTATTGGATTTTATATATATATATATATATATATATATATATATATATCTAATTATTTAATAATCCAATACCATCATCATCCTTTTACCAAAGGTTGATTTGATTATTATTTAACCTAACAAGTTCACAAGTTTTATATTATTAATAATCAAAAGATGCATATATCCTTATATGGAACTTTATGATTCTTATTATATTGATTTAACCAATACGACATAATAGGATAGTCTTAGTTATCTAACTAAGTATTTTGCCACTTATATGTCTCCTTTGATCTAAAAGATACAAGTTATCTGTACAAAATTGGAACAACTATAACATTTTTTTTATTATATCTTAATCATTATAGTGATGTTAAATCCAAATTCAATATCAAATACTCAATAGGATGAATAAAAAAACATATGTGATCTTTATCATATCATGTATTAGGATGAAAAGTCATACAATCAATTTTCCTTTTAGTGACAAATATTATCATACTATAGTAAATCCTTTCAATTGTAGTCCATATTTATGTTTTTAGTAGGCTAAATTGAGTAAATGATAAATTTCGTATGATATCAATCGAATATTGGTCAATACTGTAAATTTTAGAAAGTTGAAGGACTATTTTGTAAAAAAAATAACTTAACAAACCCCTCAACTCTTCTTCAACTCTCTCTTACTATCTCACATTTCTCTCTCACTCTCTCTCTCAGGTCTCCTCTCTGACAACTCTCCACCATCATCTCTTCCTCATGATCACAACTTATGCATGCACAATATACGTCATCTCTTCCTCAGTCCTGTCTCCACTCTCCTATGCGCACCATCCCAACCGCTCTCTAGTCACCACTTCTATGCGCATCGCTGGTAACCCACATCTATTGATCATTGCTTGTAAAGTGTAGAGTGTAGAATATGTAGATCTAAACCTGAACCAACCCAAACTAACCTAAATTTTAATTACATTATTTGATTTTTTGGGTGTATTTTTTGCTCTGAATTGCTATTGCATTATATTTAGTTATGTATATTTGTTTTATAATGGTTGGAATTCTTGGAATCGTTTGTGTGAGTTGGAAATTTAGGTTTGAAAGTTACAATTGTTTGTGTGAGTTAGTTCAATTTCAATGTAATTTAGGCATTAAAAATTTATGAAAAATTTTAATGCATTGGGAAATTTGGATTTGAAAGTTGGAATTGTTTGTGTGAGTTGGTTCAATTTAATATAACATAGACATTGTCAATTTATGAAGAAAATTAATGAATTGGAAAATTTGGATTTGAAACTTCGAATTAATTGTATGAGTTGGTCTAATTTTAATATAATTTAGAACTCGTCATTTTATGAAGAAAATTAATGCATTAGAAAATGTGGGTAACAAACTAAGAATGTTGATTAAAATTGGTGAATGAAAGATCGTTAAATTAAATTTGGGAATTAGGATTTTAATAACAATATTGACTAAAATTAGTTAAGAAAACAAACTAATTATAAGCATTATAAATTGAATTGTATAAGTAAATAAAATATAATAGTTTATAGTTGAATTATGAGATTACATAAAGTAAGTTATAAACGTATATTTGTGAGTTATGGTTGAAGTTCAATATGTTATAGTTGTGGGTGTATGTCTTTAGTTTATGGTTGAATGATGTAATCATACAAAATGAGTTATATTATATAAGATATATAAGTGAATTGTATAATTGTGTATGTTGAATACTTAAATTGCCAGTTTTTAACTTATTGGTGAATTTTATTGGATGAAATTTAATTGTATATGATGTAATCGTACAAATGAGTTATATTATATAAGATGTATATGTGTATTATGTAATTATGTTAGTTTATACTTTTGAGTTAAACAATTCATATATTGTGATAGTAGTTGATAATGAAATATGATAGTAGTTGATAATGAAATATATGTTCTTTATTTTGATATATGACTTCATTTATTTTTACAAATACATGGAAGAAAGTTCAAGTACTTCTGATAATTCAAATGCACCAAGAAGATACAATGATCCAGCTTAGGCTCATACTGTAATGGTCTTTAGTATGAAAAACTATACCATTTTCTTGTTTTGTAACAAACATTTAAAAGGTGTGGGAATCACTAGATTAATGATGCATTTAGTTGGAGATAAAGGAGATGTGAAACCTTGTAAAAAAAAAGTTATGATGTGAAATGACAAATGAAAACTTTACTTGAAGGGTATCATCACGAGAGAGATAGAAAGGACATATTGAATTATGAAATTGGTAGTGAAAGTTCGTTAATGTTCAGGATTATAAAGGAAATGTTGAAGGTGCTAGTATTCCTAACTAATAAGAAGTGAATGTTGCATCTAGACTTGACATTAAGAAAAAAAAAAGAAGGTAGGTGTCAAATTTTTTGCACCATCAACAACTTTAAAGCTCAACCTTTAATTTGTAGTGCCATACAATCAAAAGAAGTGGCTCATAATAAGGATATGGCAATAGTTAGATGATGGTATGATTCAGGTGTAGCATTCAATGCTTCTCAATCTTATTATTATCAGCCTATCGCAGTTGTTATAACCTCTTATAGTTTGGGATATAAAATTAAAATTTATTTGGATAAGAGAAGAATGACTTGGGCCATTTATGGGTCTTCAATCATGTGCGATAGAAAAATAAGAGACATGAGCCTATTATTAATTTTTTGGTTTATTCTATGAAGGGCTTAATGTTTTTAAAGCCTATTGCTGCATTTGACATTTTTAAGAATGCTGATACTTTATTGGAAGTATTTGATGAAGTTATGAATGAAGTAAGGTTAGAAATTATTATTCAGTTTATTACTGACAATGATTCCGCTTTAAAAAGGTTAGAAGAAGATTACAAAGCAAGTATAATTCTATTTTTTTGAACTCCTTATGTTGCATATTGCACTGACTTAAAGCTAGAAAATATAGGGGATAGTAGGTATTTTCTTATTAATGATGAGACTATGCAGAAAGCAAAAAAGTGGCTAAGTTTATCTACAATTATGCATAGGTCTTAAATTTAACAAGAAAGGATTTCACGAATGGTAGGAATTTGTGTCATCCTGCTGCTAGAAGATTTGTAACAAATTTTTTATTACTTTAATGTTTTATTATAATGAGGAAAGAGTTGAGACAGATGTTTACAAGTGATATATGCGTTGCATCTCAACGTGCTAGGTCTAATGTTAGATTAGAGGTTTTTAGAATTATAATTGAAGATACTAAATTTTGATCCTAATGTCAATTTATGATATGAGTTTATGAGCCTTTAGTGACGGTACTTCGTCTGGTTGATAGTGATAAAAAGGAAACTATGGGTTACTTTTATAATCTCATGGAGAGGGTTAAGGAAGCAATGAAGACCAATCTAAAAAATAGGCCTTCTTTGTTCACATTTTATCTTGTAGTCATTAATAAGAGATGCAAAAGGCAAATTTACTCTCTGTTGTTTACAGTTAGGGAATATTTTTAATCTCAGTGTCTATTTCAGACTAGGATTTACAAAGAAAGTTGAAGTTAATAGGAGAATGCTATTAACTATTATAACAATTGTTGCCCATAAGATGATGCAATATTTTCTAAGCTCATAAATGGAGATTTATAAAAAGGCTTCTGGAGATTTTAGGACGTCAATTGCTATTCGTCAAAGAGTTGAATTTATTCTATGTATATATTTTTTCACTTTTTTTACTTGTTCAAAATTAATCATCACTTTAGTTTGTTTATAACGCTAATTTTGTTATCTTACGACTTATAATTTCTTAATGAGACCAATTCGGAATTGGTGTTCCAGAATTGCAATGGTTTGCAATTCAAATTCTAAGTCAATGTGTGAGTGTAACAGGTTGTGAAAGGAATTAGAGCACATTTGAATTCATCCATTCCAAGAAAATGAATAAATTGGAGTACAAAAGATTAAATGACTTAGTCTTTGTTCGATACAATTTAAAGCTTCGGGAAAAGTATTTTATTATCATTATTAAGTTAGACATAATTTCTTATAATATTTCAATAATTTAATTTTATTGTTTACTAAGACTCTTAATAGAACAAGTAGTCAGTATATCCAACTTGCATTGATAATATCGATCTTTTGGCAGATTGGGTTAATAAAAATAAATAAATTGTTATTATTTTAAATTTCTATAATTATGAATTTTGGAGACAAGATTGATGTAAAGATATAAAGTATATAATACAATATACTAATGGACTATTTTGCAATTTTAAAAAAATTCAAAGACTATTTTATCATCATCATCATCACCCAGTTGAATCTCGTACCAACATAGAGGTTTGGAGAGAGTTGATAGTACACAATCTTACCTTTACCTAAGTAAAGAAGTTATTTTCGATAGACCCATATGCAAATAAAACATGAAGATAATTAAACTATATAAAAAATAAAAGATAAAAAAATAAAAATAAAAAATAATTTTTTGAATAACAAAATTAATAAGTAAAACATAAAAGCTTAAAAAAAGAAAGCTACAAATCTTGTTAGGAGATGCAAGTCTAAAAGACAAACTTTTAAGAAATTTGCAGGACAAATATACCTACTATGTTGCAAAGTTATGCTTATATGTGCTATGGTGCAAAGTTTTACTTACCATTTCTCGAGATATGCATGTCAGTCTTACATAGGGACCATCATTGGACTCGAAAATTTGGAGAGTTCCTGCTGAGACGGTGCAAAAAACTAAAAAAAGGAGGGAGAATCCTGGTACAGGTGATCGAAATTCTTATCTTGACATGCAACACTAAGGCAAAAAGCCTAAAAGAGGAAGAGGAATTCCCATCTCCCAATATAGATTATATAAACCTCAATTGCAAGAACAAGATCTAGAAACACAAAAAAGCAAGCTAAAAGAGAGTTGTTAGTAAAGCAAGCACAAACAAGCAATCCAACTTCATTGCCTCAAAATATGAAATATCTATCTAAGTCTAATACTGAGATGAAACGTATTAGGAGATAGTAAAAAAAAAACTTAAAGCGATGCTACCTTTAGACACATCTTGATATGAGTGGAGAAACCGATTCCAAAAACTCATGATCAATCAACTAGGCCAAGATCAACCCCAGATGATCAATCTTGTGAGAAGGATATGTTCCACAGTGGAAATCTCCTAAACCCTAACCAACAGATTATAGCTAGAAACCTCAGAATCGATATGTGTCGAAGGCAAGTTATATCCTAGGGAACTAATCTAGAACACAATTAAGCCAATTGAGTATCTACAAGCAAGTTAAAGAAACTCTACAAGTTCTATTAAGAACAAAGCCAAAGAAACCTCTCAAGTCTCCCATTAGCAGTAGGATTCCCAGTCAAAGTAGGATTCCTTGGACTCGACCCTCCTTGAAGCTCTAAGCCACTCAAATCATCTTCATATCCATTTCCTTGGTTTTTGTTGAATCTCTATGATGTGGCCCAAGATTCATATCATTTCTCCCTTCCTAAAAAGGATTCGTTCTCGAATCTAGGTCTTCTATATCTGTAAATTCAAAAAGAGATAAGTCAGTGACATTAAAAGTAACACTAACATTATCTTCACCTGGTCGGTCAAGCTTGTATGCATTGTCATTTATTTGAGCAATTACTTGGAAAGGACTGTCACCCCTAGGATGCAACTTAGTACGCCATTGGGCTGAAAAACCTCTTCAGTCATAAGTGAACCCACACCCAATCTCTGGGTTCAAAAAGTATCCTTTTCCTACCTTGGTTGGCTTACCTTACATACGCTTCATTACGCTTCTCAATTTGTAGCTTGACTTTCTCATAAAGCTTTTGCATCGCTTAAGCCTTTTTCTTCCCATCCAAGCTTAACTTTTCTTTTAAAGGCAATGGAGACAGATCTAAAGGAGTCAAAGGATTGAATCCATAAACAACCTCAAACAGAGAATGGTTAGTAGTGGAATGGATTGGACGATTATATTCAAATTCACAAATAGGTAAACAATCCTCCTAATCTTTCAAATTCTTAGCAATAATGGTCCGAAGTAAAACTCCCAAATTCCTATTTGTTACCTCAATTTGGCCATCAATTTGAGGGTGACTTGTGGTAAAACAAAGAGCAATTTTGTCCCCAAATTGCACTAGAAGGTCTTCCAAAAATAACTTAGGAACTTGACATCGCGATCACTCACTATGTTTTAGGAATGCCATGTAAACGAACTATCTCTTTGAAGAACAAGTCTACTATATGTTTAGCCTCATCTGATTTCCTGTAAGCAATAAAGTGTGCCATCTTAGAGAATCGGTCAACAACCAAAAATATTGAATCCTTACCTTTTTGGCTTTTTGGCAGTCCAAGGATAAAATCCATAGAGATGTAGTCCAAGGTGAACTTGGTACGAGTAGTGGTTTATACAGTCGATGAGGCTTGATTGTGGACTTAGCTTCCTTACATGAAATACAGTTAGAACAAACTCTCTCCACATCACGTTTCATATTTGGCCAGTAAAAATGCTCTTGCAATATGTTGTAAGTATTGAGAACACCAAAGTGTCCCATGAGACCCCCCTCCGTAAGCCTCATAAATTAATAGTTCTCGCAAGCTAAATGATAGAATACACAACTTGTTCTCCTTAAAAAGAAAACCATCATATCGAAAGAACTTGTTAAATGCAGCCTATTCACATGCTACATAGACATTAGAGAAATCAGAATCAGTGGCATATAACTCTCGAATATAAGCAAATCCTAAAATCTTAGTGTCAAGAATAATGATAAGTGAGTGCCTTCGTGATAAAACATCAGTAACCAAATTTTCTTTTCCTTTCTTATACTTAATCACATAAGTAAAAGTACTAATGAAAGATACCTACTTAGCATGTCACTTACCTAACTTACCTTGCCCTCAAAGATGTTTGAGGGATTTATGGTCTGTGTGGATGATGAACTTTTTTAGGTAGAGGAAGTGTTGACATGTCTCTAGAGCCCTCACCACGGCATACAACTCCTTATTGTATGTTAGGTAGTTTAAAGCTATTCCATTACGCTTCTCACTAAAGTAAGCTAATGGCCTTCCTTCTTACTTAAGTACTGCTCCAATGCTAACACCTGAAGCATCACATTCCAATTTAAAGGTTACTTCAAAGTTTGGTAAAGCTAAAACTGGAGCACAAGTAAGATCACGCTTTAGCTGCTCGAAGGCCTTCTCCTGTGCATCTTCCCAATGGAACTCCACATTCTTCTTTACTAGCTTGTTAAATAGTGCTGCCTTTATTGAAAAAAATCCTTTACAAACTGCCTATAAAAACTAGCAACTTCGAGAAAACTCCTCACCTCTGAAGCATTGCATGGTCTCGGCTAAGACCTGATTGCTTCCACCTTTGCTTCATTAACCTTAACACCCAGTGCACTAACAACATAACCAAGAAAAACAACTTATTCTACACAAAAGGTGCATTTCTTAAGGTTGGCATTTCTTATTTCACAAAGTTATTAATGCTAATCTAAAATGCTCAAAATGCTCAGTAATGTCTTTGTTGTACACTAAAATGTCATTAAAATATACCACAACAAATTTGTTAATGAAAGGTCTCAAAACATGGTTCATCAATCTCATAAAAGTACTAGGGGCGTTAGTTAACCTAAAAGGCATAACCAGCAACTCATATAAACCAAACTTTGTTTTAAAAGCCATTTTCCAGTCATCACCTTCCTTAATTCTAATTTGGTGGTATCCTCATTTAAGATCAATTTTAATATAAATCTTATATCTATGCAATTCATTAAGCATATCATCCAAACATGGGATTGGGTGCCTATACTTAATGGTTATCTTATTTACAACCTTATAATCTATGCACATACACCAATCACCAGTTTTTTTAGGAACTAAAATAACAAGAACTACATACAGACTTAAAGATTCACATACCTGACCTCGTGAAAGTAACTCATCCACTTGCCTCTGCAACTCTTTGGTCCCTTCAAGATTAGACCTGTAGGTTGGACAGTTCGGTATTACTGCTCTAGGTATGAAATCTATCTGATGCTCTATCCCTCTCTTTGGTGGCAATCCACTTGGAAACTCATTGGGGAAGACATCCTCAAATTCCTGTAAAAGATTTCTTATCTTAACCTGCAAGTTAGATGGCAAATCTTCATTAGTAAAATAAGAATCAAAATGAACCAAAATAAGTAAGACATGACCAGTATGCAAACTTCTATTTATCTCATGGATCCCTGCATAAAGACTTGCCTTTTTACCTTTATCTTGAGTCGACTTTTGTCTAACTGTTTCTTCAATCTCACCACTTAACTCAATAGTTGTACTCTCAGCCTTACCCTCTTTAGAATTCTTAAGTTTGGCTTCACTCTTTTTCTCACTGGATATGGCTTTTATCGATGCATCCTTAAGCCTTTTCTCACACTCCTGCTTTAATTTAATTGACTACAAACACTTGAGAAAGGTTTAGTGATGTGAGAATAATTTTTCTTCCATTTATGTAAAAATAGTATCTATTACTGTTTCCATCATGTGTTGTACCTTTGTCATACTCCTAAGGACGCCTTAGCAATAAGTGTCCAGCTTGTATTGGTGTTACATCACAAAGCACCTCATCTTTGTACTTCCTGATAGAAAATGGTACCAGTACCTGTCTAGTAACTCGAGCTTCTCCACTATCATTGAGCCACTGTATTCGGTATGGGTTGGGGTGCTTAGTTGTCAACTTCAACTTATCTACAAGGATATTACTTGCCACATTAGTACAACTTCCACTATCAACAATAAGTAAACATACCTTCTCCTGGCTAGTGCACTTGGTGTGGAAAATATCATGCCTTTGTAGATCATCTCCATCCTTGATTTGCATACTCAAGGATCTTATAGTCACCAGTGAGAGTTCATCATCTGGATTGATGATGACTTTATCTTCTTGGTCACTATCACAATTTATGGGCCCCTCACCTTCTTCATGCTCACCAGCACTCTCAATCTTGCCATCTTCCTGCAAAATCCTCACCCTATTGTTAGGAAACTGTGAAGCAATGTGCCCCTTCCTAAGGCACTTGAAGCAAGTGATATCTTGAGTTGGCTTTCATTTGGTTTCATTAGACCTATTATTTGAAGAATTAGAACTCCCCTTAGTTTTTGAACACTCTCGGTCTTCTTAGTATCAGGTGTAAATTCCTTCTTTAGCCATGAACTCCTCTAATTGGAAGTAGAAGTTAAAGTATTGGTTTGAGTTCTTGCTTTCTCCTTGAGTTGTTTCTTGGCTTTCAGTGCTTTATGGTACATGTCCTCTAGGTCTTCATACTCTTGCATTTCCACAACATATGCAATTTCAAGCCTTAAACCACCTAAAAACCTCACCATAGAAGCTTTAGGATCCTCTTCCAACTTAACTCTCAATGTATCAACTTCGAGTTGTTGGTAGTACTCCTCCACTGACCTACTACCCTGAGTTATTCTTTGAAGCTTATTAAACATGTCACAGTAGTACTTAATAGGTGTCATTTACATGATGTTTTAGGATTGAATTTGTTATGTAATTAGTGTGAATTTGAGTGTTGAGTGTGTGTTTATGTGTTTAATTATATTATTTTGTGTGTCATTGAGTTTAAATGTTATATTTTAAGGTACTGTAATGCATTTGTTAATGTTTCAAGGTAAATGGTAAAGAACGGAGAAGATTCAAGGAGTTTTGGGCCAAAGCCATAGGCCACGATCATGCACAACAGGGCCACGATTGTGACAGAGAAGGACAAGTGAGCAATAGCCAGGTCACGATCGTGCACCTAGGGCACGATCATAACAGAAAGTCTCCAAGTCAGGCCAGATCGTGCACACTGGACCGCGATCATGAAAGAAAGTTTAAGGCACTAGCCACGATCGTGGCTGGCAGGGCCACGATTGGGGCCTCTGTGTCGGGCTAATACAGAAACTCGAGTTTTGAGTGATTCTTCAGATTGTTTCGACCGTGACTTTGACCTAGCGCCTACAAAGTATAAATAGAAAATGAGAAGTCTTTAAAAAAAGGGAGAGAGAGCCTTGGAAGAACTTTGAGTAGCCACCCAACGAAACTCTAAAAGAGACCTTGAGAGATCAAGAAAGAGACAAAAGAATAGAGAAGAGATAGACGATGCAGGCATGACGTGCTTCCTGGATTAAGGAGCTTTTTAAAGTTGAGGCCTCCCATCATCCTGTCGTAATTATGGTTCCTATGTATTTTAATTTTATTTGATTATAGAATTGATATAGATAGTTGATTATAGACTGCGTTATGGTTGATGTTATATACTCACCTTTGGATTATTATTTTAACTTAATGAAATCTGATCATTTTATGTTTTCATTGAATTAATTATGATTTCTTATTCGCTTAATATCTTGATAATAAAATGAGAGGGTGAATCGAAAGAAAACAATTAATTTGAGCTAATGAGAGTTAGGCAGATTAATAGATCCAGAATTAAATCAAGTTGGTAAATCTTGTGTAGAGAGATCAGTTAGGTTTCTAATTTTTTATTAGAGAACTTAAGAACTAATTAGGTTTTAAATAGGTTGGTAATTGAGAGATTACAAGCACCCATAATCTAATTAGGGTTTATACTTTAGGAGTTGACCCTAGGATCTTCTAGAACTGTTAATTCAATAAATCATAATTGGTTAGATTCTTATTAAAGATAGGTAATTTTCCCTTTCTCTCTTTCGGTAAACTCATTAGGTGGAACTTGGGTGTATGATCATTGTTCATTAATTGGCTAAATTCCATTACTATTCAATTTCATATTTAATTTTTATTGTCACCGTAATTGCTTTTAATTCTGTGTTAATCGTTAATCGTTATTTTTATTAATTGATTTGGTTTATTTGGTCTAGTTAATTCTTGTGTTTTAAGTTATTGTTTGTTAATTATTGTTTAGTCATGCTTTCGACCTTAAATTTAGAACTAGTTTGCCCTCCTCGTGGGATCGATACCTTAGGTACTACGCGAACGACCCATGTGCCTTCAGAATTTACCAAAGTTATAAATAGTAAAACTTAGGGCGTGTAAGCTTGCGATCAAGTTTTTGGCGCCGTTGTCGGGAAGGCGACATTTAGTTCTGTAGTTTAAGGCATTATAGTAGTTTTTAATTTTTGTTTTTATTTCATTCATTTTACTTAGGAATCGTTCTCTTGCATGAACACAAGAGTCATGAGGGGTTCGAGTCGTGCAGCTGAGACATTAGATTTCGACGTCGCACAATTATAACGAACCCTTAGGAAAGCTCGACAAAAGTAAGAAGAAGAGATAGAAAAGTCAACAATGGCTGAGGAATTTCAGAGGAATGTGGATCAGGAAGTTAACCCTAGAAGGCAACAATAGAGGACCCTCAAGGACTTTATGAGGCCAGAGTTTAACCCAGCGAACTAAAGAGTAGCTAGACCGGCAATTCAAGCGGTCTCATTCGAAATAAAGCCGGCCCTCCTGAACATGCTTTAGCAAAACGTCTAGTTTTATGGATTAGCGAATGGGGATCCGAATGCGCACATCACGAGCTTCTTTGAGATCTGTGATACTTTCCGATATCACCAGATGTCGGAGGATGCTGTTAGGATTAGGTTGTTCCCTTTCACACTTAGAGATAGAGAGAAGGCTTAGTACCATTCACTGAGCCCTGCTAACATTACAACGTAAGAGCAGCTCATGCGTGCTTTTCTAGATAAATACTTCTTGTTAACAAAGACTACAAAGATCATAAAGGAAATTACTATTTTCCAACAAGGTCATGGGGAGTCAATTTATAAAGTGTGGGAGCATTATATGGACCTGCAGAGGAGATGCCCACACCACAACCTACCGAAGGAGATTCTTCTGTAGATGTTCTACAAAAAAGTAAACCCACCTACTAAAGGCACGATCAATGCAGCGTCAGGAGGATCTTTGATGCGAAAGACGGTTGATGAAGCAGACTAGTTAATTGAGGAGATGGCGAGAAATTGTTGCTTATGGGCGAGTAAGCAAGGTAGGAAAACTACTACCTTTAGAGAGCAGAAAAAAGTTGTTGCAGTCAATTAGATGACGAATATGCAAGCAAAGATCGAAAACTTGACGCGATAGCTCAGTAGCATGAAGGCTTCGGCATCAGCTTAAGTTCAAGCAGCACAGTTGAAGTGTGAATTATGCGGGCAATCAGATCATGATACGGTGGACTGCTACTTGATGAGGGATGATAACCAGGAGCAAGTCAACTACATGGGGGCACAATATGGATGAGGAAGGGCAAACAATCCCTACTCAAACACCTACAACTCCGGGTGGAAGAATCACCCCAATTTTTCCTGGTCGAACAATAATAATGAAAGGCAATTCAGGCCTCAAGGGCAATCCAGCTTCCAATAGGATAAAGCAAGCTCGATGGATTCCAAGTTGGATAAGATTTTTGATAAGATAAAAGGTATGGAGGAGGCATATAGGAGGCTCGAGAGTTAATTCGAGCAAGTTATGAAGAATCATGCCTCGTCTATACATAATTTAGAAGTTCAAGTGGGCCGGTTAGTGGAAGCAATGTCAACTCGGAATGCTGGAACTCGTCCAAGCAACATCGAGTCCAATCCAAAGGAACGTATCATAGCCATAACTCAGACTCAAGATGGAGAAAATGCACAATTGTAGGAAAAGTTGGGGGATAAAGGATAAGGTAAAGAAGACCATACGTGTAAGCCCACGATGGAGTCAATTCAAATAACTCGATGGGTATTTCCGTTCCCTATTGCGTAGCAGTGAGAGTTATATGCAAAGAGGGAAGCAAAAAATTGCGAGAAATTAAGCATAACAAGATTGAGGAAGTGACGAACCGAATACATTTGAAGCTCAAACTATAGGATTCTGTTAAGAAGGTTAAGGAGCAACCACTAGAAACAAACCCCAATATAGCTACAAAGAAAGATGACCCAGGGGACTTTTTCATCCCCTATAGTATCAACAACATTATTATAGATGGGGCATTTTCATACTTAGGAACAAGCATAAATATGATGCCTCATGCTTTTAGTTAAAAATTACAGTTAGGAGAGTTAGTACCCTCCAAGTTTTTGGTTAAGACGATTGATAGAACTTTGCGTAGACCAATGGGAATCATAGAAGATGTGCTAGTAAAGGTCGGTAAGTTTATCTTCCCACAGATTTCTTTATTTTGGACATCAGCGAAGATGAGAACACTCCAATGATTCTTGGGCGACCATTCTTAGCCACTGCACGCTCAGTTATTGATGTTAATGGGGGCGAGTTAACTCTGTCACTAGGGAAGGAGCATATAACCTTTAAGGTGACCATTAAATAGTACGAAACTCCTTAACCTCCAGTGAATGTCAAAGAAACTGAGCCTCAAGGCAAATGGGAGGACATAGAGGATCCTACAAATACTTTATGAAAGAAGCGCTCGTGAAGGAGAAGGTGAGGCAAAGAAAATTGCAAGAACGATGGTAACTGTAGTATGGTTGCTAAGGTATAGACTCTGCGACTAATGGCAACGCTACCATATAACCAATCATTCTAAGCACCATGAGCTTAAAGAAGCATCAAGCTACTGATGTAAAAAGTAGCGCTGCATGGGAGGGAACCCATGGAAAAGAAATAGTTTAGTTGTTTAATTTTGTTAGACCAGTTGAATTCAGTAGTTAGGCTTATTTTTGTTTTTGTTGAATAAAAGCAAAAAAGGAATCGATCCTAGGAATTGTCCGGATGCTTTTAAACATGAAAGGAATTGAAACAAATTGGAAAAAGAACCAAAAGGAAGGGCATATGGTTAGTGTATAGTCTCGGCCATGACTGTGGCCTACGAATAGGTGTGCTCTACGTGGTAAGCCGCTTACCATGATCATGGCATAGCAGGCCACGATTGTGGCCTGCGACTATGCAAAAATAGGGCAGGATACATATTGTTAAAGACATTTTTACCTTTTCACCACCTATATATTCAACTCTTACTTCACTTCTACTTTCACTTTTATTTTCATTTTATCTGTCTAGAATTCCAGCTTCCAAACACTCTTACCTCTCACTAAAAATTTTAACCTTGCTAAATTCTTCCACATTCTACCTCAATCATGCCACGGATTAAGCAATCGGCCCGAAAGACAGTAAGTTACGGGATGGGGGAGAAGGAACCTAGCAGCGGACTTCAGAGCACCATTTCCCATTTATACCAAGGAGGAAGGTACTCCTTTTTGATCCCTTCATTCTAGGAAGATTTCAGTTCCTAAATACTTTGATGCTGACATATTATATAGACTAGAATTACGTAAGCTGGTTCAGAACTTAGCTGAGAGAATCCAGTGAGGCCAGTTCATACGATTCCAATTCCCTATATATGAGGAACTTACACTGGAATTCTTTACTACTTTGACCTTTGACCCTAAAAATATCAAAGAATTATGGTTTAGATTGGGAGGACAAGTATATGAACTGACTGTCGAAATTATGTGTAAGATGTGTAGATTCCCTAAATCCACCATCGTTGATCAACATGATGACTTTTGTCCTTCCCAATACTGCCATGAGCTGACTGAAATTGAGTGATTCCATGCTAAGAATGTGAGCAATAACATTATTCAGTCCCATAAACACTTGCTACTGCACAAATTTATATGTCATCTAGTTTTTGACAAGTCAGAAACCAACAAGTGTTCCACCAAGGAACTTTTCATATTGTGTTGAATAGATCATAGTATTCCGGTATGCGCATCCACACATGTGCTGAATGCCATTGCTACAACTTCATGCAAACGGAGCAATCATCTTGGAATGGGATATATAGTGTATGCCATTACAAAACATTTTGTGTGGAACGGAGGGGGTTAACAGTTCGCCCCCTGACTTCCTCAACCATTATCATTTATTTCAGGAAGAGATCATCCATTCCACAAACATGAGTCTGTGGGATATCCATAAGAAGACACATTACAGACCAGGCCAGGTTAAGCAAGCTCGAATTCATCCCCACCTCGATAGGAGGAGTCATCGAGCGAAGAATCTGAAGAAGAAGAAGAAGAAGACCAAGAGCAAGGCTGGAAGAAGGTTTTGGATGAAATATCCGAAACCAGCAAAACACTTACAGAGATGGGGCGCACACAGTGACACCAGAGCTGAGATATCCGATGGATCCTTCAGTATTTCGAGTCTCAAGGCGTTCAACTACCA
The DNA here is from genome assembly GCA_027575705.1 of Erythroxylum echinodendron. Taxonomy (NCBI): domain Eukaryota; kingdom Viridiplantae; phylum Streptophyta; class Magnoliopsida; order Malpighiales; family Erythroxylaceae; genus Erythroxylum; species Erythroxylum echinodendron. Next base: position 10,781,626 of record JANZXR010000003.1, read on the forward strand.
CCATCACTACCTCCATCTCCTTGGGATTTTATGTCTAACCTAAAATTTTTCTTTCCCAAATTAGCCTTCAGTTCTATGTTGTTTATATTTTTGTTTATATTTATATTTATATTTATATTTATATTTATATTATTAATTTTCTATGTTCCTTGTAATAAGCTTAAATTTTCATGAAAATGTACTTAGGAATAGTTACAAAGGCTGAGGGACCGAAAAATTATTAATGTGTGTGTACAATTGAAAAGGGTAAATAAGTTAACACTTACGTCTCGATTAAGTTGTATATTTAGTTCAAATCCCCTAGACACCTATTTTATTTATTAATTATTTTCCATAATTCGAATGGTTGTGTCCAAGATTAAATTTATTTCATGAAATCAGAGCCATCGCCTCAATATTTCATTGTGTGTTGTGTTGTTATGTGTTTTGTTTGTTTTGTTTAGTTGAGGACAAGAAAACATTTAAGTGTGAGGATGTTAATAGGTGTCATTTGCATGATGTTTTAGGATTGGATTTGTTATGTAATTAGTGTGAATTTGAGTGTTGAGTGTGTTTTTATATGTTTAATTATATTAGTTTGTGTGTTTTGGTGTTTGTATGGGTTAGATTAAGTCTTTGAGCTTAAATGTTATATTTTTTAGGTGTCGTGATGCGTTTGATAGTGTTTCAGGGTAAACAGAGAAGAACAGAGAAGATTCGAGGAGTTTTGGGCCAAAGCTATGGGCCACGATCATGGTAGCAGGGCTACGATCGTGACAGAGAAGGACAAGCCAGCAACAACCAGGCCACGATCATGCATCTAGGGCACGATCGTTACAGAAAGTCTCCAAGTTAGGCCGTAGTCATGCACACTAGACCATGATTATGACAGAAAGGTTAAGGTACCAGCCACGATCGTGACAAGTAGGGCCACGATCGTGCCCTGCGTCGAACTGATATAGAAACTCGAGCTTTGAGTGATTTTTTGGACCGCTTCCACCCCGACTTTGACCTAGTGCCTATAAAGTATAAATAGAAAATGAGAAGTGTTTAGAAAAAGGGAGAGAGAGCTTTGGAAGAACTTTGAGTAGTCACCCAATGAAACCCTAAAAGAGACCTTGAGAGATCGAGGAAGAGATGAAGAAAGAAAGAAGAGGAAGACGATGTAGACATGACGTGCTTCTCGGATTAAGGAGCTTTTCGAAGTCATGGCCTCCCATCATCCTATCGTAGTTTTGGTTCCTATGTATTTCAATTTTATTTGATTATAGAATTGATATAGATAGTTGATTATAAACTGCGTTGTGGTTGATGTTCTATACTCACCTTTAGATTATAATTTTGACTTAATGAAATCTGGTCATTTTATGTATTCATTGAATTAATTGTGATTTATTATGTGCTCAATATCTTGATAATAAAATGAGAGGGTGAATTAAGATAAAACGATTAATTTGGGCTAACCAAAGTTAGGCAGATTAATAGATCTAGAATTAAATCAAGATGTTAAATCTTGTGTAGAGAGATAACATTAGGTTTCCAATTGTTTATTAGAGAACTTAAGAACTAATTTGGTTTTGGATAGGTTGGTAATTGAGAGATTACAACATTCCATAATCTGATTAGGGTTTATACTTTAGGTTCAATTATAACTTGAGAGAGAGTAGTTGACCCTAGGATCTTTTAGAACTGTTAATTCAATAAATCGTAATTGATTAGATTCTCATTAAAGATAGGTAATTTTCTCTTTCTCTCTTTTGATAAACTGATTAGGCGGAACTTGGGTATGTGATCATTTATTTGTTAATTGGCTAAATTCCATTACTATTCAATTTCATATTTAATTGTTTATTGTCAACGTGATTGTTTTTAATTATGTGTTAATCGTTAATCATTATTTTGTTGATTGATTTAGTTTATTTTGTCTAGTTAATTCTTGTGTTTTAAGTTATTGTTTGTTAATTATTATTTAGTAGTGCTTTCGACCTTAGATTTATAACTAGTTAACCCTCCTCGTGGGATCGATATCTTAGGTACTACGCGAATGACCCGTACGTTTGTAGAATTTGCCAAGGTTATAAATAATAAAACTTAGCACATGTAACCTTACGATCAGTACTAAGGGGGAATGAATCTTTTCCTCATAAGCCTCTTCATTTCATCCCAAGTCTCAATTGGCCCTCCATCATCTCTCCTCCTTTGAGTAAATACTTTGTTCCACCAATTGTGGGCATAACTAGTGAATTCCACCACAACTAACTGGATTTTCTTCTCTTTGGAGTAGTTGTGGACATTGTAGATGCTGTCAACCTTCTCCATCCACTCTAGGAATGCCTTGGGATCATTCTTCCCATAAAATGTTGGAATCTTGGGTTTGATGCTACCAAGGTTGGTATCTTGTTTAGGACCTCTCCTAGCTCTAGTAGGATTTTGAATACCAGATGTTGCAAACTCTTCATCTTTTACTTCGTCCTCCCATTCATCATCCCAGTTCATCCTCCCTCTACTAGATTTAGTAGTGTCAGAACATCTTTTGATCTCCTTGACCTCTACTTGTAGGTCTGTGACAATTCGTGTAAACCTTTCTAAAGGTTTCCCTGAATTCTTTTTATTTAAAACTCTCACTTGGTTGATCCGTCATTGATCCTGCAAAGAAAGGTTAGTATTTAAAAATACCTCACTCCCTTCTCCAAGCCCCAGTGACATCAATATTCTCTCAGTTTAAAATTTAAGTAAGAAGGGTAGGATCACTCAAACCACTTAATTCTCTGTTGAAAGTTCTCAATAAACTCAAATAAGTACACCAACTTCAACAAGTAGTTACATATATCAACTTAGCTGAAGAAACAAGATTCCACGAATATATTATAAAGGAATAGTAGCAAATAGCAACGCAAATCTTATACATACAAGCATAATTTCAAGAAAATAAGGCTAAAAATGAAAAGAACACGAAAAATCAGTGCGGAAAGTGGTAGGGTTTAGCGTTTTAAAGCTAGGTTTGGAAAATTCATCTTTTAGTGCAAACAGATTAGACTTTTGTTTTGAAGACCTTTTGTACAGAATTTCTGTGATTTTTTGGAAGTTAATGAGGCTTAAAGATTGCTAAATAGTAGGTAAAAATTGTAGTAAATACGGGAACAAATTCTGAAAGTAAACAGCCAAGAATTAGCAAGATAAAGCAACTACTGAATTTAGCTTTTGGCACAGCAAAATTTTCTTCAGTAATATGAAATTTTTAGGTAAAAATTCCATGGTTTTCTAGATGATTATAGTGTTGTAAAGATGGATAAACAATGTGCAAGAAAGTGAAGCACAAATTCGATCAAAAACTTAACTCAATTTGGCACAGGAATAGGAAAAAATAATGAACTCTGGAAATTCAGCTTGCATAATGAGATTAGGATTTAGGTTTTTGCTTTAGAGATAAACCCTGGGCATGAAAGCTCAATGTTTTCTGCAATATAATGAGTATAAATCAAGAACATAATGTCCAGGACTCAAAGCAATTCAATTTGTAGTATGAACAATCAAATAGGATTTTTATTGAAGATTTTCGCAGCTATTGAAGATAGGGCAAAAATGAGGTTCAAAAGTGGGGAAAAGTGGACGAAAACACGCCGAAAATTTCACGAAAAGTATATTTATCAGAAGGGTACATGGAAAACAAAGAACAACACAAAGAATAATAACGAAAACGAAAACAATAAAAGAAAGGAAAAAGATACGAACAATCTAGGGGCACCCAACCTGGCTCTGATACCAATTAATGATGCGCACCCTTGGAGAAACCTATTCCAAAAACTCATGATCAATCAACTAGGCCAAGATCAACCTCGGATGATCAATCTCGTTAGAAGGATATGTTATATAGTGGAAATCTCCTAAACCTTTAACCAACAAATTGTGGCTAGAAACCTTGGAATCAATATGTGTTGAAGGCAAGTTGTATTTTAGGGAACTAATCTAGAACACAATTAAGCCAATTGATTATCTACAAGCAAGTTGAAGAAACTCAAGTTCAATTAAGAACAAAGCCAGAGAAACCTCTCAAGAGCGTAATGTATTATGAAAATTCTCCTTCTTTACTGAATAAAGCCACCTTTATATATGCTAAAGGGTTTGGCCTTTAGCACATACAGTAGTTAACCTACCACTAACTCAACTAACTAATCCCAACAACCCACTAACTAAAATACTAATTAACAAATTGGCCACACAATTTGAGAAACTTCTCAAAGAAGCCCTCCTTATTTTAGCCAATACTCAAATAAAATAAAATAAAATGATAAAATTAAGTCCAAGGCCTAAAAATAACGTGGATTGGCCATCTAAGCTAATTAGACTTAATTTCGCTAATGATTTAGCTAAAAGCCCATTGTCAAATCACATTAAATACATTAATAAAGTTGAGCTTGTAATTAACATTCTTAGACTCTTCTTGGACTCGAACTTCTTTAATTAACCCGTTAAGTGCTTTATGCATCTTTTTGGTCATATTTTATTTCATAAGTCCGTAAATGGTATGTAAGGGATCCCCCGTCAAATTAGGTCTCCCGATAGTAGTAGGATTCCCAGTCGAAGTAAGATTCCCTGGACTCGACCCTCCTCGAAGCTCCAAGCCACTCAAATCATCTTCATCTCCATTTCCTTGGCTTTGGCTTGAATCTCCATGATGTGCCCCAATATTCACATCACATCCTTTTGTTTCTCATCACTGATACAAATACTAGAAGCTTTCCACCTCTATCCCAACCCTAAACAAACTCAAAGACCAATAAATTCAGTTTTAAAACTCTCAAACCAGAAAGCCAAGCAGCACTAAAAAAATACTGACAGGCATTAATCACAAAGCAAAAATTGAACGTCAAGGGTTATTTTATAAATTTAAAAAATTATCCAGAATGATACTTGATATTCACCGGTACCGATATAGTACCATATTAGAACCAAATCTGACATTAGTACTGGTACGGTATTCATAATATTTGTTAAGTATGATTCATTAATTTAAAATAAATATATTCAATTAAAGGGGCTTTGGATCATTTAATAAGCCTTATAATAAATAAAAATTTGATTTTATACTTAAATAATAAAAGACAGTAATCACGTTTTTAACGTGTACTTAATATTTTAATAAGTAATTTAATTTTGTTAGTCTATCAAACACAAAATACATATAAAATGTCAGATATATATATAAACATGCTATACACACATAATATGTCAAACATATAAAGTGTAATCATGCAATTTCTCATACAATTATAATCAAACTATATGCATGATATGTCAAACCTTTTTTTATTCTAGTTATTGATTTTTATAATCTAAAATAATATTTTTAACTCTTTAGATAATTAAATTAGATTAAATCTATTGATTCTTAAATTAATTAAATTCCTATTGAAAATATAAAATTAATTTGATTTGAGCATAATTTTCAATTTCAATCAAAAATTATTTTCAATTATTTTGACTAGTTTAATAAAATTGATTGAAAAAATTAAATAAATTAGTCATCCTACTTATTATAATTTAGAAAAATTCCATTTTTAGGATTTTATTAGGATTACTCTTAAATCTAATAAGAAAGATATTTCTAATCTAATTAGAAATAACTTGTCTTAATTAGAAAAAATATTTCCAATCTAATTAGAAATTATTTTTCCTTTATAAAAATCCACTTTAAAAATTAAATAAAATACTTTTAAATTAGATTTTAAAAAGTGTTCTATTATTTATTTATAAATTAATTTCTCAATTAATGACAAATCATTTCTTAATAAATTAAAAATTATTTTAAAAATATTTAAAAGGCTCATTTTTCTCAATTAGTATATGAAAACACTTTTCAAATTTAATTAAAATACATTTTCTAATAAATCAAGAAACTTATTATTTAGAATAATAAATTTAATTTATCTCAATTAAATTAAAATAATATAACTTTAGTTAATAAATACCTTTCTTAGTTACTTAATAAAAAAATTTAATTTTAAGAAGTCTAATTAATTAATTTCAATCTGACGAAAAATAATTAATTATAATTATAGGAAATAATTTTCTAAAAATTAAATTAGGAATCAACCTAATTATTATTCTTAATCATGTTAAGATTATTTGTATTTTTTATTTTTTATTCATACATGTGGGTCATTTGGAAACAGTATATCTATTAGCTAGGAGTAAGGCTGCGTCCTACAAGACTTCCTAAGATTCCGAGCCCCAGAGAAATTTATACTAAATGTTGTTGTGTTGTTGAATCATGTTAAGAAAAATAATTGATTCAATTTAATAATTGATTTTGAATTTAAAGCTTTTTTAAATTTTTTTATCTACTAGATTAAATTAAGAATATATTATTCTACACTTAAAATAGTTTTATTTAGCTTTAGAATTACTTTAATCTAAAAACCTAGCAACTTACCATTTCTAAGTTTAATTTACATTTAAACCTATATTCAAATAAACATGTATTTGAACAAACATATTATAGCCTTAGAATAACATAATCCCCATTACCAAATAAGTCTTGTTCTAAGCTAGGAATACCTTATTCCTAACCTAGATTAACTAATTCCTCGATCCAAAAACGGATATCTTAGACCTAGGATAGTTTAGCGTATTTCCAAACACAACCTTCTTTCTCCAACATCTGTTGCCCCCTTACTTACATGACAACTTGCTAATACAGTGACTTGAAGCCACTTGTTACTTCT
>JANZXR010000003.1:10806780-10826751 GCA_027575705.1 Erythroxylum echinodendron
TCAAATTAATCGAAATTAATCCTCAACAAAATCTAATCACATGCATTACTAGTATGGAGAGAATCGGGGTCCAACAGCTTAACTAGTATTTTTCATAAAAATGAGTAACTTAAACAACAAGTTAGGTAATAAATGAAAAAAAAGGGTTTTTTTGTTAAATAAATCACTATTCCGCTGGCCTTCGGGTTATGAATAGAGCTAGTAGCCAGTTAAAAATGTGATATAGTTAAGTAACTGGATCGACACGTATCACAAATGTGTGCCTTCGCTTCAAAAAGCTATAATGACATTTGAACTAAACTGTTTAATAAAAACGTGACTTAGTTGAGTAACTGGATCGATATTCATTACCAATGTTTGCCTCCGAGTAAAAAGACTAAGCTTATGTTTAAGAATTAAAAAAATGTTTCTTTAATAAAACCTACCAGACTTGTAATAAGCTTGACTTTTCATGAAAATATACTTAGGAACAGTTATAGAGTCTAGAGAACCAAAGAATTATTAATGTGTGTGTGTAATTGAAAAGGGTAAATAAATTAACACTTATATCTTGATTAAATTGCATATTTAGTTCAAAGCCCCCAGACATAGATTTCGTATATTAATGATTACATATAAATTGTGTGATTGTGTTTAAGATTAAATTTATTTCATGAAGTCAAAGCCATTGTCTTATTATTGCATTGTGTGTTGCATGTTTTTGTTTTGTTTGCTTGTGGACAAGCAAATGTTTAAGTGTGGGGATGTTGATAGCTGTAATTTGCATGATGTTTTAGGGTTCAATTTGTTAAGTATTTAATGTTAAATAGAGTGTTTAATGTGTATTTATGCTTTAATTGTGTTAGTTTATGTGTTTAAGTGTTTTTATGGGTTAGTATGAATCTTTGAGCTTAAATGTTATATTTTTGAGGTACCTTGATGTGTTTGTTAGTGTTTCAGGGTAAATGGCGAAGAACGGAGAAGTTTCTAAGATTTTTGGGCTAAAAACATAGACCTCGACGTGACAGAAAGAGGCAAGCCGACAAGACCTAGGCCACGATAATGCACTTTAGGCCGCGATCATGATAGAAAGCTCTGTACCAGGCCACGATCGTGCACTTTTGACCGTGATTATGACAAAGAGGGTTAGGCGCTGGCCATGATCGTGGTAGGCAGGGCCACGATCGTGGTTTGCGTCAGGCTGACACAAAAACTTGAGTTTCGCAAGACTTTTCAGACCGTTTTGACCCTGAGTCAACCCTAGAGCCTCCAAAGTATAAATACGTCATTAAGGAACAGATGAAGCAGTATGGGAAAAAGTTTTTTGCATCAGCTGAAATTCGAAACCCTAAAGAGTTTATCGAGAGATTGAGGAAGGAGATGAAGAAATAGAGACACGGAGAAGAAGCTTGACGTGAAGTACTTCCTAGAATAAGAGGTTTCTCGCTATCGTTGCCCCCATTATTCCATTCTCGATGTATTTTTTGATTATTTCAATTTTATTGATGTATAAAGTTGAGATAGTTATTGAGAATAGGTTAGGTTGAATGTTGAGTTTTTGTCTATATTCACCTTTAGGATTTTTGTCTTTCATATTAATGAAATTCAATTTATTCTGTTTTTATTGAATTAATTATGATTCAGTTTCTATTCTCAATAATTCGGTAACAAGCTGAGAGGGTGAACCAAGTGAATATCATCAAATTAGGCTAACGAGAGCTAGGTAATTTGATAGATAAAGAATTGAATCAAATCGTTAAATTTGTACAGCAAGAGATATGTTTTCGGTTGGTTTTTAAACAATTTCAGAACTTAAAATTTCAGAACTAATTTATGTTTTGGGTCAATATGAATCGAGAGATCATAATTCCATAATTTGATTTAGGAATTATAAATTAAAGTTAAAGATTATACCTCGAGAGAGAGTAATCCATCCTAAGACCGTCAAGACCCAGTAATTCGAATGTTTGCATAATTCATTGGAGTTTCATTAAGGTTGGATAAAACCAATTTCTCTCAATTGGTAGCTCCTAGGTTGATTTTTGATTAGGTTGTGCAAACTGCTATCCTGTTTATATTTCTGAATTTTAATTCTCGTAATTGATTGGTTGATTGGTTAATTTTTTGCATTAGTTGTTTATTTTGAATTATTGTGATTTAGTTCAGCCTTAGATTTTAGGACTAGATTAAACCTCCTGGTGGGATCGATACCTTAGGTACTACACGAATGACTTGTGTGTTTACGGCATTATCGAAGAAAAAAATTAAAAAAATTTCATAATATAACACCCTGATCATTTAGTAGACTATAGTCCCTATACCCTACTGATCTTATGGAAATGGAACCTTTCATAACCAACCTTCCCAATTCCTAAGCCGTTATGGATGCTCCATTTTTAAACTTAATAGACTTTCCACCTTAAATGGAAACCTAAGAAAGGAAACAACAGGGACTAGAGAAGGAGAAGACCAAATGGGGCTCCATTGTAAGTGATTATGGAAATTTAGGTTGACTTAGATTGGTGAAGATAGATGGGGACAAACCGATCCAAGCTCTGCTTGAGATGTTACAACAAGGTGTTAAGAAGTGAAAAACTTCTCTTATGGGTTTTTTTTTCTAGAGAAGAGGTTAGCTTTTCCAATTACTAGAAAGTGGGCAAATGATGTATGGAGGGATAAGGGATTGGCGAATACGATGGTAAACGAAGATGAACTCTTTATCTTCAAATTCAACACCGAAGAGAATATACAAAAAGTGTTAGAAGCAAGGCTATGGAATATAATGGGGGCATCCAATTCTAATTAAGAAGTGGCAACCTAGAGTTATAATGGACATAAGCAGACTTACTTTAATACCTTTATGGGTGAATATTCATAAGGTTCCCTTTGGAGTATTGTTCTGTGGAAGGTATAAGCTATATCGCTAGCAAGATTGATAAGATTTTAGGATTAGACGAGAATGATGCCTTAATGAAGAGGATTGGGTTGCTAGGATTTGTGTTGATGTTGATATATCAAGGAAGTTTCCAGATACCTGAGAATCATGAAGCTAGATGAGAATGGAGATCTTGTAGAGGATTCAATCAGAGTAACATATATGTGGAAACTGAAGATGAAAGAAGAGAAGTAGGTTTGGAAAAGAGAAGTGCTCAAGAGGGGAGGCAAATGAATAAGGCATGTCCAAGCCAAGAGAAGGGGCTCTTAGTTGACAGAGAGACACCACTTGAAGTGCAAGGTAACCAAAACATGACTCAAATGGAGAGTTAAATGATCGGACATAGTAAAGAGGAAAAGGATCAGGAGGAGAATAATATGGCTACCAATGGAGCATCGATAGTGGGGATAATCAAGGATCAGGAAATGGGAAACATGTGATGAGTTTTGTAACAACTGATCTGCCAGTCAATGTACCAAAGACAATTAAGGATAAGGAAGTAGGACAGGTAAAAGGGACAATTGGCACTCTTATGATGGAAATACGGAAACTTCTGGTACTAAGAGTAAGCCACTAATTATATCCATAGGTTTGCAAAGGAAGTATAAGAGAAGAAGGGCTAGTAAAAAGAAAAAAATGATTAAGGTAGCAGCGTGTAATGCTAAAGGAATTAATAGCCTAAATAAACAACTTACATTTCAGGAATTTATCAAGAACAATAAGTTAGATTTTGTGGTTTATTGGAAACCAAAATAAAAAGGGAGCATTGGAGAAGAGTTTATGGTCCCTAGACAAAGAATGGAGGGTAATGAGTAACCATGATCATCATTTCACTGGGAGAGTGGTAATAGGCTTCAATCCTCATAAATTAGATTTAGTGCAGCATATTGAAACTGATCAGTTGATCCATTGTGGTGTCTTGATTAAAGCTATTGGGACTATGATTGCAATGATGGTCTTTTATACGGCCAATCTTAAGTTCCAGAGACTATATTCTTAGAGTGAATTGGAGAAAACTAGTTATATCATGAGTTGGCCATAGACAGTTATAAGAGACTATAATTGTATTCTCAAGCCTAAAGAATCACGGGGTGGAAGAAATTGGAACCAAGTAGATTGTCGAGAGCTTTAGGAGGTGGTGGAGAGAATGGGCTTGGTTGGCCTAAAATGGTATGGTAATTCTTATACCTAGAACAATAAGCAATCAAGAGATTCATTTTTGCTAAGAAAATTGGACAGATGTATGGTTAAAGATAAGTGAACAGAGACCTACCCAACAAGCAGTGCTTTGTTTGATGATCCAACAATATCATATCACAGTCCAATATTAATGAAAATGCTAATGGGCAATAGGAAGAGAAATGGCCCATTTAGGATATTCAATCACTCGATGGACAATCCTAAATTCAGAAACATTCTCATAGAGGAAATGCAATAGGCAATTCCAGATTCAAAGGGGTACCATACCACCATAAAGCTAAAAGCCTTGCAAGACAGACTAAAATTGTTCAACAGAAAAATAGTACAACCAAATTTAAAGGCTAAAACTGATGCTTTAAAGGAGTTAAAGCAATGTCAGAAGAGAATATCGGACAGATTAAAAGATTTGAAACTAAGAAAATAGGAGTCTGTAATGGTGGAAAAGTATAATCAACTGTTGTATAGTACAAGTACTCTATTAAGGCAGACATCTTGGATGTTCTAGACAAAGGAGGGTGTGAGTCTGCAATGGTGGAAAAGTATAATCAATTGTTGCATAGTACAAATACTCTATTAAGGCAGATATCTTGGATGTTCTAGATGAAGGAGGGTGAGAGATGTACTAAGCATTTCATGATTTCAATTTTAGCTCGATAAAATAAGAATTATATCTGAATGGTGGAAGATGAAACAGTGCAGATCTATGAGGATATAGAAGGTAAAAAGAGGGTTGCCTTAGAGTACTTTACTTGATAGTTTGGGATTGCAATGCCAAAAAGAGATATACCTATAAAGGTTCTAGTAGCGCTTAAAAAGCTTGATGAAGTAGACAAGGTAGCGTTGGTTAGAGAAATAACAAAGGAAGAAATCAAAAATGTTATTTTTTCAATAAACCCTAACAAAGCCCTTAGACCGGATGGAAACAATGGGAGATTCTTTCAAAAAAAATTAGGATATTGTAGGAGATAAAGTGGTAGCAGCAGTGGATGAGTCATTTAAGAGAGGAACAATCCTCAAGGAATAGAATGAAATGTTAATTTGCCTTATCCCCAAACAAAGTAATTCACAGAATCTAGAATAATTCAAGCCAATAGCCTATTATAACTTTTTATACAAAACCATCACAAAGATCTTGGAAAATAGATTGAGAGCAAACCTGGGAAAGTTAATCATCCCATAACAGAATGCATTCATTAAGGGGACATTAGTAGGAATAAATATACTGCTACGATAGGAATTGTTAGGGGGATATAATTCTAAGAGGAGAATGAGGAATTGCATGATAAAGATGGACCTTGCAAAGGACTATGACTGAATCAACTGGAGCTTTCTTTTTAATATACTAAAAGCAGTAGATTATCCTCCCTTGTTTAGAAAATGGGTAGAGGAATGTGTCACCACTGCTTCTATGGCAATCTTGGTAGATGAAGAACCTATAAACTTGATCAAAGCAAGGAGGGGCTTAAGGCAAGGGGATTCATTATCCCCTTACCTGTTTGTGCATGGAGGTTTTATCAACTCTCCTCGCGGATAACATATGAAGGCACCCAGGATTCCGGTTCCATGGCAGATGTAAATGTTGAAGCCTACACATCTAGCTTTTGCAGATGACTTTCTCTTACTTTGTAGAGTTGAGAAAAACTTAATAAATCTACTCCTGCAAGCAATGAAGGAGTTCCAGGAGATCTCAGGTCTAAGATGTAACCCTTTGAAGAGTTGTTTGTACTTATCTTACATCTCAAGTAAAGAGGTAGCTTCTGCAACTATCGAGATGGGATTAACACAAAGAAGTCTACCCTTTAAATACTTAAGGGTACTAATTTCTCAAAGAAGAATTGGTGTTGTGGATTGCCTACTTTTGTTGGACTTAACTAATGGAAGAATCAACCCATGGAGCTATCAGTTCCTTATCTATAGAGGCAGGGTTTAGCTAATTCAGACAATACCGAGCAATCTTACCACTTACTGGATCAACCATTTATCCATTCCAAAAAGTATCCTCAAGTAAATAGACATGCAGCTTAGAGAATTGTTGTGGAATGACTTAAACCAAAGCATAAGCAAAGCGAAGATTAGTTGAGACAAAATTTGCAAACCTGAGCAATAGAGGGGTCTGGGCATCCATTCTGCAAGGATGATACACAGGGTGAGCAGGGGGGAATTTATGGTGATTGTGCTGCAAAAAGGAGGATTTATCAGTGAAATGGACATACAATGTATTCATAAAGCATATAGATGCAAAATCAAGTGTTCCACAGAATTGGAAATGGAGAAAGCATGTCTTTTTGGTATAATAATTGGAAATTTAAAGGTCCTCTATATAAGGTGGAGGAGGTACAATCCTTGAAATTGGTGGTGAATATGGATACTAAAGTAAGTATGTTAATTATCAATAATAAGTAGATATGGCCCTTCCATAATAATATAAGTGCCAACCTCATAATGGAAGAATTGCATAGATGCCAGGAAGAAGAGCAAGATGAAATTCAGTGGCTAGTAGATAACTCAAGGAAGTTTATCACAAAAGCCTGCAAAACACTTTTATAGACTATACAAAGCACAAGGCAGGAGTGGGCAACTTTAGATAGGATAGTGACGTCAATCTAGCTCACTCATTCATATTATAAATGAGAATCAATGGAGGGCTGCTTACGAGAGACAAGATCAAGTTCTCCATTAACATTTTGAACTGTGAGTTATGTAATACTGAACTGGGGAATCTGAAACATCTGATGATTAGATGCAGGTTTGCTAGTCAAGTTTGGGGCCGGATGCAACTTATTCTCAACATGAACAAATCAATGTGTTCTTGGATTTAAACTATTACTTGGCTGGGAAAACTTAGAGTGCATAATGCACCTGATCTTAAAGTAATCAATTTAAGTTGGGCAGCTTTGGTGTACTACATTTGAAAAGAGCGTAATTATAGAGTTTTCAAACAAGAAAATAGAAGCAACAAGTTGGTTTTTCATGATATTTTCCTCCACTGCATATCGGCCATGTTAGCAAGAGCAATAGCTACAAATATGACAAGCAGCATGAAGAGCAGACGGGGATTGGAGTATTATTAGTGTATGTGGTCTCACAAGTGTCCCTTCAATTTCAAGATGTAGATGATTACTAGAAACCACAACTCTCTGTGATCTAAATCTTTTGGTTAATTCTAGATCTTTCGTACTCTAGACTGTATATATATTTATATAATGAAGTCTATTAATTTTTGGTAAAAAAAGATAAATTGATTTAAATTAGTATGGTCTATTTTTAACTTGTCTACCGTATCACTTGTTCTGTTAATATCAATTCTCGCTAATTTTATTGAGTCTCATCGTTCAATTGTGCAATTACTCCTATACTAAAAAGAATAGCCAAGACCAGTAAAATGGGCAAAGAATCAGCTATATGAAAGGGGACTTGACTTATTTAAGATTACTCTTAGCCATAGTATATATGCACTGTGAAAAAAAACAAAAGCATTTACCAAGTAAAGGTCTTGGACAACTCAATTTATATCCAAAACTTTGTGTTGGAATGAAATTCCTGCAGATGTTGTAGCTTAAGCTAATTTGATCAAGTCTGGTTTCTTTAGATCACTGTTTGGCTGCTATGCAGAGTAAGCTTCACTAATGCTTCAGCTCCTTTCTAGTCATTAGTGTTTAGTTAGAGCTCACTTCATCTTGTGCTATCAGGTTCCACTTTAAGGGCAAGCTGCATTCTAATATTCCTTGTATAGCCTTCGGCTTCCCTTCGTTAATTCAATCTTCAATTTATATATACATATATATATAAAGAACTACACGAACCATGGAGCGAATTGGGAACGAGTTCTGATCTGTTCTATGGTTTCTTGTGAAGGAAGATGGCGGGATACGACTATGAGCAAAACATGAATTTGGTTTAGCCGTTTGGATCATAGGTTTACCATGCTAACAATTTTTGCCAATGAATTTCATTAATGATGAGTTGTCTTTGGTCTGCTTCTGAGTACCTTTTACTGTTTTTGTTTATAGGAATACCATCCTGCATTTGGTTTGATTATGTAATCGACAATGTAAGGCAGGTTACTGCAGCTACAACTACAAGCATAGACTTGGCAAAGCCCATTGTCCATTGTCTGTGAGATGTGTCTACTTTCTACTACATTCTATCAGGAAAAATCACCTTCTACATTACCCTGCAGACCCGTAAGGCCAGCCAGGGATTCAGATGAACATTGACACAAGCATTAATGGGAATGAAAAACAAGTTTCGATAATATTATGTAACTTGAACTATAAAACATACACAATCACAGAAACACTAAATTTTCCAAATCTAAAACCGAACAGCGATAATTATTTAAACAAAAGTGAAAGAGTGCTTGTCTAGTTGCCTTTAATATAAGACAGAACTCAGAAGGTGGATTGACTACGGGCACTTGGTCTTGTTCCTATGAGTAGTCATGTCAGTGTAGCACCTACCACACATTTCTCTGTTCCCTGAGGTCCCGGGAGGCACACACTTGCATCTGTAGCAACATGTTCCACATGCCCTAAGGCACATATTCGGCCTTGAGTGCAAACTACACCTTGCTTTGCACAAACCTCCACAATCTGCAAAAACCGTATATATCATGATCAAACCTGTAATTGTACTAACTTAGCCCACATTAATAATAGGGAGATGAAACAATAAAATATAGACAGATATTTAGTACCCAAGACAGATAATAGCCTTCTATTGACTCCTTTAACCATCTGGGTGCTTTGGTCTTCAATGTTGATGTCTGAAGAAACCTGTAAGCATAAAAATAGACCAGTTCTTCTTATTGTAACATAGTTTGATGGAGTGGTGTTTCATGGTGGAAAATAGAAGAACAATGCCCACCTTTATCAAGCAGAAGAGGAGCACTCCAACCGAAAGAAACAAGCGATACGCCATATTGGAACAACCACTCGCAGAGATGAGTTCTTAAACAACAGTATAATAGTTTGCGAAGAATTAAGGTCCTGAGCTTGGGATTTTATAGGCGTATCTTGGTGGCTCAATTTACCAATCCACCCATGGGCCTGGCATTGTTATCAGGATTTCAGTATTTTGTTCAACCGCTCGTGGTTTCCTTTCCTGTACGTCATATTCTGGCACGAAAATACACTTGTACTATCCCGGTTGAACCCACCGAGTATAGAATTATCACGAGCTTCAAACTAGGATCTGACATATATAAATACAAATATGACGGCCGATTAATTCGGAATTCAGGAATTCATCTTATTATGCGATTATTTGGTGGTATTTAATGCTGGCAAACTTACAGTGCAATAATAATGTTGAAAAGTTATGTTCAGGAATAAAATTTGGACTAAAGAAAAATAAAGCTACAAAAAGATTTTTAACAAAATTCAGCAAGTCAATTAAATATACTTATATTTTTAGGAGTCAAGGAAGACTAATTTTACTATTTAATTATTCCCACCTTAGCGCATATATGTTATTAAGCTAACACTATAAAAAATGTCCAAAATTGCATGCATGTAAGTTATACATAACAATCATCACCTCGATGACCGTACTTTATATAGGTTGAGTTATAATTTCATCCCGAACTTTGAGACATTGATGAAGTCTAAGTAAGGGTTGAATTCTTTATGGGATCAACTTTATCAACAATATTAGTTGTATTCTCTAAACTGTAAAACCTTTTCAATTAGACTTGACAAGATCTATTCAATTCCCTGATCTTGTAAAACTTCATATTCTTCGCTATAATACCAATTCATCTATCATTATTTTGACTATTCATAGTCTCCTAAAAATAGTTGGATCCCTATCACTTACGATGAAAATATATGAGAACAAGTCTTCTCAACCATATCTACTTGAAAGCATAATAGTGCATCTCACTTTATTTATAACTATAGAGTGATGTTACTCTTTTGTTGACATAGATTTTCTATTTCTTGAACTAGAATTTCTAGCTCCTTAAATATATATTCCAAGTTGTTCTAGTTCTACTTATATCACATTTGAATTGGTACTACTCTATTGACCTTGACACATCATCTCTATATGTTTACATCATGATGTATGACACATATACAAAGATGTTCAATCTTGAATGGATTTCTTAGAGTGTGTTCGTTGAAAGCAATATATTCACTAAATTAGAGATTATTATGTATGGCTCATATACAAGAGTGTGCAATCTTGGGTGAGAATAAAATGAGTTGCCTTATTTGAAAATGTGTTTTTAGTGGATTTTAAACTCTGGAAGGATTCTATAACTTATTAGAGTCGTTTTTAACTTAAGTTAGATTTGATAAGGATGAGTTGCGTAATCAGTTAGAGTTTACATAAAACCATACTTGTTTAATCTTAGTTATATAAGAGTAGAACGTTTTAATCTTCATGGAGTGATTGATCAATATAATGTAGGTACATCAAATTGAATAGATCTTGTTAAACTTTTTGTTATGTTCTTATTTGCTTTCTTTCAATATTATATATTTTTACTTTCTATTTTTCTCAACAAGTGATATAAGAGCATAATTGAGGCAAAATGACTTCAATTGTAAGATTTGACCTAATGAAGCTTAATGGAACTATAAATTTTAGACTATGACAATAGAGAGATAAGGATTTATCAGTGCAAAAAGACATGTTGAAGGGGCTACAAGAATAAGTCAGAATATATGGATGTACTCAATTAGAAAGAGTTAAATATGCGAGTAGCTAGAACCATACAACGACGACAACAACAACAACTCAGTAAAAGTTTCACTAATAAGCGAGGTCTTGGGATGTCTAGTAGTACACAGCCTTACCTCTAACTAATAGAGAAATTGTTTCCAAATGATCCACTTAAAAAAATTAAAAATTAAATTAAAAAAGATATATACATATTTATAATATTATAAAGCTAGAACCATATGACTATGTCTGGAAAACAAGGTCATATACCACATCATAGAGACTGCATCCTATATAGAGATATTAAAGAAGCTTGAGAGTTGAAGCATGTCAAAGTCTCTCCCAAACAAGTTGTATTTAAAGTAGAGACCACATACATTAAAGATACAAGAGGGAACATATTTGGAACAAACATATCAATGCATTCAACCTAATAGTTAATGAATTGTTAAGGCTTAAGGTGACTATTATGGACGAGGTAAAAGTGATAATTTTTCTTTATTCTTTGCCTTTTTCTTATAAACATCTAAAGACCATGCTTACATTAGGTAAGAAGATAGCCAGTGATGAAGATATAACCACTACGCTATTGAAATATAATAAATAGAGACAAAACACTGATAAAAATCATTAAAGTGATGATTTTATGGGAAGGAAAATCATAATCGTGAGCAAAAATAAGAAAAAGTGGCTCATCTAAGTTGTAATGGCTAAAAAGCCTAAGCCTGGCCTAAATTGATATGTTCTTAAGTCAATAAACTTACTCCGAGTTGATTAAGCTTCGAGTTAGCCTCATTTTTTTTCAAATTTAGAGTTCGAGTAGAGCTCAGACTCGAGCTTCATGGTCCAACTCAATATGAAGCCCAAACTTCTCACATTATACAAAATAACATCATTTTGTTTATATAAAAAAACTACATTATTTTATATATTAATGAATAAAAAGGAATAACCTAGACTACCCTTATCTCTCCTTACTAGTCATCGACTCTAGATAATTCGTGTTGGAGACCAACACTTGGTGTTTATGGTTCTATATTTCTTCTCTAAACAACTATAAAAACATTCTTGTAATCTCTCATTTTTTTAATGTTCTCCCCATTTCCACCACTAATCAATGTTCTGTATATATTCAACTACAAGTATGCCTGATTGATTGGAATTTGGTTGTGTAAGTTTTAATTATTAACCCTCGATAATCTATAAGTGCACTGTTTGTTAGCTTAGTATCAAAGGTTTCGATCCCACAAGAAGGGAACTAATCTAATCCTAAAATCTAAGGCCAGAAACAAATATCAAAAATTCAAGATGTAATGAAATTAATATGAGAATTTAATTCAATCAATCAATTTAAGAATCACTTATGAAAATACTAATTATTAAGCAAATTGTAACAAACCCAAGAATCAACCGAAGTAAAATACCAATTGAGAGAAAAAGAATTTTACCTATTTTTAATGCTAACATAATTGATTATGAATTATTGGATTGTTAGTTCTAAACTATCCTAAGGTTGATTACTCTCTCTCAAGTATAAAGCATTAACCCCAAATCATAAACCCTAATCAAATTACGGAGGTTGCAATCTCTCAATTCACAACCTATCTAAAACCCTAATTAGTTCTGAAGTTCTCTAATAAACTATCGGAAACTTATACAAGATCTCTCTTTGCACAATTATCGATCTGATTTAATTCTGGTTTTTATTAAATCACTTTTCTCTCATTTGTCCTATTTAATCATTTTTCATTCGATTCACCCTGTCAGTTTATTATCGAATTATGAAATAACATAATCAAACCACAACAATATCCAGTAAACACATAAATAATCAGATTCTCATTAATTTAAGAATAAAATTCCGAAAGTGAGTTTAAAACATCCTCGACATTTTAGATTTATCAACAACTGTTCAATCCAATTCTATACAATAATAAAACTAAAAGAACAGGAAATACAATCTAAAATGGATGACGAGAGGCAACGACATTGGAAACCTCCTGATCTGGGAAGTACTTCGAGTCAACTTCTTCTCCTCTTCTCTCTTCCTTCTTCTCTTCCTCTATCTCTCGATGGTCTCTCTTTAGGGTTTCTCAAGGTGGCTAATGCTAAAGCTCCCTTTTTTCTTCCTATTTATGTGCTTTTTATTATGTTTTGGGTAACCCTAGAATTTTTTCGGGGTTCGAAAGGTCTAAAAAATCCCTCAAAACTTAACATTCATGAGTGTCTACAGGTCTGTCCAATACAGGCCATGATCGTGGCTCACATCCAAGCCTTCTGTCATAATCGTGGGTCATTCCTTCAGCTTTTGTCATGATTGTAGCCTAATAAGCCACGATCGTGGGCCGTTATTTTAGCCCGAATGTCTCTAAAACTCCTTCGTTCTTTGATGGTGAACCTAAAACACTAGTAAACATATCAAGGTACCTCCAAAACATAATATTTAAACTCAAAAGCTTGTACTAACCCTTAAAACACTTGAAACATAAATAATTAACAAACTAACACTATTATAACCTAAACATATATTAAATGATTGAATTAACAGCTAAATACATATCAAACTATACCATAAAATAAGATGCAATCACACTTATCAATGCTCTAAGACCACACACCTTTAATCAACATCAACTCCTGTGCAAAACAAGTTGTCTAATTTTTTAATGATTCAAATTCAAAATGTCTCAACTTTTGATCGAGTCTTTGAGATTTTTCACACAACCATTATCCCAATGCCTTCCTCTCTTAATTGGGTTTTCTTTCATCAAGTTCCTTGCATTAATATTGGTTTTTCCACAATGACATTCCCTAATGAGTTTCAATTCAAAATTTTGAGTTTTAAGTTCATATTTTGCCCCACTCTTGTGATGGAAGATAATTTAGCTAGCAAGAGCATACTTGATCTATAATTATTTTCTAAAATACGTTTTGTTTATGAATTGTTCGTCATTAACTTGTTTATGTTTCTATAATGCGAAATGAGTTTATAGAAACAATTAATTTATTTTTGTGCATTTAAGTTTCTAGAAATAATTATTTCACTATTTTTATTATGGTTTAAATTGATCAGGCTTTAAGAAATCGAAGCTCAAGGCTCAGGTTAAAACCAAAAAATCTAAGCTTGATTAGGTTTTATGTCTGGCCTAGGTTAGGAAAAGATTTTGGGCTAAGCTCTAGCCATAGACAGTCTAAGCTCAATGTAATATATTTTAATCCTCACATCTATGTGGAGTTCTAGGTCAAAGTCCAAGATTAAAAAAACAAATTGTTCCATAATTGCGAGCAAAATAGACACATCAGGAGGGACTTTGCAAATAAGAAGAAGCAAAGTGATGGAAGAAAATTTGATGATTTATCAATGCCTACCAATATAGTGTAGGTTGGGAGCTTAAATTGTAACAATGAAGATATCGTCTATATATCAACTAATCAACTTTATAACTCATAGATATCAGATATAAGAATGTCACATCATATAACATTAAATAAGGATTGGTTTGTATCATACATGTCAAACAACTTTGGCAATACACATTGAAGAATGATAAAGCTTATGTAATCATTAAAATCCTCCTAGCCATTATCCTATTGAAATAATTCCTTAACAAATCAGAATTAAGACATTTTATGTCATTGTTATAGCCTTGAGCATTATTTGATGCATATCAAATTTAAGAAAGAACCTGGTCTCCTTAGATTCCTTATAGGAAAACAATTTTGGCTATAAAATCGATAGAGATTTCATAAAGTGGTAAAAGGTGCAATGACTATAATGAAAGGTCTAACATTGATGGGAAACATCTATAGACTAATAGGGAGCACAATTGTAGGTGGAGGTGCTACAATAGTTAAAGAAAGATAGCACTACGTTATGAAATATATGACTAAGTCATTTTAATGAGTAAGGGATGGTAAAAATTCATAACAAGATCTTATTGAAGGGTGTCAAATGCTGAAATTTATACTTTTGTAAGTTTTATGAACTTAGTAAAAATTCTAGGATAACCTTCTAGGGTATAGTGTTTGGGGAGAAACATATGTTGAGGTAAAAATATAAAAAGGATTGTGACATGGAAAATAGTGAGTAGTACTGACTCAAAGGTGGTACAAATAAAACTTGAACAAACCTAGAATAAATGTTAAAGGAGTGAAAAATTGTAGTTCAAGATAAAGAATAATGTTAAGAAAAGAGTATAACCATAGACAGAGCTAGATGTACCATCAGGCTACTAAGTAGATATGGTTAGGAAGACCTAGTCTCATATGCTCTTACCATTGGTAATGGGGATCCAACGTCCTTTCAAGGAACTATGGTTGGTTAGAAGAAAGATATATGGATGAGGGTTATGTTAGAAGATGTGAGGTTACATAAAATTAGGAAATTAATTGCATTTGATCAAATATTGTTAAAAAAAAATTGTAATTTTGAGAGTTTAACTAACATGATGACAAAGTCGATTACCACAAAGAAGTTTAATCATTACTTATACTTGATTAATGTCTCTAGGTGTTAGACATGGATATAACCTAACCTATGAACAATATATTTGTCAAGGTAGAGGTTATTGTATGTGGTTCAGTTATACGAACATGTAATTTTAGAGGCATTTCTTAAAGTGTGTTAGTTAAAAATAGGATATTTGCCAAGGTAGAGATTACTATATGTAGCTCATATATATTAGTGTGTAATCTTAGAATGTTTTTAAAAAATGGATTGCCTTATTTGGAAACATATTTTTGGTAGATTCAAACTCTGGAAGAATTCTAAGACTTACTAAAATCATGTTTAAGTTAGGTTCAATTTAGTAAGGGCAGAATTATGTAAGAATTTACTAGTTAGAGTTTACATATAACTATAATTATGTCAGCATAATTATATAAGGGTGGAAATATGTGGTCTTCGAATTCATAAAGCGATTGATCAATGTAGTGACATTATTTGCCCTTGGCACTAAAGGTTGTAGGCACACCAAATTAGCTGAACCTCATTAAAAATCCTCTTGTATTCTTTATTATTTTCTTTCATTGTTCTCTATTCTTGCTATCTATCTTTCTCAACACCTCAACATATGTTTCTATTTAAATATAACATCTTTAAAAACTACCTTAGACTTTTTATCAAGTTCATAAAACTTACAAAATTCTAACTTCTAGTGTTTAACGCCTTTCAATAGCTTCCCTTATAAAGTTTTATAATTCTTTCCTTATTAAGATGACTTAATAGTATATGCCATAACACAACACTATGTTCCTTTGATTCTATACTACAACTTCTCAACCTATAATCATGCTCCCTATCAATTTGTATATTTTTCCTACAAGTCTTAGCCCTTTTATCACAATAATCAAACGCTTTATCATCTTAATATTGTCTCCATATATTTTATAGCTAAAACTATTTACATGCAAAATGACCAAAGAGATAAGATCCTTCTTTAAATTTGGCACATGTTGAACATTACATAATTTCTTGACAACTCCATTAAACATCTTAATCCTAACTTATCCTGATCTAATGATTTTGTTAGCTTAATCATCATTAAACGGATAACACAAAGTTTCCTAATGTATATGAACTAAACTAATCCTTGTATAGGTGTCATATGATGTGAGCATCATGTATTCAAAATCCACTAGTCTTATAATTAACTATTTGAAATATAAAGCATGTCTCTCTACAATTCAAGTCCCCTCTGTGCAATATAGTAGTAGACCTTAACAAAGTATCAAACTTCATTTCTTCACTCTGCTTCTTGTTTGGATAGTCCCTTTTGACATGTCAAATTAACTTACTCTTATAGTATTAGATTTCCTTTTTACCTTTGAATTTCAACTGAGAACTCCTCTTCGATGAGCAATCTCTACTCTACTTCCTCGCACGATCTTAGTTTTCCCTCATATACAACCCTTCATCTTGTGACGTTTTACTAATGTCTTATCTCTGTTGGTTATAAGTTAATACCACAACAATGGTGTATTCCACACCATCTATATCTTTAACCAATATGAGCATGGTCATCAGATATTCGTAAGAAAGAGATAAGGAATAAAGAAAAATCATTTAATATTCACCTTAAGCCTTAATAAGTTATTGGCTATTTATTTGAACTCATTGATACGCTATTTTAGATATGTTCCCTCCTGCATCTTTATCATAGATAGTGTTCACTTCAAATACAACTTGTTTGCAAGATATTTTGACATGTATTGATGACTCACCACCTTCTTCCATATCTCCACAAGCAATGCAACTTTCATGACACGGCACATGATCTTGTCTTCTATATAAAGTTGTATAATTCTAGCTACTCATGCCTATAACTCCATCCAAGGGTGGATAGTTAGTTAGAGTGGTAGTTGCCATAGCAAAATTAATTGTAAAAGAAATTCTTAAAAAAATTAATTGTAAAAGAGGAAAAATCAGCCAGATTAAAATTACCTTCTACAGAGGTTTGTTTAATATTTGAAAAACTACTCAAGAATATTCCAATAAGTAGGAAATTCTAGGGTGAACCAAAAAAGTTTGAGTAAAGCAGGATCTAAATGTTGTTTAGATAATTGTCTTGTAGTAAGAGGAGAAATTATCAACTCCATAGATCATCCTTATAGGGGTGATGAAGGAAGGGCCTTAATTAGTAAAAAAGTCAATAACTCCTTGGGGTTATCTTATACTTGGAAAGAAAAATAGAAAAATGAATACATATAGTGATAATTTGGTTCTTTTTTGTTATAATAAATATGACAAAATTTTATTATTTTTCATCATTTCAAGAAAAAGGAGAAATTAACTATGACATGTTCAATTGTAAAAATCCTTTTGTATTAACTATGACATGTTCAATAGTAAAAATCCTTTTGTAGACGATCATTTATTAAGTTGAGCTCATCTATATCTACCAACTTATTCTCATGCAACCCTTTTAATATACATTATTATGCCAACAAATCCTTTACTCTTTGTTTTTATAGTCTAAAATTTCCATTTCTATTACACTTCCTCGCTGCAAACTTTGCAATGAAATTCATTATCACCAAAACATTGCTTTGATACCATTTGTTAAAAATGTACATATAGCAAGAAAAAGAATAATATAAAAGAAAACAGTAAGAATATTAGAAGATTTTTAATGAGGTTCAATGAAATTTGGTGTGCTACGTCCTTGAGTGTAAAAACAACGTCTAATTTTACAATTCAATTGAATCATACTATGACGATTACAAATATCCTTTCTTAATAAAACTAGGTTTGCAATAGGTATATTGATATGTAAACTCTAATTAGTACAATTTTACATAACTTGTCCCTTATCAAACCTAACCTAATTCAAATTCTAATAAGTCCTAGAATTCTTCTAGAGTTTGTAATCTGCCAATATATCGTTTTCATATATAGAAAATATCCCATTGCAAATACAGTCTAGGAAATAACTGTCTTATACCGTGTAACTCACTCTTTCTATTTTCACATAGACACGAGCTCTGATAGGCTTGTATACTAGGTTGTGTAACTCATTGTATCTGTCGTTATATAGATAAGGACTTTAGCATGCTCGTGTCTCAAGTCGTATCATTCTTTAAAAAAATTTTGTGACATATTAACACACCCATGGTACAGCCCCTGTATTTTTACCTCAACTTTTCAAAGAAGAACATGTCTTAACATACAATTGCATACCCAAAGACGTCTAAAAAATGATCATATTCTTCTTCACACACTTTAGGATTAAACATCTATTTATACGAGCCATACGTAAAACATATTTAATATTTTTCATTATAACAAATTTGCATTCTGACGCCACTAACCATCTTATACACATGTTCATAAAAATGTACAATCGTCATCATATTATTCCTCATATTGAAGGTTTGAAACGAGTGCATGAGAGGAAACGTATCATTGACTCTGGTCACATTTTCTACATAAAAGAAGAATAAAAAAAGAACAAGTAAGAGATAAGGGAGAGAAACAAGAAAAAGGAGTTCTCTCAATTTTACGAACTAAAGAATTAACCTAGATGTTGGAGTATTAATTTTAGAATTTAAAATTTCATAATAAATTTAAAAACTAATATAAACATTCTAAAAGAAAGCAAGTTCATAGCAATCGATCAATGTCGGTGGTGTTAATTTTAAGTAGGCGATGGGACAAAGATAAGTACACATTAACCTTCAAAGAGTTCGTATCCTGGGAATTGTAGATATAGACGTATTAGACAGAATAATCTAGTGAAGCTTTTCATGAATTGCGATAGAAGAATAAAATAATACTGTTCAGAGTATGGAAGTGCTGATATTTTTACTCAGGAAAAGGCCAAAAGGGCCCGTCACTGAATCACTGGGTCTTGAAGCATGTGTCCCCTTGCAAACTCAACCGTTGGATTATAATGGCAATCAATGAGTTGGTTCCATGTCAAGCAAAAACAGCTGTAACTCATCCAATGAAGAAGGAAAGGTTGGAGCACTGAACGAGCATGCAATACCAAAAGAAGCCACGTACGTTCCTTCAATGACGATAAGAGTAAAGAGTGAGAACATTGCGTTTAAGTAAAACGAGTAAAACTGGAGTGGCAGTGCCTAGGAAGGATTGAACAGTCCTGTAGTAATCGGAAGCCAGCTAAAACACGGTTGGATTTGGATAAGAGTGACATAGAATAAACAATAGACGTCACAGTGAATCAATACATTGTTCAAGGGATTGCGCTTTACATTTGCAGCATGTCGTGTCACCAGAGGCGAGTTTCTTGTGCATTGCTCGCTAAGTCTGAGCTGTACTCTTCTTTTCAACCCCTACCACAAGGACGACATTTCCCATCAATTTGCTGTCACTGCACTGTTGCTAACACAGTACATTCTGAAACGTTGTCTCATTCTCACCTGCAAGGCCTCTTTACTCTTTAACACGATAAGGTTGTCTATCAAATAAAGGAGGAAATTTTTTACGGTATCTAACAAATTGAGGAAACTCTATTAGCCAAAGTGGTATCAGAGTTATAGATATAAAGTTTGTGGTCAGATAGAGTCGGCGTTTTCCTAATATACCTGCGTACCTCTTGAAGTAATTCTACTTCTCGCTCAGTATCTTACTACTGCTTGCAAGGTACTTGAAAACTACCTTCGCATCTTTGCCCAAGGAGAAATATTTCAAAAAAGAGAGAAAAAAGAGAGAAGTCAAGAAAGAAGAG
>JANZXR010000003.1:10835993-10852468 GCA_027575705.1 Erythroxylum echinodendron
AGTCTTCTCTTCCCCCATAATAACATAAGCCAATGTGGACTAGAACCATCCACATTAGAGTTTACTCATGGTGTTATATCATATGATATGCACCATTAATTAGTGTGAAAGAATAATTATACACTTTATTGCACCATATGAGATATAGTATGTTATCACATTACACTCTAACATATATGGTATCACATTAATTTACACTACATAGCTGTATAATACCTACATCTTGTAGGTATTATTATTGTAGTGGTACCATATGTTAATTATGTACACAAAGAATGATACCATTATGGAAGTGGGTACATACCAATAGGTATGTACCCGTCATATATGGTTAGTATGGTAGCATATAGCCATAATATGTTGTGGTAGCATATTATGGCCATATGCTACCATAACAACCATCCTATATAAAGTGCATTTGGAGATGTATTGAGTTGGTATCATGTTAGGGTACAATCCCCTTACAATATGTTAAGATAGTAATGGCTAGAATACATTATGTCTACTCCAAATATAGACCCCACATTTACACTAATACAACATATGAAGATAAGTAATATCACCCAACCTTAATACGGGTATGGTATTTATTGGTCCATATATAGACGCAGGGTTGTGACTAATTGGCATATACAATTATCATATATGGAATTTGTTGCAACACAGATGGTTCAAATTACCTAGTCTTTATATCACTCATATATAAACACTAATGGTTACCTACATGGATACTATATGCCATAAAGGTACAATCATTTTGCCTAAACATATATACCTAATATCCATACCATAGATATGGTCTTTTATTTTACCTTGTACAGTAAAATATAATATTTCTCAATATTACTAGTATTGAGTATGATTGTACTTGTATGGCATATAGTATCCATGTAACACATTATCCTTGGATGGACAATGTTGGTTAGAAATAATATAATTGTAGCCGTAATATATGGTATAACATATGGTACATACATTATGTTGGTACAATACATGTCAATAATGATAATCCCAAACATATAGTACATACATTAAAAGGCATCCTAATGTTGACATATATAGTGTTAAGTCATAAATGGGGCCTCATATTAGCCTGCAATATTCATAACAATTCCTTAGTTGGAACATAATATTAGGGTTATAGCAGTACTAGTACACATGTAGTGGTTACATAAATTATGGACGGGGTACATTATTGGCTATTATCACCTTAACTAGAGTGTATATGTATACATGTGTGCCAAATGGCTATACAGTTTTTGCTTAGAAATATGGACTGGGTACATTACCTATGGTTTTATTGTCTATTGGTATGAGAATATAATGAATGTATTTGTAATAGACATATGGCTCTTGGCCATATTCCGTACCATAGGTTGGTTATATTGCAAACAGGTAACATTTTAAAGTAGATATAAAAATACATTTATACACCCAAGTACCATGCTACTTAGTACCCTATGTAGTGGAGAGGGTGGTAACACTATTATGTCACATACTTGCACCTTGTATGTAGGTTAGTAGGAGTATAGGTGGTATGTCAATGTATGTATATGGATTACACACATAGTAGGTATTGTACACCTACTACACATCTATATAATATGTAACTTATATAGATGTGATAGCTATGGGTACTTATTAATTCTAGATAACATGTTAACCAACCTAATTACCACATTAGATTTGTTAGGTGCATGGTAACCAACCACTATTGGTACTGATATGGACCAGGATTCAGGCATACTAGTATGGCATGAATGTAGTAGCTGTATGGGACCTAAAGTAACTAATGGCATATATTTAACATTACATTTATGTTATGCTATATGTACCATAACATGTGTCATAATCATAGTGTCAATTATGTAACTCCCATGGTTACATTCGCTTCATAGTTACCATTCCATAACCATATAATCCATTACATTTGGTACAAGTATACCATTTATGTCTACCTCCATGCTTGGTATAGGGTATATGCTTGGTAACCAGCATATTACATATAAATACCATCATTGGACATACCCTCTCTTAGGACATGCATCATTGGATACAGTGATAGTAAACCAATTATGAGTGTACATATGCACATATGGCTACATAGGATGGCTACCATATGACATGCTTAATGCTATAATAGGTACATTGTGTTAAAGCTTATCCTAGGTACACTCTGTTACATTATATGATATACAAGGTGTAATGATGGTATAATTGACTTTATAGTTACAATGTGGGTGATGCGTATGGTGATGTGTCCAACTTGTAGTTGTACCTATTACTATGCGTATGGCTAGCATACAATACCTTAGGCTGGGTAACTTTAGACATTTCACAACCATGTTGTCCACCCATGGGATAATGCAATATCCTATGGGTAAACCATGGGATACAGTTATTTTTATAATTAGATGTATGTACAAGATTATACCACTTTCCATACAACTATATATAACACCATGGTGCCTTTGTATACAGGATAGTTTACCCATAGGATGTCAATCAGCACATTACGTCCATGAAACAAAATGATCCCATCCCCCTACAATCAGCACATTACATCCATGATAATGAGTGGTGTTGTTACATATAACAAAATGTAGGTATAATTGATAAATACATACCTATATGTACTTGTGTATATTATAACCCAATTGGTTATGTTTTATGGCATGGTTTGATATATGTTTATCAACAGGCTATGGAGCATCATAATTAGTTACCTGACATTCATGGCATTACCCCCAGATTATGATTGTAGGGATGCACATGGAGTACTATATTGCCCATGTGCATACTAATATTTAATAGTACATGTAACCCACTGGATATGTTCATGTGGTACCTCTGTCATTAATAGGTTATATAACCAAATACCATGGTACTATGCTGATAGCTATTGTATGTCATAATATACACTATATTTAGTTAAGCCACATGTTAAGGTGCATACAGTTATACCATGTATGATGTATACATCATACACATAATATGTGGGTATATATTATGTACAGTCACCATATAGTTATTTATGCTAAGGGGTATTATACTTAGTGTATAATGTACTTGCACTATTAGATTAACAATTTATACAACCACAGAATGGCAGCCCTGGATTATGATATCTTCAAGCATTATATTTAATGAATAGGTATATAACAAACACTATGCATACAAACAATATTTATACATACTATATGGGTACAATCCCATACATTGTTACCCAATGTTACAGTATATTGTTGTCGGACTCAAATTAATATTATACAAGCCTTTTGTGGAGGTACCACACTATATTGTTTGATATCCAGTGGGATATACCCATAAAGGGTGTATTGCATCATCCAACTTATTTGTACCTTCTCATTATCCCAATACACTAGGTTATACCGATACATCAGAGTATGTGCTCACCTATACACAAGGATATTCATGGATATATGGCTATATCCACTCAGTCCTAATGATACTAATACCATTATAGGGTATTGCATCCTTACATGTCCACAATTATGACTTTATAGTGCAATACCCACCAATGAAGATATCTATTATGGTAGACCAGGGGTAATTCTATCAAAACTACGTATGTACATATTATATATTCATTGGGGCATATCCCATATGTATAATGGTACTAATTAACAACACTCCCACACATTATCTAGATATCATCCATAGGTGAGTAATTATATCTATGTCATATATAGTAGTAACATCCCATACCAAGCTGCATATAATATATTGATGACATATATTATAGGTCACTTGTTTACTCTTATATGGTTATATATTGTAACTACAATGTTCACATGTTTCACACTTACATAATGCTATAATTGGCATGTACCCACAAGTTATTATGGTTCTGTATTATGTACAAATAGTATGGTATGTACCCACAAGTTATTATGGTTCTGTATTATGTACAGATAGTATGGTACTAATATGCTTGGTATGCAAAGTTACCTATGGTATGCACAAGTGGAGTGTAATAGTTATGGGATTGATGTTATAATATATAACCGTGTATGAAATATACAACTATGGGATAGATGCATATTTATCCCATACCATGGCTATTGAGGGAACATTCAGGAGGCTAACAGGTGTGATAACTATCTACCTATTATAGGTACATAGTTATGCCACATTATATGCTTGAGACAGCCATTGTACACCACTTATGCCTATCTTGTACCATATATGTATACTGTAGTGCTAGAATATCAAGGAAGGGATCTTTATTTGAATGGTGTGATCTAGAAAAGGCACTAAAGAGATACAAGCACAGATAACCATTGTTTGGTAATGTAGCACCTAAATACATTAGGTGCTACATTAAAGGCATTATTGAGATATTTACCTTCCCATAGGTGTATACTATTATAGGTACATTTGTAAGTATACATTACTACCTTAGCATATGTACATAACCATGTATACATGGCATCTCTTGCAATGTTATATATCAATTATTGTACGGAGATATAGTCCCAGTGGTACTATAGTTACCTAATGTATAGGGTACTAACCCTATAGAGGAATATGACAAAGTAGTAGTTGTGTATACTCATGACCTCAAACCAACCACAGGTCCATTGCTCTTGTAATTGTACCTATCCAAATAAAAGTGGATGTGTCAAATCCCATGGAGACATATGACCAGGTATAGGACATATGCCTGTGGTGTATAATTGTATATACATAATGGTCATGCTAAGGTACATCCAATTCATATGTCTGTTGGACCATATATCTACCATATGGTGGAGTATAGCCATCACACCAAAGATAGTGGCAAATTACATAGTTCACAAGGTATGGGTATCATACTCATGTTCATTCCACATTAGACTAACAATGATACATGTAACACCCACTCAGGTGTTATTATGAATAATTATACACCACCTTAAGTACAAATTTTGACAGTATGTTATACGTGATGTGGAGGGTTATTAATACTCCTACAGATAATGAGTAATGTTGCATGGTTTACAGTATTGCCATCATCTAATATGTGGACATGCAATATATGTAAATGGTAATGGTGATATGACATATATTATGACCGTTGTGATAATATGAGTATATGCATACTAGCACAAGTGGGTAATGGTAAGCATATGGAATGATTTTACATGTAATTTACACAGATTATGCACAATCACCATTGGTATTCTGAACAAAAAGATAATGTGCACACATGTAGAAGAATAAGATAGTCCAATATAGTACCCATAACTTTATACTATCACATGACAAGCCTACATACCATATGTGATATTTTTTAATTGTAGGACAAGCAAGAAAACCATGTGTAATAACCCCCATATAGGTTACAATTGCAGTGATAGAAAGTATTGGGTGCATGGGCCTATGATACTTAGTCAAATATATGTACCCAGAGCTATATACTATGTCAGGTAAGGTATATAATACACATGTGGGTTTTAGAAATGTATATTTCATACCAAGTGTAAGACATAATGCCTTAGTGTAGGCAATCAATACTATTACCTTGTAGACATTTACATCGATCTGGTTACTCAACTAAGTCATATTGTTATTAATTTCATTAGGCACCCTATGTTATTAGATAGTTATAATAAATGTCTACACTAATTGGTAATAGTATTGATTGCCAATTTAACATACCACCCTTGTTTTAGTGATATGGGTACACTATCCTAACCTATATGACACATGATAATTACCCAACATATCAAGTGGGCCATATGATAAGCCATATAGTAATTCAGGTACTATACCATTACACAAGATATCATATTGATTTAGACTATGTTATGATTAAGATATACCATGTGGTAGATCTTAATACCGTAAGTACCTAATGGTATTTAGGTACTTATGGTATTAAGATCAGAAAGTTATGAAGTGTAGTTACCTTTAGATGCTTGTATCCAAAATATCCATGGGTAACATATCATTAACTTAAAACAATATGACATCCATGAACTGTACCATGTTAAAATAGTACATGCATACACATTATACCCAACAATATAGGTACAACCTAAATAGGTAAAACCTGTTGTTGGGTATACCTTAGCAAATGTATACAGATGCCCATAAGTGAGTGGGCCAAGGTATGTAATGAGTAGGTATTACCTAGGATGGCAATATAGATAACCTAAATCCCAATGTACATACTTACACAATGGGTATGTTATATATCGTAAAGTGTACATGTAGTCAATCAAGGCATCACGAGCCATTATAATAAACAATATATCTCCTATTTGTACTGATACTAGTAATGGCCTATTTATACATAGTACCCTAAAATGCATAACTATCAAGTGTATATATACATTATACATCAATAATATATAAAATTACATTCTACATAATATGTCCCAAAGTATACTTACAGTACATGAGAGATTTGGTATAGGGAGATGGCTTACTCGTGCCACTGAAGTGGTCATAACACACATAATGTATAGAATAGTAGTACTTTTAGGCATAGTATAATGACAACAAAGTAAATATGAATGTTCCCAATAGTACTTATGGGTTAGGGTATCCCATAATAGACTATGCACATAACAGGTCATGGCTAATCACTTATAGAGTGTTTCCTAAAAGTTAATGTACTATATCCATCTTCCATATTATGTCACATCTTTCATATTATACCCATACATGTATTATATCACATTTTCCATATAATACCCATCCATGTACATCTGTAAGGTGTATTGTATATATTGATGGCTACTAATCAGTTATTAGTAGATGTGACACATAATATATTACCCATAGGACATGTATAGGCATATACTACTGTAACCCTTAATTTTTACATATTTATGTATGTCTATATATCATATCTGGTCTCAAGCATACAATGGACAGTATACATCAAACTAATGTCCATACTTTTTTTTATGTTGGTTACATATACCAGACATATTATTAGCAAGATAGTAAAGTTTATTGCTAATACCACAATGTAGGATATGGTAATTAGGTAGGTTAGCATATGGACTGTGCATGAATATCATAAAGTAAACATTTGGACATACTGTGGCATGTATGGTAAAAATGTAGACAATGGGTTCTTGTGTCACCCGGGATATACAACCAAAGGTCTTGAGGCATTACCAACCTGTGACAAAACACATTTACCAATCAAATTGGTATTATGACAATCCTTTTAAGATCTTCCAGCCAGAAGTACCACATCAGTATAATGTATATACTTCTGTTTCATTAAAGGCCTTTGTATCGTAGTATAAATGTCATACCCCTTATGACATAACATGTTGATAGTTTGAAGATGTACTAAAGAATACAGACATTTAATACATCTTCAAACTAATATATTTGTCAGAACATTTGATATGGATGTGTCACCAATATACAATTGACATGGTGTAAACAATTATACCATATTTTCCCCTCCTTACATCCAGGGGCAAATATACATTTACACATTTCAAAAAGTGTATATTTTTATATACATGTATATAAAACCTACATTATGGCCATACATTATATTGGCCCTATTATAAGGACGTGTTACATGGATAATGATAAGCCCAAACATATAGTACATACATTCAAAGGAATCCTAATGTATTCTTACCACATCATAAAGTGGAAATGGTAGATGTCAAGGTTATCCATACATATATAAGAGTCTAAACATTACACTTGACAGCCAGGATTAAATGAATGCAATACCTGTCAATGTGCTACACTAATGCATATTATAGGTAGATGTCATATATATGGTATAGTACTATATGACTCAGAGCTGTATACCTAAGTTATTGCATTATAGGTTATATATGAATACCTCAGATACTTTATTATACAACTCTACCCACAGTAATTAATCTTACCTACATCACAGGGATATGCACCATACCTGCACACATTTGTTATAGATTGGCTCTATAATTACCTAATATATCATAAAGGTACTTACATGTATGGTGTCTACTATACTAAGTGGGGATGCATGGTATACCAGTTAGACATATGATAACATATTATAGTTATGTATAAGGACGTCATACATCCTATGGTACATCCCTATCACAGTATCAACCATGATATATATACTATTATAAGCCACACTACATGGCAAGTGCTAACCATAATCTACCACCCAATTAATGTATAAATACTTGCTACTGTCCAACTCTTACATGGGTATCTAACATATTGCAAGTAGTAGTGATGTTTTACCAATATGGGTGATGTGGACTCGACAAGAACGTGTTTTTGAACCAACAAATCAAATTCAGAAAACAAATTTTCAGGACTAGTTGGAATATGTAACAGCAGAAAGACCTTTAACCTGTTACTTATAGAAACAAGAACCAAAGGTATTGGGAAGGGATGACGCCACAAACACTATGGAAAGGTGTTTGATAAGTTTCTCACAAGGATTTAACCTAGATGAGTTTTCAGTTCTAAGAAGAACCAAGAGTTGTGAAGAAAAACTCACTTTTCTATTCAAAATTTGTGATCCCCCCTTGCAATTGTTTTTGATGGCTACTTAAATTTTTTCTAGGCTAAAGAAACCTAACAAAACCCTAACTAAGTAAAATAAGCCCAAACAAACCAAGATAGTCTGAAATTAACTAAAAAATTAACTTAAATAGCCTAATAGAATAACTAAAACCCAAAATAATAAAAGTTATCCAAAAACACTGAAATCCTTAAACTTAAATAGTTTAAATAGCCCATTATTACATAAAAATACCAAAACAAGGTCAAAAACACGCAACTAAAGCCAAAAGTTCACACAAAGCAAAGGGACAGCAGTGTATGGGCAAATTTTGAACTCCACAGAATGCTTATCCATTGAGGGGTCAAAAAAACTTTGATTTAGACGTTCTTAGGCATTCTGGAAAGCTTAATATGTGCTCTTCAACTCTCATGAAGACCAAGAACTCAAATGAAAGCTCTAATATGTCCAAAATTAGGCATATTTCAGATCTATCCCACCTACTAGCATGCAAAGTAGCTTGGTTGGATGCCCCACATCTAAGTCAACCACAATGGCTTCTTGCTTGGCCCAAACATCTTCAATTATTCCATTTAAAGCCTCTTTCATTCTTCTATCCTTTGCTCATGTCATTGGCCCTCCTCTGATGTGTAAAGGATCATCAACTTGAGCTGGACTAGATTGCTCCCTCCTTAGTATGTCCTCCATGGCTTGATCTCCATCATTCCCCCTCTCCTCAAAAGGATTAGTCCTCGAATCAAAATCATTTGCATCAAAAGGGGAAAGATCAAACATTGAAAGTGGAAATTACATTATTCTCACCTGGGAGTTTCAATTTGTAGGCATAGTCATTGATATTAGCAATGACTCCAAATGGTCCATCTCCTCTTGAATGCACCTTGAATAGCCTTTTTCCTGAAATCTCTCCTTTTGCATGTGCACCCAAACCTAATTCTGGTTCAGAAATCATTTTCTTTCTATCCTTATTGGCTTGGTATATTGCTTTGTTCTCTTATCTATTTGTTGCTGAACCTTTGCATGCATTTGCTTCACCATGTCAGTCTTCTTTTTGCCATCTAAACTAGCTTTTTCATTCACAGGTAATGGAATCAAGTCTAAAGGTGTTAATGGATTAAAGCCATAAATAACTCCAAAACGAGAACAATTAGTAGCATAATGCATAACTCTATTGTAGGCAAACTGAACATGAGGTAAACATTCTTCATAATTTTTCAGATTCTTTTGAATAATAGCATGCAAGATTGTAGACAAGGTTCTATTTACTACCTCTGTTTGTCCATCGGTTTGTGGATGACAAATTGTAGAAAATAGCAACTTGGTATTTGGCTTACCCCACAATACCTTCCAAAAGTAGCTCAAGAACTTTGCATCCCGATCTGAAGCAATGGTCTTCGGCAATCCATGTAGAGGCATAATGTCCTTAAAAAATAGATTTGCTATGTGACTTGCATCATTCATTTTCCTATAAGCAATGAAATGTGCCATTTTAGAGAAACGATCAACAACCACGAAAATAGAATCCATACCTTGTTTGGACCTCGGCAAGCCAAGATAAAGTTTATTGAAATGTCCACCCATAGCTCGCTAGGTGTTGGTAAGGGACTGTATAGCCCATAATGTTGTGACTTTGATTTCGCTTGTTTGCATATAATGCACCGATTGCAAACTCTCTCCATATCTCGCTTCCTGTGAGGCCAAAAGAAATTCTCAATTAACACATCCAAGGTCTTCTTGACACCAAAATGTTCCATAAGACCTCTTCCATGTGATTCTCGAACCAGTAGCTCTTGTAATGAACAATTAGGCACACACAACCTGTTTTCTCTAAATAGAAATCCTTCATGCCTATAAAACTTTCCAAATCCAGAATAAGCACAACCTTCAAACATATTAGCAAAATCAGGATCATTAGCATACAAATCCTTTATATAATCAAATTCTAATAGTTTAGTATTTAAAGTACATAGTAAAGCATACCTCCTAGATAATGCACCAGCAGCCACATTTTTCTTACCTTGGTTGTACTTAATCACATAAGGATTCTAGGAACTCCATCCATTTTGCATGTCGAGGGTTCAACTTACCTTGGCCCTTCAAATGCTTTAAGGACTCATGGTCAGTATTAATCGCGAACTCCTTGGGCCACAAATAATTCTGCCATGTCTCCAAAGCCCTCACCAATGCATACATCTCTTTGTCATAAGTTGGGTAGTTTAGGGCTGCCCCATTAAGTTTCTCACTTAAATAAGCTAAAGGTTAGCCTTCTTGCATCAACACCGCTCCAATTCCTATACCTAAAGGATCACACTTAATTTCAAATGTGTTAGCAAAGTTAGGCAAAGCTAATAATGGTGTTGAACTAAGTCTTTCCTTTATCAAGTTGAAAGCTTTCTCTTGTTCATCTCCCCACTTGAACCCTACACTTTTCTTGATAATTTCGGTTAGAGCTGTAGCTATGGTACTAAAATCCTTAACAAACCTCCTATAGAAGCTTGCTAACCCATGAAAACTCCTCACTTCAATCACAAATTTTGGTGTTGGCCACTCTCGAATGGCCCTTACCTTTTCTTAATCTACCTCAGTGCCCCTAGAACTTATGACATATCCAAGAAAAACAACTTGATCAGTACAAAAGGAACATTTCTTGAGGTTAGCATATAAGCTCTCTTTGCGCAAAATACTTAGGACAGATTTTAGGTGCTGAACATGCTCACCTAAGCTTTTGCTATACACAAGGATATCATCAAAATAAACAACTACAAACTTACCAATGTAGGCGTGCAACACATGATTCATTAATCTCATGAATGTACTTGGTGCATTGGTTAAACCAAATGGCATAACTAACTACTCATATAGACCATGCTTGGTCTTAAATGATGTTTTCCATTCATCTCCTTCGCACATTAGGATTTGATGGTATCCACTCTTTAAGTCAAATTTTAAGAAAATACAAGAGCCATATAACTCATCAAGCATATCATCTAGCCTAAGAATGGGATGTCTATACTTTACCATTATCTTGTTGATAGCTCGACAATCAACACACATTCTCCAAGATCTATCCTTTTTAGGCATTACAACACTAGCACGGCACATAGGCTCAACCTTTCTTGGATGCATCCCTTTGCTAGCAACTCCTCAACCTGCCATTGTAACTCCTTTGTCTCCTTAGGATTTGTTTAATAAGCTGGTCGGTTTGGAATGGATGCTCTAGGTATGAAATCTATTTGATGTTCAATCCCTCTCATTTGTGGTAATCCATGGGGAATCTTCTCGGGAAAGACATCTTCGAATTCCTGCAAAAGAGAAGAAAAAACACTATGAAGAATAGGATTAAGGTCGTTAGTACTTAGGAATGCTTCTTTGTACAAGAGTACAAAGATGGGCTCCTTTAAAATAAGAGCTCTTTTGACCTCACCTTCTTTTACAAAGAAAGCAGAGTTTCTATCTTTTTCTTCTCTCTTTGTTTCTTTTTTCTTTCTTTCTTTTCTTTCACTTTTTTTGCTTCTTTTGTTTCTTTTTCACTCTCTTTCTTTATTTTGTCCTTTTCTTTTGTTTTTGTTTCTTTTGCACTTTCTAGCTCACTCTTTTTCTTTTCATATTCACTCCTTAATCTCACTTGATCTTCATACACTTGTTTGGGAGTTAGGGGTACAAGAGTTATAGGTTTATAATGCATTACAAAGGAATGCCTATTCTTGAATCCATCATGTATAGCCTTCCTAT
This sequence comes from Erythroxylum echinodendron, assembly GCA_027575705.1. Taxonomy (NCBI): domain Eukaryota; kingdom Viridiplantae; phylum Streptophyta; class Magnoliopsida; order Malpighiales; family Erythroxylaceae; genus Erythroxylum; species Erythroxylum echinodendron. Next base: position 10,848,238 of record JANZXR010000003.1, read on the forward strand.
CAAATTGCCATGGCCTTCCCAACAACAAATGTCTAGCATGCATAGGAAGCACATCACAAAGTACATCATCACTATATCTCCCTATGGTAAACAAAATTAAGACTTGTTTGCTGACCTTTATTTCACCACATTCATTTAGCCATTGTAGCTTATAAAGTTGCAAATGCTTCAAATTTGGGAGCTTCTATTTTTCCACCAACAAGGTGCTAGCAACATTGGTGCAACTTCCTCCATTTATGATCATGCTACACATTTTGCCTCCAATATGGCAGCGGGTATGGAAGATGTTCTCATATTGTACATCCTCCTCCTCTTTCACTTGCACACTCAAAGTCCTTCTAGTGAAAAGAGCTTCACCAAGTACTGGATATTCCTCCCCTATGCTCTCATCTAGCTCTTGCTTAGAATTGGCCTCACTTCCTTCACCATCCCTCTGCATCACCATCACCTTCTTGTTAGGGCATTGTGATGCTATATGTCCCCTACCCAAACACTTAAAACATTTGATATCATTATTTTTAAAAGATTGGGCAATTTCTTTACCTTTACTCGTAGTGGATGCCTTGCTTAAATTGGGCATTTCCCTTCTTTCCATCTTGCTGTCCGTTTTGTTCCATTTGGATCTCCAAGTGGAAGTGGTCAAATTATGTTTAGAACCCCCTCTCTTAAGTTGCCGTTCCACCTTCATCCCCGTCGACACCATGTCCTCAAGTTCCACATAGTGTTGCATCTCCACTACATCCACAATATCTCTATTCAAGCCCTTTAAGAAGCACGCCATGGTTGCTTCTCAGTCTTCTTGTACATCAGCTTGAATCATGCCCAACTCCATTTCTTAGTGGTAGTACTCTTCCACACTTTTCGACCCTTGGGTGAGGCTATGTAACTTGTTGTACAAATCCTGGTAGTAGTGGGACAGGACAAACCTCTTCCTCATGACAGCCTTCATTTCCTCCCAAGTTTCAATGGGCCTCTCACGATTACATCTCCTATATAAAACAAGCTGATCCCACCAAACAATAGCATAGTCAATAAACTCAATAGTAGCAAGTTTTACCTTTTTGTCTTCAGAGTAATTATGGCAATCAAACACTCACTTTACTCACTTCTCCTACTCCAAATAAGCCTCTGGATCACCTTTTCCTTGGAAGGGAGGAATATTGAACTTAATGCTGCCCAAATTCCTATCAACTTGATCCATAACTCTTCTCATTCTTCCACCCACTCTAAGGTGTTCAATTCTCTCCAAAGGAGTGTGATTATCAAACTCCCCAAGATCATCATCCTCATTATCAAATTCATGAAGAACTCGTTGCCTTCATTGCCTTCGCACTTGTGCTGCCTCAATTCCACGATTTCTTTGCAATCCAACTATAGCTGCATCTTGCCTTTCTAACCTATCAAGGATTTCACCAAATCTGATTTCCATGTGCTTAAAATGTTGCCGCATGGCCCTTTGCTCTACAGTTTCATTCACCTCCTCTTCTCCACCAGAATCCATTTTAAGTGAAATATGCAAACTAGAACAAAAAGTGAGTAGTAAAAGTTTTCCCCCCGAAGTGTTTTACCCAAAGATGTATTCTCTCCCAGGATGTTTACTCTCTTGAACGCTTTTAACTTAATGTTCCTCACTTTGCCTTTTTCCTCTCACTTTACTCAACTCAACTCTTAATAGCACTAAGTAGCTCAAATCTAAGTAAATCTTGCAAGTTAAACTAACCAAACACAAGAGTATAAGTGGTTGAATGAATTGTTGAACAAAATGAATGGAATGGACAGAATTGTGACTCTAGAAATCAAAAGACTCAAAGGATAACAAACTGATTGAAATGGACTCAAAAGATGAACTAAGATTGAAGATATAACAAGGATTTAACACAATCTGGTCTTTCTTTTCTGATTCCTTTTTCTTTCTTTTTCATGTTTTTTTAATGATTCCCTTTTCTTTCCTCTTTTCACGTTTTTTCTTTTAAGATTCCTTTTTCTTTCTTTTTCACGTTTTTTTCTTTTCTGATTCCTTTTTCTTTCCTTTTCACTTTTTTTTCTTTTTCTAATTTAGGTCCGAAGACCAAGAAAGAAAAGATTCACTAAAAGAAAACAATAACACGAATTCAAGAACAAAAATTTAAAAAGACACAAAAGAACATGAAAGATCAGATTTGTCACAACAAAAAAGAACAAATTTGTGAGAGATTTTCAAAGAAAAAACAAGAAAGCATAAAAGGAACGTAGGAGTTCAATAGAATTAAGCCAAAGCTTTGATACTAAACTAATGTGGACCCGACAAGAACATGTTTTTGAAACCACAAATCAAATTTAGAAAACAAATTTCCAGGACTAGTTGGAATGTGTAACAGCGAAAAGACATTTAACCCATTGCTTAGAGAAACAAGAACCAAAGGTATTGGGAAGGGATGACGCCACAAACACTATGGAAAGGTGTTTGATAAGTCTCTCACAAGGATTTAACCTAGATGAGTTTTCAATTCTAAGAAGAACTAAGAGTTGTGAAGAAAAACTCACTTTTCAATTCAGAATTCATGATCCCCCCCTTACAATTGTTTTTGACGGCTACTTAAATGTTTTCTAGGTTAAAGAGACCTAAAAAACTCTAGCTAAGTAAAATAAGTCAAAAACAAACCAAGCTGGGCTTAAATTAACTAAATTAACTTAAACAACCCAATAAAGCAACTAAAACCCAAAATAATGAAAGTTATCCGAACAAACTGAAACCCTTGGGATTAAATAGTTTAAATAGCCCATTATTACATAAAAATACCAAAAAAAAGGTCTAAAACACGAAACTAAAGCTAAAAGGTTGCACTAAGCAAAGGGAGAGCGATGTGTGGGCAGATTCTGGACTCCACAGAAAGCTTATTCGTTGAGGGGCCAAATGAACTCTTATTTAGACGTTCTTAAGCATTCTAGAAAGCTGAAGATGTCCTCTTCAACTCTCATGAGAACTACTAACCCAAATGAAAGCTTTAAGGTGTCCAAAATTGGGTATCTTTTAGCTCTATCCCACCTGCTAGCAGGCAAAGTGGCTTGGTTGGATGCCCCACATCTAAGTCAGCCCCAGTGGCTTCTTGCTTGGCCCAAACATCTTCAAATAGTCCATTTAGAGCCTCTTTCATTCTTCTATCCTTTGCTCAAGTCATTATCCCTCCTCCAATGTGCAAAGGATCATCAACTTGAGCTGGACTAGATTGGTCCCTCCTTGGTATGTCCTCCATGGCCTGATCTCCATCAATGGGATTGGAGCGCTATACCCTGAATGTCTATATGGTAACATGTTTCATACATTTATTAGTTTGGATATGTATGACACAAACCACATTGTACATACTAGTACTTATCCTAAACATGCCTAGGGTATAGTATTATATGACATACCTTACAGATCATTGGTCCTATATGGAGGTGGACATCATTGGGAAGGAATGAGGTGTGTTAATTTCCAAGACCTTGCATGGTAAACTAGATAGTTTGATACAAGAAGCCATAGCAGCAATGGAGATCAAGGTGCCACACTTCAAGACATGCTTACTTTACGCAGCAGACCTATTACAAGGCAACGTGCCACAAGGCTTAAACAAGCACTTCAAGGGTTTGTTCAAAGTCACATTACATGTTGCAACTCGACAAGGCAAGGGAGTCTTGAGGATGCCAATGGGTCTAATTACAAGGTCATGCTCTAACAAACTCAAGGCACAATTTCAAATTTATGCACAAACTTTTGTTTCACAAGAACTTCAAAAAGTTTTGTTGATCAAGCTTGGGGAAGATCTTAGCGAGACGCCTAAGTATGTGTGCACATTGGAGGTATCAAACTAAGAGGGCTAACACTTAACCAATTTTCACAAGTACAAGTCTAATCAATGGGTTTGGGCTTATTTTATCTTGTAAAGGACGTGTGGACTTCTTTTGGACTTTGTCATGGGCTGATTTGTGTCAAGTGTGCATGTGCTTCATTAAAAAAAAGTCATGTGCATGTTTTATTTTAAGGAACCAAGCATGTGGGCCTAGTTTAAAAACCCAATCCGCCCCTCTTCTTATCCTGTTTGGACTAAGATAAGGCAATTTTAATTAGTTTTGAAATCCAAATCTGTGTGAGATTTATTTTTGGGCAAATTTGTTTCAATAAAGCCTTTCTGGATGTTTTGGGCTTTCTTTAGGGTTTTTAGGTTATCTTTGTTAGGGTTTGTATTGCACAAGGGTATTTAAACCCTTG
>JANZXR010000003.1:10852568-10875558 GCA_027575705.1 Erythroxylum echinodendron
TTTATTGTTACTCTTCAGGATCACTTCAACAAGATCAAGGAAATCAACAAGCAACAAGTTCAAGTAGAAGCACAAAGGTAATGACCTTAACAAAGAAAATGAATAGATGAAACAAATCTAGAAGCAAAATATTGTACGAACGGAAAATAAATCAAAATGCCATTACACAGATGAAGGGTGGTGTAGGCAAAGATTTTTGTGTCAATTGAACAATTATGAGTGCAACAATTGTTCAAATCAATGTAGAGAAGCAAAGATAGGTACCAAAATAAGAAATAAACTAAGAAACAAATCTCGAATGAAAGATCAAACAAAGATTCAAAGAATCATAATCTTGGATGTTTCTTGATAGTTTCTTGAATGAAAGAAAGACAATATAGATGAATCTTGAATAAATATAACAAATCTTGAATGAAATATCAAATAAAAATTCAAAGAATCACAATCTTGGATGTTTCTTGATCACTCTTGAAATTTCTTTTCTTTTTTATTTTTTCATGATTTCTTTCTTTTCTAATTCCTTTTTCTTTCCTTTTTCATTTTTCACGTTTTTTCTGATTCCCTTTTATTTCTTTTTTTTCGTTTTTCATGTTTTTTTGTTTCTCATTCCTTTTCCTTTCTTTTTGCTTTTTTGCGTTTTTCTTTTCTGATTTCTTTTTATTTAGGTCTGAAGATCAAGAAAATAAAGATTCACTAAAAGGAAACAAGAATATGAATTCAGAAATAAGAATTCAAAAAGACACAAAAGATCATGAAAGATTAGATTTGTCACAACCAAAAAGAAACTAAAATTTCAAAGAAACTAACAAGAAAGCATAAAAAGATACGTATGAGTTCAATAGAATTAAGCCAAAGCTATGATACCAACTGATTTGGAAACTTCAGGAAAACAAGGTTCTTGAAAACTCCTAATCCTATTGAATCAAATCCCCAATTTTTCTATTGTAAGAACATGCTAGTTCAAACCCAAATTATAAGAAATTGAGACCCAAACCCAAATAAAACAGAAAAATTGAACACACCACAAGCGATTACCTTGATAAGTGATGCAATCCTTGAAGTAACAACAAGAAGAACATGACTTTCTTGAAGAGAATATCTCTAAATTTTATTATTCAACTAATCTGAAGTTTACAAGGATGAAATAAGGTCTTATACCCTTGCTTACGTCCTAATCCTAAAAGGAATAGGTTACAAACCCATTTAACTCTAAAAACAAGACTAATCCTAACTAGTTTAGGAGTTATAGCCCAATAACACAATCTGATCCTAATCCACTTAGGATTGTGCTAAACTAACTTAAAATAAACTTAACTATCTTAACTAAGTCCAAAATAACTTAAATAAACCTAAGGGAAGGGAATGGAGACCTAAAATAAACTAAGGCAAGCTTATAAATGAATACCAGTCCATAACAAGTCTTTTGGCCCTAATAAATAAAGAATAAATAACAAGCCCAATGTATTAAATTAAGCCCATAAGAATAATTGAACTTGTCTTGAAATTTGGCTAAGTATTAGCCCCTCCACATGCCCTCTCTAGAAGAATCACAAGCTTGACTACTCCACTTGAATTCTCCGTGGATGGTTTGGCCTTGTGATCAAGGTGAGATGTAATGTGACTTTGAACAAACCGTTGAAGTTCTTGTCTAAACATTGCTACACGTTGCCTTGTAATAGGCTCGCTTAGCAAAGGAAGCTTGTCTTGGTGTGTGGCATCTTTATCTCCATTGCTGTCATGGCTTCTTGTATATTGTATACCATCCAAGTTGATTGGCCACTATGGTAGGTATTCACTCATACCTAGGTTACATATGTTATTATACCTTATATCCAAACACTGTATATATGTTATAGTTATAAGGCCAGATGTTAGTGTAATAGATATTCAAAAGTTACAAATATGATAGCCATTGGGACTACATCTATATTTGTATTAAGGTACAAATAGACTCGATTACTCTATGCCTAATGACAGGGCTTAATTGTACTCATATCTGATACATGTCCATAGTTGACATACTAAAGACCGTGTATAAATACAATCTGGTAGCTGTATAATTTATATCATATACATGCATATGGGGTGTATGCATATGTCATATCCTTATTTGGGTACTAGTATGTAGAGGCCCTTACTCATGTGCATAGTATTATAACTATGGATACCTATAGTGTAAACCTTTCTAAGGTGATATAACATCATCACTTTAGGTGTACCATTATATGAAGGTTGATACCATGTGATAAGGCTGTAAATTACTAACGATAGCAGGGACCAATATGGTACCAACTGCAATTAGTATCCATGATAGTATATGCAATTTACATATCTATACTGTATGTACAAATATGACCTAATGACAACATGTTACACGGGAACAATATCCCTAAGAGTTGGGTTGTCTATGCCATGCACTACTTATAACCAGCCACTCAACCACATTTTATGATGTCACTACATCTAATTATGCGCACTATACATAGCTGTATTTGTATTCACACCACACAAATGGGTACCATGTCAAAATGTTTGTGATTGTTAATAGGTATTAATACCTGTTGACAGCAAGGGTTACATGATATATCCTTTATACTATGGACATAGTCATATAGTCTTATAACTACATGATTCATACAAGTGTATATATTACCATACAATGGTGTACATAGTATAGAGTAATTCATAATACATATCAAGCAAGGTAATATGATGGTACTTATGCATGTATATACAGTCACTGACAATTATACCTAATGGTTATGAATAATTAAGGCCACTCAGTACAATGTCTAATATCTACTAGTGCAAGTGATCATGAATGTAATAATCAGTGTTGTAACCATTTATACACCATGGTACTATATAACCATGCACAATAGTGGTAGGTATATGGTTGGTTAAACAATATATGTATCGTTCACATTATTAGGTATCCACATAGTTAATAATTTGCGCCGTAATGTATAAGGTATCCAAAATATACATGTAGTAATATGCCACGTAACGATGTGGATCCAACCACATGTTAGCACTTAGAACAATGAAACATAGGTATTGGCACAACCATGGTATTATGGGTAGGAGTAATAGACCATAATGGATGTATTATCCATGCATGTGGCAATATAATATATGTATAATCCAGGGATTTATGTGATGCCTGTATTAAGAGTAACATAATAGTGATACTGTCACATGTAACCATGGATATATATGTACCTATTTAGGTACCATTGGATAATAGGGTACATAATGAATAAATGTTATATGATACTCTTTTTATGTGACTAATATTGATGGACAACCATGGGCATGTGAAAGACAAGAAAAGAAGCAAACGTTGTGTGATCCGCCTCAACGAAGCCTAGGATATGACTTGCATGGACATGGGCTTGCAAAAGGAGGCTTAGGAGCTGAAATTGGATCAGATTTGAAGTCTGAATATGCAAGGCAAGGGGCTGAACGAAATTTCCATGTCAAACACCCAACATTCAAGTTTAATGTTCCTAAAGATCCATTACAAGATGTGGAGGCCCAATGACAATAGCTAAGGACAAAGCAATGAAACAAAGATTGAAGTATTTGATCCAAGACCTTCAAGAGATAGAACCCATATTGGTGAGTCAGATTTCATCTCATAAAGGTCCAAGAGGCATTGTCTTACTCCTTGAAGCCTAATATGAAGTGTTCAAAGGCCCACGTGAAGTCCAATTGGGAGAACTCACTTAAAATACTATATGACAACTATGTGCGACTTAAAAATAAGGAGAAGGACTTGATCTATAAGGTCGAATATGTTTAGATCATGTTTTAATTAGTTCCCTTTTTGTTTTCCTTGAAAGAAGGTCATCTAGTAAACACCTTTGTAAGTTTATTTTGTTTCCTTTTAGGGATTGATTTGTTTCCTTTCATTTAGTTTCTTATTTAAGACATTAAGTTAGGAAGTTTTTCTATAAATAGGAACCCTCTATGTACTTTGGAAGGGATTTTTCATTTAGAAATACTATTGAGTATTATTGGGAGCATTCTTACTTCTTTATATTCTTTGAGAATACTTGACTTAGAGTTCTAAGAGATAAGTTCTCTTAGGATTCTTTCCATTGACCAACATTCTTGCTAGGGTTCTAAGAGATAAGTTCTCTTAGGGTTCTTTCTATTGACCAACATTCTTCTAACTCTTTTTCTCTTTGTGTTCTATTTCTATCTTTTCAATTTTGTTTATTGTGCTTCCGTGTGTTTGATTCTAGTCATTCTCGGGTATAGTTACATCTTGTTGAAGGTTCTCTAGGACAAGTTCCTATTGGGTCTCCCATCAAATATTCCAAGTATAAATCCAATAACATAGTGGGCATTGGCAACTCAAATTTTCCATCATACTTAATTATAACCAAAGCGTAACTTATAGTATATATGCTTCTTTCTTTTATAACAACACTCTCACACATAGATGTATTAGTCACATAAAAGGAATATCAGCCTTAATTAAGTAGGATACCAAATCATGTATAAGGTATATTATAGTAGCATTCTTAAAGTAGGTGCATTATAGTGCAGTAATACATTATACTGGTGTTATATTAATTACCTTTAATATAACACACACTCATGACCTATTGTAGGCCTAACATTATCAACACATACAGATGGTCCCAAAGTATAGGGACCTTAGTCCATATTTAGGTATGCATGCTAAGAATTTAATGTAACTATACAAGTTAAACTGAACACGTATTCTATACTACAATTTAGTTCGTTATGTACTGGTAATGGCATGATATACATACACTTAGACATATAAGTTATCTAACCTATCAACCTAAAAGATGGAGGATACTTAGGCCCTAACATTTATGTTACCTTTATAATTGGATGATAACATATGTAACATGAGAGATGATGATTAAATGGGATATATAATCAATACAATATATAGGGAAAGGTATAATGCCAAAATCATAGAATAGTTTCGTCTATGGATACCACCGTCTAATCTCTTACAATCTGTACATGTAACTAGTCTATACGGGTTATATCATCAGTATTACATGAGAGAGACTATACTCTCTATATGTAGTTCTATAGTAATTTGGTACTATGTAACCTTACAATACACACCATCTTGTACATATTCCTACACATTTTTATGATATATACAAGGGTGTGTTATTATACTAAATGGTTACCCTGTGGTATAATTTCATATACATAAATGTCACGTCCCTAACTACCCAGGGCATAATCCATGGGTTACCCTATTGGATTAGTAGTTCCATATCATTAATGTTGTATGATACATGTTAAGAGCACATATATGTCATTTATCTCAAACTGTTGGGTAATTATAATACATCTTATATGTATTTGGTACACATAGGTGCTATCATAACCTTTAATATAATAGTTTATCCTATTAGGTATGACCTTTAACAGTAATTACCATCACCTCAAGTTCCATGTGTAATACACCCCTAGTATGTGCTCTTAATCACGGTACGTGATTACCTAGTGTCTTTATTTGGAATTCATATTTGAGTTATGTGTAGCCTACTAATTATCATGGGGTACATAACAATGTGTAAATATGGCACATGTTAGACATCCATATTACATAGATGTAATGGTCATATTAATGATACAAGAGTGTAATGATTATGTATATGAGATGGTATACATCTAAGAATAGTTAATCATTATTAGATGTACATGGATGGGTATAACATAATAGTACATGTTATGTTACACATTTACATAGAGATACCATCCATATAACTATTGGGTATGTATAGGACTACAAAGTTATCATACACATATCCCATGATAAGGATCAGTATAGTGGTTACTATAATACTATTACATGTATACAACCTAAGTATCCATCATGCATGGATTGTGTGTGTACATTGATATGGCATGTATGATAATATATGGCCCAAGATATACACATATGAATTGGGTACATAGGCAATTTTCCAACATATAGAGTTTGTGGTAGTACATGTATACATATAAGAACCTGAACTATACATTGCACTATGGCTAGGGTAATGCCATTGGAGTTATCAATACCTCTATTACCCTAGCCATCGTGCAATGTATAGTGGGGTACATTGGGGTAAAATGCATAACTATAGCCCATCGTATAGTATCCTGTTCATCTGCATGTGTACATACCTATTTTAGTTATGTAAACATATGCATTACTTGTGTGATTCAATGTGGATAGTAAACAAGTGAGTACATTTAGGGCCCATGGTAAAAAACTACCATACTACTTTTAATATGTGCTACAATCCAAAAATATCAATTATTCCCATATGAGATGGTAGTAGCACCATACCTTGCATGGGATACCACTATATGCACCATGTAATATCGTGGTATCCCACTATATAGTAAACAAGCAGGTTATTAAAATATGGTATACATCCAATGGGTATGATACATGTATAGTATTGACTTACATATAAGACATTTATCTACACACTATGATACCTTGTACACACAAGTGACATGTATATGAAGACAAGTGTATTAGTAGAAGAGCTTCTCAACAATGTGGTAATACTAGTAAGCACTAGGATTGATACCACATTTGTATATAAGATACCTATCAATTTTTTAGGTATGGATTAGATGTGCTTTGACCATACCTTGTGTATAAGCCACAATAACATAGTATCACCTACACTATTACTAAATATACTAACATGTTGTATTGTCATTTAGAATACTCTTAGATATATACATCACCTCTATATAAAACATACATTCACAAATTATATACAACTAAATGGGCCATAAAGACTATTAGTTCTGTTATAGTCTTAACCCATATTGTGATAGGTTACATAGTGACACCACTACTTGTACTAACAAGTGTACTATATATTGTCAACTATACCTCCATTGGATGGCATTGTTTATGAGGTATATAGCCATATCCATAGTTTAGTTGTGAATAACAACTATATATAGGCTAATAATAGTGGCACATAGTTACGGACATATATAATAGCTCCAATTATAGGAATACTACCATATAAGGATAGCCAGATATATCAAATACAAAACACCTTTAATACATTATTTGTATATATGATGCACACTGTTCAGATAACATGGTAATTTTATAACATTGTATAAATTATTCCAATAACATATATCAATTACTAATGCATCCTGATATGTGTTCTATATACTATAAGTGATACAACATGCATATATATTGCTGAGGTTCTTAAATAAGGGTAATTATGATATCATTCACTATAGGATACATTAGTAATTCTAGTTGGTAACTATAATAGGGTAAAGAATAGGTGATACAAGAAGTCATGACAGCAATGGAGATAAAGTTGCCACAAGCCAAGACAAGCTTACTTTGCCAGGCGAACCTATTACAAGGCAACGTGCAGCAAGGCTTAAACAAGTGCAACAAGGGTTTGTTCAAAGTCACATTACATCTCACCTTGATGACAAGGCCGAACCATCCATGGAGAATTCAAGTGGAGTAGTCAAGCTTGTGATTCTTCTAGAGAGGGCGTGTGGAGGGGCTAATACTTAGCCAAATTTCAAGACAAGTTCAATTATTCTTATGAGCTTAATTTAATACATTGGGCTTGTTATTTATCCTTTATTATTAGGGACAAAAGACTTGTTAAGGACTGGGTATTCATTTGTAAGCTTGCCTTAGTTTATTTTAGGCCTCCATTCCCTTCCCTTAAGTTTATTTAAGTTATTTTGGACTTATTTAAGTTAGTTTAGCCCAATCCTATGTGGATTAGGAGTAGATTGCATTATTGGGCTATAACTCCTAAACTACTTAGGATTAGGCTTGTTTTTAGAATTAAATGGGTTTGTAACCTATTCCTTTTAGGGTTAGGACGTGATCAAGGGTATAAGACCTTATATTATTCTTGTAAACTTTCAGATTAGTTGATTAATAAAATTAAGAGATTCTCTTCAAGAAAGGCGTGTTCTTCTTGTTGTTACTTCAAGGATTGCATCACTTATCAAGGTAATCGCTTATGGCGTTTTCAATTCTTCTATTTTCTTTAGGTTTGGGTCTCAATTTCTTATAATTGGGGTTTGAATTGTTGGGCCCCAAAATTTTTTTATTTATTTATTTTATTAAGCATGATCTAAATAAATTTTGATATCTTGCTAGATAAATCATTTTATTTGGAGTTTAATTAACATGAAAATGTTAGGAGGATTTATTGCTTGGATTGATGGAATTAGAAGTATTAAATGGATAAATTAATATTAAGTTAGAGTATAGCATGGTGTAAGTTGAATTGAAGAAGTAAGAATGTATAAGGGCAAAATTGGAAGATCACTTAAGGTTAAAAGACATAAGGCTTATATTAGAGGTAAAAGGGAGATTGTATGATTTTTAAGACTATAATTTATAAGAAATAAATATTTTTTCTTGCTTGAGAAGAGAGAAGTACGAAAATTGGAGAGAGAAAAAGAGAGAGAGGAGTGAAAGAAGAGAAAGCTAGGGTTTGTGAAGATCTTCAAGATTTTGAAACTTTAACAAGTTATGCTTTAAAATTTCATTGGGTTGGTTAAATGAAACTCAAATGAAGTTGAATATGTGTAGGAAGTTGTTGATGAATGGTGTATGAAATGTTTTGATCCTTTTGGTTTATAAACAAGTATAGCTTATGAATTGGTTTGTGAATGATATTGGGTGAAAAAGAAGTTGAAAATGAAGTAAAAGAGATGGTTTAGGTTTAAGATGCGATTTATGTGAAAGGTGGAAAATGAAACATGTTCTGCATATGCTCCTATCAAAGTTCACTGCGGCAAACTTTCCTTGGCTCGCCGCGGCCAACTTGAAGGATGAAGTTCACCGCTGCCAACTTTCCTTGGTTCGCTGCTGCCAAACTTGTAAGATTTTCACACGAACTTTTCCACGTTGGAAAAGTTTGCCGCAGCAAACTTTTCTGGGTCGTCGCAGCCAACTTTCCAGCATAAAACATGCTTTGGTATTTTGAGCATATCTTTTTTTGTAGTTACCCAAATGGAATGATTGACATAGGGCTACAAATTGTATTAAGGAATCGAGTCCAAATTCAATCTCTAAGCATTTTGATTTCGGGATAGAAGTTGAACATAAAATTTTGTTTCAGCATGAGAAAGAGTTTAAATTGTTGAGGGATGACTTTCCGATTTCTAAACCATATTGAATGGAATTTTGGTTATTGTTTAAGGAAATCAAGTGAGGCAAGAGAGGAAAGAGGAGCAAGAACAAAGACATCCTTAAGCAAGTCTATAAGAAAGAAATTCAAGGTGGGTACATTTTTATAATAGAGTAAATAAGCCACTTATTATTTTCTTTGAATCAAGGAAGCTTAATGGTTTCAATTGCATCATAGATGTTGCATTTATTTGCTCTTGGTTGGATTGTGAAATTGTTACATGTTTGCTACATGAATTGTGTTGATGATTTATGAAAAGATTTTGAAAATGTTTCTTTTTGAAAAGATGCAAGTTTATGAAATCATGTTTTCAAAATACTTCATTTGTATGAAAACAAGTTTTCAAGAATTGCCATTTAGGGCAATAAGCTTACAAGTCATGAATTATGTATTATGTGGATTTGTGGTGGTCCCCTAAGTTCCGTCATGTGCACGTTGACCAAGTAAAGGCTTCTTCTGCCTACCCTCTAGTGGCATGAAGCTCCTTCATAGACTCCACTAAGTTCACGGCTATGCAAGAACCTTCTGGGAATTGTGTAGTACATTCTATTTTGGATCCACCCGAACCATTCTAATGTGCTTATGTGCTTTTGAAATGTTAGCAAGTTTGATGCATACATGATTTATAATTGCTCATGAACTGTTTGATAAAGTGAGAATTTTGAGAAACAGTTGTTGGGTGATTTTTCATACAAAATTATTATGGTTTCCAAAAAGGTATAATGGAAATGGTTTTGAAAATGGTTTTTGCTTGTTTCTCGATTATAAAATTGTTACCCACGAGCTTCAAGCTCACCCCCTCCCATTCCGTCCCATCTTCAGGTGAAGAACATAAGATCGAGTGAAAGAGAGTCAAGGAATCACTTCAAGTTGCATATTTTTGTATTTTAAGCTAGATTTTGTAACAATGAGGCTTTTAGTTACATTTCAAGTATTATTAGTTCAAGTATCTTATGTATTTTTGGATTATGAGATATGGATGTAATGTGGTTTGAAATGCCATTACAGCTTTGTAAAAACTCTTATCTTTTGATGTTAATGAATTATGAATTATGTATGGATACCATTGAGTGAAAATGTGAATTTGCGTATAGATAAGGTTGAGTTGAAATTAGAGATACTTGAGGAAGTAATTGATTTGAGATGATGAATTTTTGAACATGAATTGTGGTCACATATAAGTAAGATGTGTTATGGAAAAAGAAAGATAGGAAATTGTAAAGGATGATAATTAGTTGTAGTAGTGAATAAATTGAGTAGAGATATGAGAATTTGACGAAATAACACTGCTAGTTGAATTGTCATGAAATGATGTTACCTTAGAGGGAGTGAATTTGGGACAACTTAAAGTGAAAGTAAGGATTGGATAGATGTAGAGACCTAGGGAAAGCTATTGAGTGAACCCTTCCCGAAAGGTCTTATTATGACTAATTGTGCATCTTCACCGTGGCGAAGTCAAGCTTCTCGCCGTGACGTAATTATCCCAAGAGACGCGTGGGTCTAATATGGGAACTTCACTGCAGCAAACTTTTCCCCAAGGGCTTTCATAGAAGTGCTCGTCCGCTCACTGCGGGAACTTCTGGGCAGGACCCAACATTTAGGGTTTCATGACTTAAGAGTTGGACTCCAAAAATGAGGCCTACATGTTATGGTATCAAAGCATAAAGATGAATCAATAATAGTTAAGGTGTTTTTATTGGATTAAGCTCACATTTTAGGAAATTCTGGATAGTTGGGCTCTGAAAACGGGGTCCAACATGAACTACCATGTTCTTATAATAAAAAGATTGAGGGTTTGATTCAATATGATTAGGGGGTTTCAATAACCTTGTTTTCTTGATGTTTTCGTATCAACAGGGGTATTTATATCCAATTGCATATAGTTATACAATCTGGTAGTCATATAATTTATGTCATATACATGAATATGAGGTGTATAACCCATATTTAACCCTATTACTAGATATGGTACAAACCTACACCCCATTATACTATATATGGATATAGATTCCTATCTTCAGTTGATGTACATATGACGTGAATTTGGCACCCTATATAGGTATATAATAATCTTGGTTGAAATATGTATCTCATATTACCATTACATAGGGGAATAGTATCCCTAACACACTGACTCCAGTCCCATAGTTATGGTATGTTATATCACCATACCATACCCATGTTATACCGACCCTAGAATGGAGTGGTATATACCTAATGTGCCATCACATACATCCTTATCACATATACAATGTCATATATTAGGGCCTACTATCTCATGGTTAACCAAACCAATTATGGCAGTATCTATACAAGTGGACTTGTGCACCAGTATTAATGTAAAAGGATGTAAGTACTGTCGGGACACATGGGATGGGTGTATGGCATATTTATCTTATTATTTTTGTTGAAGTATACAAAAACCCCCTTATGTAGGAGTATAATGTTATAGTCATATAGTTGAGTATACCTATAATACAAGTGTAGATATATACCAGTTGATTGGAGTAATGTATAACACATACTTATGCCTTGGCACATACACGCCACTTATGTTTGCATTAATTTATATGTAATGCATACCTCTCCAGCTATACAAGGTTTGGATCTAGTATGGTTTTCACTTATATATACACACATCATGTCAGTCATATACCATAACGTGTATCAGCCATAATACCTAGTATTATTTATACTATTTACATATATACATACCTGATAACTGATGGTAATACCGGTATCTAATGTTAGGTATACAATTAATGGATACTTGTGTCCTATAACTCTTTTAGGAGTTGTAGTACCCATGCAATTTGTACATATCCAAAGGTATGTACACTTATATTATATTGTAATACTATGGGGGATAACGCTTATATATCTTTGGTATACAATTTTTAAGATATATATGAGTGGTATAGACACACATATATGTGCATGGAGTAATCTATGTGTGATGAATATAATTAGTTTATGTACATACATCCACCTAATACTCATTATTAATTGGGTATATGTAAACTCTTGTATATGTGTGGTAACATACCTATACATATACAATGCCCACTAATATTAGTATAACTATCTGTGTGTGGGATGCACATGGAGTACTATATTGACCACTCACAAGGTTTATTCAACTAATGGGCATTATACAAATAACACCATAATATATAGGGTATATAATATAGGGGTAATGACTATATTGTATATTAGCTCTGTGTACTGTCAGTATGTTGGATGGCTTTAGTATACTATACATGAGTCGTTATGTAATACCGGCACAATATGTGCATACTAATTGCACATTAATACCCTAAAATTGTATTGGCTTGACTATTACATATGTTCCCTGGTGTAATAATGTTATACCACATATAGGACTATTATATGAGGATACGACCTTTGCCTAGGATAAGTGAAAATGTTTAGGGTAGAATTAGAGTCTCCTATAAGAGATGATTAGGTTCTACTTCTGCTATAATAGATCGCAAAAGTTAGATTAGGAATAGGCCATATAGGAAGCGTATGTGTATATAAATATGTATGTAATTATATATATTATGTACCTAATGTACTTTTATTTTATTGGTCTTTATTTTATTTTATTTTATTGGTATTTTTATCATGTTAATTTCTTCATTTCAATTTTTATTTATCTCTGCTTATGCCTGCTCACATATTTACATCTTCATGTATGTATATATTTTCAGTTTCATGTGCATTTTATAGGTTATAGTCCCCATGCATATACATATATTGTCATACCTATACAGTGATGTACTTGTATTGGTCTGATCTGTTTGTTTTTTGTTTATTAGGTAATTCTTGTGTGTGTTTATTTGTGTTCGTTTTTGTTGGTTTGTTTGTTGTCATTTGTTTTTGCTCTTACCTTAGCCGAGAGTCTATTAGGAAACAGTCTCTGTATCTCCATCGGAGTTACGAGCATGACTGCGTACATCTTACCCTCCCTATACCCTGCTTAGGTAGGAATTTGGGTATGTTTGGTTTGGTTTGGTTAGGATTATTTATACACATTGGTCGTATATATGGCATATGGTAAGTCACCTAGGGACATGAGTGTACGTTACTCCAAGTGTAATAACTAATCCCATATATTAGTGTTATATCAGCACAGTACCATGGTATATCTGGTTATATAAATGTTATATGGCACATATTTATCATTACATTTATGTTATGCTATATGTACCATAACAGGTGTCATAATTGTCAAGGTATAAGGTATGGTCTTGCATATTATCATGTGTAACTATACACTGATAATATCCATGGATGCTTACCTTACACACATAATGTATAGAATAGTTACATCTATATGAAGATGTATGTATTGATGGGTATAGTATATATAAAGGGAGACAGCATGTAATGTACCAATAGGGTATAATATATAGTATTGTAGGGTACATATGCAATGCTCCTATTACCACTATACCTATTTAAACGGATATTTGTATGTGTATAACATCACAATGTAACTATCAAGTGGACATTTTACTCATGGATGTACTATAGTCAACACATCTAACATATAAACTCATACCATAATATTTTGGATCTTATTAATTGCAAGCCATAGGGTATCGAGCACTAACTAGTGTATCTGGTATGAGTACAATTTAGCTACCCCCTCTAAGTGTGATTAGAGGTGTTATTAATGTGCACAAAGAATGATTCCAATTAAAGGATATAATTAAGGTAAGTGTCATAATGTAAGGGTATAATATTAGTTACATGGTATCTAATATTGGGGTAGGATATACGGAGCCAATAGTATAATCACACCCCACATTGGTGTGATTAATACATGATACACGACTATCTTAAGCATGCCTTATAATGTATCCACATTAAAATACTAATATATTTAAATGGTGTTATTACCATACGCACATGGGTATCAAACAAGGAATCGACCATGTAGGGTGTGATATAATTTACCATCCGCCTAGATGGTATGTACTATCTGACTCAATATGTAAGACCTAATTACCCCATGGATGACTATAATCAATACCATTTATACATTATGTTTGTGGCTGTTATAAAATATTTATGTACACTAACTGACATGGATTAGTGCTATATTGATGTAACCTGGCCTACATAATTGTAGTATCTGTAACACTCATAATATAGGTTACCATATATTATGAGTGGTATTATATCATGTGATATAACACCCAGTCATTTGTGAGGACTGGGTGTTAGCATATGATACGACAACCATCTAGAGTCAATGTCTAGATCACCTTCGTTTCAATGATTATTCCCAATACCTAAAGTCAATCAAACTAACACAACCCTTCACTCTAAATCAGCAAGGAATTGGTAACAAAGAGTACAGAGATTGTAAGAATTGAATTAATGCCACAAGTTAGAATTTACTTAATAAGTTGAATCAATCCTTATAGTAAAACAAGCAAGAATCTGAATTCTCTCTTCAAGAAGACCTTCCAATTTTTTTTAATTCACATCTAATTTGAAGTTCAAGCATAAAGCAAGTTTAAATACCCTTACGCAATACAAACCCTTACAAACATAACCTAAAAATCCTAAAGAAAGCCCAAAACATCCAAAAAGGCTTTCTTGAAGGAAATCTACACTAAAACAAATTCCACACAGATTTGGGCTTCAAAACTAATTAAAATTACCTAATCTTAGTCCAAATAGGATAAGGAAACAATAAAACATAGAAGACTAACTTAAGAGGGGTGAATTGGATTTTTAAACTAGGCCTACATGCTTGGTTCCTTAAAATAAAACATGCAAATGACTTTTTTAATGAAGCACAGGCACACTTAACACAAATCAGCCCATGAAAAAGTCCAAAAGAAGTCCACATGCCCTTTACAAGATAAAATAAGCCCAAACCCATTGATTAGATTTGTGCTTATGAAAATTGGCTAAGTGTTAGCCCTTTTATTTTGATACCTCCAATGTGCACACACACACAGGCGTCTCCCTAAGCTCTTCCCCAAGCTTGATTAACAAAACTTCTTGAAGTTCTTGTCAAACAAAAGCTTGTGTATAAATATGAAATTGTGCCTTGAGCTTGATGGAGCGTGACCTTGTAATTGAACCCATTGGCATCCTCAAGTCTCCATTGGCTTGGTGAGTTGCATCAGCATAAATAGTCATAAATACCACTACAATATTTGGGTGTATACTATACCATAAATGGGATGTTATATGGTAGTATAGGTCAATTTAATATATGTCATACCACTCAATATACACACAAGCCTAGGCATATATGTGCACATTATATGCATAACCTGTATAGATGGTAATTACTAGGTGACAGATATATGATTTCGATACCCTGATGTCTATGCCATACAATTAAGGTTTAGTCTATTTGTCACTATAATAGCTTAACAGGATAATGATATAAATGGACCCTATCATTTGGTAACAAGTCATATCCACTGTGTGACATACCATTTAGGTACATATAGAATATATGCAATGTGGATGGTAATTATACCATATGACATACTACATGATACCCTACTATGTAACATATATATTTTCAATATTATCATATGTAACCTAAGTGTACATATAGTGTTTGATTCCTGTACTAATTGTATAAAATGTCGTAGGTACTAAGTTTGGTGGGTCATAGTGTCTTACGTAGCACTGTATAGTAATAATACAAAATGATACTATAATGTGCCCTTGATAGCATGCGCTAGTATATATGCTTGTAACCTATATATAACTTATGTCATAACATAAGTTATATGGTATTTAACTAACACATTGATTAAGGGTATGTAAATGTTGATGCACCCATACTTATGGCCACTTGGTAATGTTATGTCTTCACCTATAGTATGTTATATAAGGATATGTAGTTGGCAATGGTATAATTTGTGTATAGTATGAAAATTGTCTATAACAAACAGTCTTGGTTACTCCCATATTAGGAAATATTATACAGACCAAACAGTAGACATAGATTTATGTTGTACTGTATGGCCCATATAATATGCTTGTTACTTATTATGACATAATAAGAGTTATGTTTTTTTCACTTGATTATACCCCAATGTATAAAAATATTACCACAAAGGCACACGGATATGACATTAAACAACCAAGTGCATTATGTTATGAATATTGCAGTAACTATATAGCTACTGTCACATGCTAGGATACCGTAACCCATTTGGTGTGCTCTTGTGTAATAAGGTTATACCATGGTATGATACTAGTATTATGTGATGGGATAACCAATCACCCCATAGATATGTAAGAAACACGTATAATGGTAACATGTTGATTGTGTACCCTGTATAGGTGGTCATAGTGTTACTAATATTGTAATACCATATGCATTACCCACCCTGATAAGGTAATGTACCTTATCTCATAGTATTAACGATGGAGATGACCTACATGGTTACTTACCTTGTTTGTATTATACTTTAAGTTATTCAACCCCAAGATAGCATTGCTTATATGCCATGATACATATGGAACCCCAACATATGTGAATGGCATGCCTATGGTATTATCTATATACTCTGGCATTTAACATGGGTATATGTCCACTTGTCAAGTATAACTCTATTCATAATAATATATAAATGAACTTACCGGTTATCTATCCCTTGTTACATATTAGTGGCCATATATGTCTCCTACAATGGGTATCCATATAACTATATATTTATAGTTGGATGTGTCTCTTAAGCAAAAACCAATATGCCATATGCCAAACATATATGTACCCTAATGACATGTATGTCAGTCATGTTTGATAACTGATTGATGTAAATGTATGTGGACCAAAAGCACAAGTAGTAGCTAATATAATCTCTACATTGTTGGGTATGAATACCTAATATGTAAGAGATACCCTATATTATACCATGTGCGATGTAATGTATAGTGTTATAATGGTGGACATACCATTACCAAGCCATTGTGGGCACCATATACTTAAGTACAATGTACTTCATATATGTATACTGGAGATAAATACAGTATTGTATGATACTATTGTAATGCATATATATATATATGTGTGTGTGTTGTAACTAACAAGTGTGTGTTACGTACCTACAATAGTTGTACCCACATTATTTAGGTTATACATGTTTTATGTTGCATTGTATAAATACATGCTACTAGGGCACATACTAACAATGGTATGTAAGGGTATAATATATAGATGGTGGTATGACATACATATATGTCATATGTATACTATGACCCAGTTGTCAGACATATTAGTATGGTACTCTATCAATTAGTTTATACCTTTGTTACGGCATGATGATAGTATGTGTAGAAATACATGTATGCATGTGTATAATGTAACCTTAACATCTACCTTATCTGTATAATACTATTTCATGTACCCATATCATACATAATCCATATATTATAATTAATAGTACTATATATTATTTTTCCATATATACCATGACTAATAAATAATATAATGCCATACATATGGGTGTGTATAATATATGGACCTGATGAAACCAGTATATTATAGGTACTACCATGGCTTATAACTCATACATAAATAGGGAGTTACTAAAGAATGCACGGTACCTTGCCCCACCATCCATATGACATAGGTCTTATGGTAACTCCATGCTAATTATAGTATGGTAATAGCAACCATACCATAACTGACCTGTATGGTAGCATACCTTTGTATGATATAGTTAGTACCCATAAGTGGTGATAACAAATGGCTATCACCACTTATCTGTTATGCATTTATCAATGTATACGTTACATGATATCTAATACATGGGTGTGAGTAATTGTCATGCATTACCTATGTTATAGGGTATACATATTACATATAGATCAAGGGTGGTATAACTATTCAAAATTTGATTGTACACAGTATGTAAAGAGTGTTTACATATACCTATAAGGTATATATATGAAGATCTTTATAGGTGGATCTCTACATATAACTTACATCTATATGTGTAAGATATTCCACCACATATCTTAGGCAAATGCACTTATATTACATTTGGATATGTAAAATGTATCCCTTATACAATTTAACCTAACATAGATTTATTACCCAATACCCTAATGTGTACATATAACCTTATATGTACACATTAGGGTATTGGTACCAAGGTAGAATATGGGGTTACATAGATGTTAGCTGCCACATTTATGCAATAGATATGGTATATGCACCCATGTGTATGTAGACCATGTGTGTACCCACGTGTTCATACACTTATATCTGAGGGGTGAAATAGATTGGATTCATACATGATTTAGTACAATTGTATGATATAGATGTTATGCCTTTAATGTAGCACCTAATGTATTTGGGTGCTACATTACCAAATAGTGGTTACCTGTGCTTAGGTTTGTACTAACTATTTATAAAGGTCGTTTGTACCCGTTTAGCATACTAACATATGGTACATCACGATTGGTACAAATCAATCTAACATCCAAGGCATTTTAATAATTGGTATCCCACTTATGAATAGGATACATAACCATACATGTAGGTATAATATAGGACTGTAGTGTAATGATATGGGATATGCAAATTGTATAAGTTGACTATCCATAGACATATTGTATGCACCCAAATAGATCCCACTTGGTACTATACTACCCACTACAATATGTTGGTGGGCGATATGACATAAGAGATGTCATACGACAATGCCCATCTTCAATAGTACCCATGAATAATATTTACCCATATTATAACATATAGTATTATTGTACCTGACATATTATACCCATATATACTAACACAATTGACTTCATAATATACAACTAGCCCATAATGGTATAACATTGCGTATGTACCCACATATGTCCCATAATACATCCATACTAATACACCATTTGTATTAGTATGGTTATACACATTATGGGATGTGTATGATCGTAAGGTACATAATATCCAACTTGTCTAAGAATGGTGAAGATACAAATTTTGTTGGTCATATGATGCCATATTCTAGTAAATGCACTTAGCCTGTATTTTCATGACATACATTTATATGTATGTACCGTTATCACATGAATAATACCCAAATTGCCTAGGTATATGTACACATAAATTATATGTACATGTATGATACCATCTCATACATGGTCAGTAGAGTGCATTAACTATGAAATGTGAGTTAACATCCCTCATCTAGTATTATGGTACATTACCATGCAGTCTGTGTGTTAGTAGAGTACATCTCCTCTACTGAGTGCCCTTTCACATTCTTGTTTGATGTATTCCACATGCATTATGGAATATGATACAAATGTACCAATGATGTACCAAGTTACATTTGTACAGTATATATAAAGGGTGACAGCATGTAATGTACCAATAGGGTCTAATATATAGTATTGTAGGGTACATACACAATGTCTCTATTAATGCTGTACCCATTTAAACAGATATTTGTATGTGTATAACCACTTTGTATGTACATCATGAGTGTACATGATAACCTATACTACTTGTAGCGCCTTACTTGTACTGGGACTATATTACAAATAATGACATGTACTAAGTGTCATATCCTTATAGCTAACATAATGTGTATGGGATACCTATCAATTTATAACATTATATCATACCATAGATATATGATATGTACATATGCTAAGGTAGTTATGTATATCAAGTTGCATTATAGTCAATAGGGCCCAATATTAATAACTAGTTTATATAGCTATGAACCATTTGGTAATTTGTGAGTGCATATATATTATGTTGATACATATACTGATGGGCCCATAACTCACATACGCAAACACTATGTATAGCCATAGATGGCTATCCTATTATATGTTTACTAACATTATAATGTCATAAATGCAAGTCAAATATAACTGTAATATGTATTTACATAATATATAGGGTCATACACCAACCATGGTAGTGGTATGTGACATGGTAGTTGATATTATGTTGGCAACATAGGTACATAAAGCCATATAGTACCATGGTTGGTGTATGACCCTATATATTATGTATATAACTTTGGAAGACAACCCAATAAAGGGTATACAACCTAAGGTATGTATACATACTGTGACATATATGTTACCAACCAAAGATATGGTACTATTTTGGAATATCAGTTACATCATTCCTATGATAGGCCATTTAAATCTACTATAATGGGAAGCAATTATACAATGTTTCACTGATATTGTAATGATTTAGGTGTCCATACAGTATATAGGTATACGTCCCAGTTTACCAAAGTTATAGGCCCATAATGAACATAGATATCTTACATTCCATTAGTAATGTGGGTACTCTGATATGATCATATCACTAATATACAACATTCATGCATACCCTGTATACTTTCTGATGAGATACAAGCACATGATGGGAGACCTAATAGGAACTTGTCCTAGAGAACCTTCAATAAGATGGAGCTACGCCTGGGAACAACTAGAATCAAACACACACAAAAGCACAAGAAACAAAATTGAAAAGATAGAAATAGAACACAAATAGAAAAGGGGTTAGAAGAATGTTGGTCAATGGAAAGACCCCTAAGAGAACTTGTCTCTTAGAACCCTAGCAACAATGTTGGTCAATGGAAAGAACCATAAGAGAACTTGTCTCTTAGAACTCTAACCTTGGGACGATACAAAGAAAGACCACTCCTTTGATAAGTCAAGTATTCTCAAAGCATACAAAGAAAGCAAGAATGCTCCTAATAATACTCAATAGTATTTCTAAAATGAAAATCCCCTTCCAAAGTACATAGAAGGTTTTTATTTATGGGAAATCTTCCTAACTTAATGTCCTAAATAAGAAACTAAATAAAAGGAAACAAATCAATCCCTAAAAAGAAAGACCTAGATGACTTTCTTTCAAGGAAAACAAAAAGGGAACTAATTAAAACACGATATAAACATATTGGACCTTATAGATCACATCTTCTTCTTATTTTTAAGTGGAAAATGGCTGTCACATGGTATTTTAAGTGATTTATCCCAATTGAACTTCATATGGACCTTTTTACAGTTCATATTGGGCTTCAAGGAGTAAGACACTGCATCTTGGACGTTTATGAGATGAAATTTGACTCAACAACATGGGTTCTATCTCTTGAAGGTCTTAGATTAAGCAATTCAATGCTTGCTTCATTGCTTTGGCCCTAGCTTTTGTCATTAGGCCTCCAACATCTTGTAATTGATCTTTAGGAACATTAAACTTGAATGCTGGGTGTTTGATATGGGAATTTCGTTCAACCCCTTACATTGCACATTCAGACATCATGTCCAAAATCCAATTTTAGCTCCTAAGCCTCCTTTTGCAAGCTCATGTCCATGCAAGCCATATCCTAGGCTTCCTTGAGGCGGATCACACCATTTATGCTTCTCTTCTTTTCTTTCACATGCCCATGGTTGTCCATCAGCACATGTAACCACTTTTTGAATACGTTAGGTGCTACATTAAAGGCATTATTGAGATAATAATTACCATATATGTGGCCAAATATGTCATACTTGTATTTATAGTCAGTACCAATCATGAAATCCTAACATCGTATAGGATAATATCCTGATATCATGTTACTCAAGTATATTAAAGTGTGTAACATGGCCTATGGATAATACGTTGGATACCTAAGAACAAGTGCTATCAACTATTTAATTAGTCAACATGGTGTGTATATACGGTACAAGGATAGTACCCATGACCCTAATAGTTTCATGGGTATGCATCATTGGATACAACCACAATACTAATATCCATAACATATTTTATTATATGCTGCAATACCAGGTGATATTTATTGACAGTCATATACATTTCCTAATATATATCCTGTTTATACTAATACTAGTTAGGGATAAGGTGACCATACATGTGTACCATATCCAAAGTTACTGTTACATATAATATGCCAGTTACCAAGCATATACCCTATACCCAGTCTGGGATTGGTACATGTGACTAATATGACTAGGTATGTAGTATGGTATACATACTATATATATGGGTCATATAGGTAACAGGTGTGCATATAGGACCATATAGTACCACCAATTGCTTACTACATCCTTCAAGAATAGTTAATCATTCTTATATGTATATGTGGAGAGGCAATTATACATGTGTAGTTACATGATAGGGATAAGGTGACCATACATGTGTAAAATATCCAAAGTTACTGTTACATATAATATGTTGGTTACCAAGCATATACGTTGTACCCAGTTTGTGATTGGTTTGTGTGACTAATATGACTAGGTATGTAGTATGGTGGGTATAACATAATAGTACATGTTATGATGACTCTTAAGTTACCAATAACCATCATTGGATGTCGTTTAGGGACATTATACCAGGTACACATATTTTTACTAGCATAATATCATGCGTAGCCATAATATATGGTATACTAACATATGGTAAATACCTTATGTTGGTATACCACATGTCAATAATGACTCAGGGCATTTATACCACTTACACCCTGGCATAGAGTATCTGTAATACATGCTATAAACACATTCTTATTAACACTTAAGGTAATATTGGGTAGTACATGGATGGTAAATTATATATACCATATAGGTACCCTATATCCATTCAGTGCATTGTACTAAATGGTTGTACCTAGTCACTATATGGAACTATAATCAAAGATACTCATACATAATGGCTATACCATATATACACCCTTGTACAAATGCATATGGTATATCATGACTTGGTAAGTGTGACTATATGGTGCATTTATCCACATTAAATTGTATGG
>JANZXR010000003.1:10875658-10889644 GCA_027575705.1 Erythroxylum echinodendron
GTGGGATCAGCTTGTTTTGAATAGAAGAAGGAATGGAGAGGATCCTATTGATACTTGGGTCAAAATGAAGAGGGTCATGAAAAAGAGGTTTGTGCCTAGTTACTTCCATCAAAGGCTCCAAACCCTGAGACAAGACACAATTTTTTCAAAATTTTTTGGATTTTTTTCCAAACTTTTTTCAGATTTTTTAACTTTTTTTTTCATTTTTCTTCACTTTTTTTTTCATTTTTCTGCACTTTTTTTTGCATTTTCTGACTTTTCTTTTTCAAAATTTTCATATTTTTCCCCTTTCTTACCCAGACTTTTTTCTGGCTCTTTTTTTATCTAAGTAAAATAGTAACAGAAGATAAAATAAGAAAAATAAGAAACCCTAGGTCGAAAGTTAATTCACACTTGAGTTAATGAACTGACGATAATTAGATGGTGATGGGTGGTAGTTTCTTGAATTCTAATAGAGTTGAATAAGAATTATCCTCCACACCAACGCTCTGATACTAACTAACGCATACCACAAAATTGAAAGATTGTTCGGATCCAAGGAAAGAAGAAGATGATAGATTCGAATTAACTAAATTAAATCTGATACGCTGCGTTTCAAATTTACCTACCAGGCCTCATGAAGAACTTGTCTTGAGTAACCTAGATAATGGGTAAAGAATAAACCAAGAAAATTGTTTAGAATCAAAATCACGCCACAATTTGATTCAGTTGATAAGTATTGTTTAATTCCTAAGTTGAAAAGAACAAGAGGGGTTTCTTCTCTCAATATGGCTGGCAGCTCACAAAAGATAATATGATCAAAAGTTGTTTAAAAAATCCTAAAACATAAGTATATAAACCTAGGCTTAATGCTAAAAGACTTGGGCTTAAATTACACGGAAGCCTAAAATATAAATAACTTAAAACAAACCCAAATTAGAATAATAAAAATAATACGTCAAGGTCTGGTCCAACACACTCCCAAGTTTGATCATAGAAGCATCTCTCCTCTTGGGATTAAATGATAATACGCAACCCAATACAATGGTCTTCAAGTACCAAATGAATCTAATCCAAAGATTTGAGATAAATAAATCAATTTAGGTTGTGATTCAAATAGCTTTCCTCCAATAGGCTTGGTGCACTCTATCCTCTCCACAAATTGGCCCTCATGCACATAGAAAGCCTCCTTGAGTCTCTTGGTCCTAGCTTTGGACATAGGTCTAACTGGAATGACAAGCTCACCCCCATCACATACGCCATCTCCTTGGTGATCCTTACTCCTACTCACATCATAAACTATGTATTCCTACTTGTTCTTTGCGTGAAATGCTTGTTAGGAAGTCTCATGATGGAGGTTTAATGGGATATTTTGGTATTGATAAAACACCTGACATATTACAGGAGCATTTTTATTGGCCTAACATGAAAAAGGATGTTAAAAGAGTTTGCTCTAGTTTTGTAGCATGTAGGCAAGCCAAGCCCAAGGTGCAGCCGTATGGGTTGTACACCTCTACCTATCCCTAATAGTCCTTGGGTTGATATATCTATGGTTTTTGTGTTAGGATTACCTAGGACTAGGAAAGAACGTGATAGCATCTTTGTTGTGGTTGATAGATTTAGTAAAATGGCTCATTTTATTGTATGTCATAAATATAATGATGCTACACATGTTGCTGCTTTTTTTTAGGGATGTTGTTAGGTTGCATTGCCTAAAACCATTGTTTTATATAGGGATTCTAAGTTTTTAAGTTACTTTTGACGTATTCTGTGGAATAAATTAGGAATTAAACGTTTGTTTTATACAACTTGTCATCCCCAAACAGATGGTCAAACGGAAGTAGTTAATAGAACCTTAGGATCTTTATTGCATGTTGTTGTGGGTAAAAATTTGAAAACTTAGGAAGATTGTTTGCCTTTGATTGAGTTTGTTTATAATAGAAGCATTCATTCTTCCATAGGTTATCCTCCATTTGAGATTGTTTATGGTTTTAACCCATTAAGTCCATTGGATTTGTTGTCTTAGCCCTTGAATGAGATTGTTAATGTAGATGGGCAGTAAAGGGCCGAATTGGTTAAGACAATACATGAGAAAGCTAGGCAGTACATTGAGGAAAAGAACAAGAAGTATGCTCAAAGAGCCAGTTAAGGGCGTAGGGTGATGAAGTTTGAACCTAGAGATTGAGTTTGGGTGCACTTCAGAAAGGAGAGATTTCCTCAACAAAGGAAGTCTAAGCTAGATCCTAGAGGCGATGGTCCTTTTCAAGTGCTTGAATACATCAATGACAATGCCTATAGGGCGGAGTTGCCAGGTGAGTATGGTGTTCGTTCTACTTTTAATGTTGCTGATCAGCTTTGACAATGTAGGTCTTGATTCGAGGATGAATCCTTTTGAGAAGGGAGGGAATGATGCAACTCACCAAGACAATGGAGGCTTAAGGATGCCAATGGGTCCAATTACAAGGTCACGCTTCAAAAATCTCAAGGCACAATTTCAAATTTATGCACAAGCTTTTGTTTCACAACAACTTCAAGAAGTTTTGTTGATAAGCTTGGGGGAAAGCTTAGGGAGACACCTAAATGCGTGTGCACATTAGAGGTATCAAACCAAGAGGGCTAACACTTAGCCAATTTTCACAAGCACAAGTCTAATCAATGCATTTTGGGCTTATTATATCTTGTAAAGGGCGTGTGGACTTCTTTTGGACTTTGTCATAGGCTGATTTGTGTTAAGTGTGCACGTGCTTCATTAAAAAAGTCATGTGCATGTTTTATTTTAAGGAACCAAGCATGTGGGCCTAGTTTAAAAACCTAATCCGCCCCTCTTAAGTTAGTCTTCCATGTTTTCTTGTTTCCTTATCCTATTTGGACTAAGATTAGACAATTTTAATTAGTTTTGAAGCCCAAATCCGTGTAAGATTTGTTTTTAGGCATATTTGTTTCAAGAAAGCCTTTCTAGATGTTTTTGGCTCTCTTTAGGGCTTTTAGATTATCTTTGTTAGGGTTTGTATTGAACAAGGGCATTTAAACCCTTACTTTATGCGTGAACTTCATATTAGACATGAATAAAAATTGAAAATTCTTCTTCCAGAGAGAATTCGGATTCTTGGTTGTTTTATCTTAAGGATTGATTCAAGTTATCAAGTAAATCCTAACTTGTGGCGTTAATTCAATTCTTACAATCTTTATACTCTTTGTTACCAATTCCTTGCTGTTTTGGGGGTGAAGGGTCATGTTAGATTGATTAAATTTAGGTATTGGGAATAATTATTGAAACAGAGGTGATCTAGACATTGACTCTAGGTTGTTCCCGTATCAATGTTGAATAAACTTTAGCTAGCTCTTGTCAGAGGTAGCTAAATAAATTACAGCTAAAATAATGTTTTTTAAAATAATAATTAGCTTGATTTTATATTATTGTGTTAATATAAAACACACCCAAAAGGAACGTGAACGGGCAAATTATCTTGGTGTGAGATAAAAACTTGAGAGGTTTCCTCCTTCCTTAGTTCTAGCCGAGGGTCGAAATTCTCATGAACAAATGTCCTTGTGGTGTTCTTATCTAACTTTTTATGCTAATCTTTGATCCATTAGTATGTGATATCAATCCTATTATGTTGTCATTTGGTTCTTGTTTGGGTTATTGGGTTATTGGGCTTGAATAGGTCTAATTTGAGTAAAGCAATCAGAGTAATTCTTTCAGTGTTTGGGTTTTTCAATAAATCTTTACTGACATTTACAACACCTTAACCCTACTCTATTTAAATTCACTCTGTCTAACTTGCCAAACTGACCAAGGCATGAACCCTCCCTCCCTAATTCAATTCATCCCTCACTCTTAGGTCTCTTCCAAACTCTTAACTAGAAAAAGTTGACTATTCCTCCTAGAATTATGTTAATAATGGCTGGTTGATAGCGCGTGTCGAATGCACTGCAAAATTTACCTAACTCGCCCACTAAAAACTTGTAGTTGTTATGAGTCAGGATCAAATCCACAAGAAATATTAGGTTAATTTTTGTAACGAAATTAATTAAAGCAAGGAAAATATAAAAGATAGGTTTTAGAATTTTAATGGTTTAGAAATAAAATAAAAGTAAACTATCAAAAACAAATTAAAACAAGCAATCTAAAATGATCGAACTATCGAATAAAAGTGGTCCAGTTCTAGGTTCAATCTAGGCCTAAACACGATCAAGCATATTCTATCATCCTAACGTCTTTACACCTCTCTTCAGATTATTGATCTGAGACTAATATCATGCTATACTAATCCCAATTTTCCTTTAGGTTATGTTTAAGTAAGATATGATTGTTAATTAAACCTAACTACTGAATAATCTAAGGTACGATCTCTAGATTCAATTTGGCAGCAACATTACCAAGTAGAAAACAATCAATATAAGCAATAATCTCACATGTTCGGGTTATATAACCTAAGTTATGTTGTTCCTAATGGTACAAGACTATTAGATGATACTAACAAATATTAAATGTAATTATTACGGATTACATTCAACATTATAACAATATGTTCAAATTTGAACAATCAAAATAACATATTAAGATCATCTATCTAAAACCTGATTAAATTAACACATACAACAAAACAATTTAAAAAGAGATTACCTCATTAATAGGATGAAATAGCTTAACCGTGACTTTGCGTCGATATCCCCATTGAACCTAAGTTGGGAACTTAGGCTTCCATCTCCGATTTCAAACTCTAACAACCAGCCTTTGTAGCCTCCTTTATGTTGAGAAACAAAGAGAAATTGACGAAGAAATGTTGCTGTCCACTGTTGTCTGTGTTGTTCCTCCTTCCTTACTTCGAAAACCGATGAGAAGATGGTGATGAATGGCATCAATGGAAGTTCAACTGCTGTAAAATTTTGTCTAACCGTCCACCACTCTCTCAATTGTTCCAGCCCACATTTGCTTCAACTCCTTTGGTTCTCAACTTTGTCAGCCCTACTCACCTTATGCTTTCTTTCAATAGCTACGTTCTTCCATTAATAAAAGATGAAGCAGCTAGGTTAAGCCTCCATTCACACACACTAGTCAACATCTTCACTTTCTTTTTTTAATTAAAACCAAAGTGACAAGAATGCTCCCTCCTTCTATCCCAATCAAAGATGATTAGATGCTTGTATCTGTTTATTTTGTGAGCAGTTGACCCGTTGCTCTCTTTATTCCAAAGCTACATTGTTCTTCTAACAAAAGATAAAGTAGCTAGGTTAAGCCTCCACTTACAACACACTAGTCGACACTCTCTTCATTTATTACAAATGAAGATGATCAGATAGTGCCTTCTATCCACTGCTGCTACCTTTTCTTTGTTCAACCCTAGCTAGGTTAAAAAAATGTGAGAAATGGACAATTGGTTCCAATGGGTAGCTGTCCATTTGCTTCACATTGTTGAAAGATGTCTTATGAGTGTAAGTGGTCTCTTACACTTATACAACTTCTTGCATGGGCTGAGAGTGTCTCACATGCTTTCAATTCATGTCATTTTAATTGTAAGACAATACTCACAGATGGCTCATCCATGAGATGTGTTTATGTTACAGTTATGATCTCATGGCCGTACAATTTTCTATTGCTTTTCTAATTGATGTTTTTAGCATATGTCTTCATCTTTCTTGGTAATTTCTTATATGCTTCTTGCTCCATGAATCAATAGAGTATAGAAATTGAGAATATGGCTTCAATGAACATGCTCTCAAGTCCCTTTAGCTCCTTTAATTCCAAAATATACCTAAATCAAATTTGAGCTAAAGTGAGTATCCCAAGCATTTCTAAAGCATTAATCAATAAGTATAGTATATCAAATGAATCAGCATTTAAGCACATATCAAGTTTTTGCCACACTTAGATTTTGACCGTCCTCAGGCAAATCGTCAAAGTCAAAATTACAAACCAAAACTTTTACTTATGTTCCATATTTCCTAAGAATAGATAATCATAAGAAAAGATGAATGACTTTCAAAACCTATAGCAATAACTCAACATCTAAAGCTTCTACTCATGATCAATCAACATTTATCACCCATAGAAATTGAATAATCTAGAGGTTGACTCAGACAAACAGTGTTTAAATAAGATATTTCCGTGGGTAGACTCAAACACCATTCATGATCATAATAATCCACAACTTTGCATATCATTTCATTTCTCCACCACTAAAAGTCAAATACATAATCATAAATTAAAGGCCTTTTTTAGAGTTGTAATGTGGGCAAGGGTAAGGTGAGACTATTTTGGGTAATGTAGCATAAAAAGCTATCAAGCTATTGAAAAAAAAGTAATACTTAATGAGATGTCAAGCACACAAGTTAACATCCGTTCAAAACTGAGTACCGTCAGCTATAAAGAATGCAACAATTATGTTTCAAAACTCATTTTAGGTCTCACACCATAAGCCACATAAACATAACACAAAAAGAGCTCCGTCCAAACTCACATTTTTCTTTTTTCTTTTCTTTTTTTAAAAATAAAAAAGCGATAGGTGTACATCATTATAGGATTCATAACATGAAATTTTAACAAATATAACCAACCCACATGTATGCATACCCCTACATTTAGGCTTTTGGACAATCACATTCATCAAGAATTAACAAATGCTCCACTAACTTTAGGGCTTAGGTAGGGCATTTGTTGTAATGTGGTTTATTCAAAACAAAAGGCTAATAAAGCTCAAAGGGGGTTAGCAAAGGAAAATTCACATAAATGGTTAGCGACATCAGGAGACGAGAGGTAGCAATGTAAAGAAACTCCAAATCTGGGAAGTACATCAATGTCGGCTTCTTCTGCACTTCTCTCTTCGTTCTTCTCTTTCTTAATCTCTCAACAATTCTCTCTAGGTTTTCTCTCCAAAGTGGCTGATGCAAAAGCTCCTTTATCTTCTTTATCTTATTCTTTATATACCTGTTGTATTATGGGCAGCCCTAGGATTTTTTTGAGGTTCGAAAACTCCAAAAACTCCCTCGAAACTTATTTTTGAGTCTCTGTGGGTTTGCCCCATGCAGGCCACTACCATGGCCCTATAGTCCTCAATTTTGGGCCACATCTGAGCCTTCTTTCACGATCATGGCATATGGGCCACAATTGTGGGATGACTCTAGTGCTTCTATCATGACCGTGGCCTATTGTGGCATGATCTGGATTGTTGTTTCAGCCCGAGTGTCTTCTAAACTTCTTCATTCTTCGATGTTAACCCTAAAACACTAACAAACACATCAAGGTACCTGAAAGATATAATAATTAAGCTCAAAAACTTGTACTGACCCATAAAAACACTTAAACACAATTAATTAACAATCTAACACAATTCTAACCTAAACACATACTAAACGATTAAGTTAACACTTAAATACATATCAAACTAAGCTCTAAAACATGATGCAATTCACACTTATTAATTCCACAACATTCATTTTCCTTCCTTATTTAGTTGAAAAAGTGAAAGTTTTTAGCCATCCATTTTGCATAACTTGAGTTCAATTTATGTTTCCCATCAAATATCTCAATGCTTCTTGATCTGAATGTAACACAAATGGCTTTGGGCCCAAGTAATGTCTCCAACTCTCTAAAGCTCAAATGATAGAGAAAAACTTTGTTTTCATATGCAACATGCTTCCTTTCATGAATTAGAGCTGCTCCAATCACAAATCCACTCACGTTGCACTTAACTTTGAATAATTTAGCAAAATCTAGAAGTGAGAGTACTGATGCATTACACAATTTCCATTTATCTCTTCAAATGAATTTTTAACTGAATTTGTCCACAAGTACTCTCCTTTATTCATTAGCTCGGTAATAGGTTGCATAATAGTACTGAAATGCTTAACGAATTTCTTATAGAACCAAGCTAATCCATGAAAACTTCACTCTTGATCTAATTTTGGTGTTGGCTCTACATGAATTCCCTCCTCTAAAACAATTAATCCACGTTATCAATCATGAACGAACACTTCTCTAAGTTGCCATAATTTTTTTCATGAAGTTTCTCGAATGATTATCTTAAGTTTTTCACATGTTCTTCTTTATTCTTGTTGTACACAAGGATGTCATCAACATAAAGAAACAATGAACTTTCCAAGAAATAGACTCAACATATCGTTCATCAATCACATGAAATATATAGGTGCATTTTAATGAACAAATGGCATCATGAGTCATTCATATAGCCTATGCTTTATTTTAAAGGTCATTTCCACTCATCACCTTCTCAAATTCTCATTTGATGATAAACACTTTTAAGATCAATTTTCAAAAATATCTCAACATCATGCAATTCATCTAGCATCTTTTAATCTTGGCATATGAAATTGATATTTGCTAGTTATGATATTGAAAGCACCTCTATCAATACGCATATGGCAAGTACCATCTTTCTTTGGCACCAAAAATACACGAACGTTATATAGAATCAAGCTTTCTCAAATATATGTCCTCTTGATTAGTCATTTTTGGCATTCACAAGTCTTTAGAAGTACTTCAAGAACACTTTTGTTAGCCTCCATGCAAGCTAATGTTCAATCTCTTGTTAATCAATGTGGGTTATGCCAATGAGCTAAGGGCACATTTCATCAGGGTTTATATATATACCTTTTTCTATAACTTTAAGACCTTGGGTAGACATGAGCATAGACTTCATCATAGGGCTACCTCACGTGCAATATGGAAAAGATGCAATCGTGGTAGTAGAAGATAGATTCTGTAAGATGGTGCACTTTTTCTCTCATTATAAGATGGATAACGCTTCACTTATAGCTGATTTGTACTTCAAGGATATTTTTCGTCTTCATTGGTGCCTAGGTCCATTGTATCATATCGAGACTCAAAGTCGTTACGTCACTTTTTAGTGTTCTCTATAGAGATTGCTATAATAAAAGCTCTTGTTTAGTACATTGCATCATCCACAAATCAATAGCCAAACTGAAGTTACAAATAGAACTTTAGGAGCTTGTTGCATGGGTTAGTGAATAAGACAATCAAAGATTGGCATCTCAATGTTGGACACGAAACAACAGGTCCGCTTCACACGCAATAGGGAATTCATCATTTGAAGTGGTCTACAAAGTTACTCTATACATTCCCATTGATTTACTACCTCTCCCAAGGGACAAATTGTTGAATTTTGATGCTAAGAAACACGTTGAAGAGATGGAAAAGCTTAAAGACAATATTCAAGCTAGAATAGAGAAGGAAAATGAGAAACACAAAGCAAGAGCAAATAAGTTCTGCAAATAGCCCTTGTCTAAACTCGGTGATCTTGTGTGGAATGTTTTTTTGACAAAAGGAAAAACAAACTGATGCCTAAAGCTTTCTTGGTATGAAACAAAAAAACTTCTTCAAGATTTAATCAGACTATCCATTAAGCCACTTAGAACAACCACAGAACAACTTCACATCCAACCAAATCACTTTGACCAACACCTTAAAGCACTCTCAATGACATTAACATGGTCTTCCCATATGCATAACATTCTTATTCTTACATTCAAATCAGTTTCATTCATCCATTGATCTCAACTCAGCAAGAACAAGTCAAGAACACGCCAAAATGAATTTAAAACAAATCAAACACAAGATAAATTAAACTTACTAGAATAGAAGGCCAACAATTACCCAAGCATAAAGGAAACACCACCAATTTGAATTATCCACCACTAAGTTAGACCAAACTTGGATAAAGGAAAGAACAACGGAAGAACTCCATCGTCTTGGTTTTTCCATTCATCAAATTCACGTGTCTTCTTTTACAAAATGAGATAATAGTCTTACATAGGCTAAACATGAGTGGGTGACAAAAATTACATGGGAAATATCAAAAGTTACAATTAAATATTAGCCAAAATTCATCCACCATTTAAAATAACAGAACCCATACCCATTTAATGCAAAACCCATACCTATTTAATGCTTTAGGAAAAATTTCCTTAACACACACTTAATGCTTTAGGACATTTCCGTTAATACTGATCAACTTGTATGATTTTCTCTCATTTGGATCAAATGACAACCAAAATGTGGGCTTGAAAGAATTGGGCCTTTCCATGCTTGTTGCTTAAAGGCAAGGCTGTCAAAAATGGTCTTGGATGTTTCTTGGAGCTTGAGCACTCCATTGACAATCTTGTAGACTTCAATTAGACCTTGGATCACTAACTTAGGTTGATTTCACATCACCCTCCCCAGAGTGAGGTGGATTTGTCCACAAATCCATAAGCACATTATCCTCCAAATATGGAGATAAATCTCCAATGTTGAAAGTAGTTAAGACATTGCCAAATTCAGATGGCAAGTCAATCTTGTATGCATTTTCTCCAATCTTTTCAAAAACTTCAAATCGGTAGTCAGCTCTAGGTGCCAATTTGTTTTTTCTCTTGGAGGGAAATCTTTCTTTTCTTGAATGTAACTACATAAGATTGCCAGGTTGGAAATGGGTGGGTTTTCTATGCTTATTAGCTCTCCTTTTATAAGTTTCATTAGCCTTGTCTATTTGGCCTCTAACAAACTCATGCAACTTCTTCATGGCTTTAGCCTTCTCTTTAACATCAAGACTAACTTCCATAGCGATGGCCAAAGCACTCAATTCAAGGGGAATGATAGGATTAAGGCCAAAAGGTAATTCAAATGGGGATGGTGAGATGTGTTAAAT
This sequence comes from Erythroxylum echinodendron, assembly GCA_027575705.1. NCBI lineage: Eukaryota > Viridiplantae > Streptophyta > Magnoliopsida > Malpighiales > Erythroxylaceae > Erythroxylum > Erythroxylum echinodendron. Next base: position 10,886,302 of record JANZXR010000003.1, read on the forward strand.
AAAAGCTTAGTACCCAATCGACTCCACAAAAATCTCCAAAATTGGGTAAGGAATTTAGAATCCCTATCCATGCCAATGTTTTTAGGAATACAATGCAATCTCACAATTTCTTTGAAAAATAATTCAACCACATAGGATGAAGCATGAGTCTTGTTGCATGTAATAAAATGTGCCACTTTTAAGAATCTATCCATAACAACAAAAATAGAGTCTTTACCTCTTTGAGTTCTCAGCAAGGCAACAATGAAATCCAAGCTTAAATCTTCCCATGGTTGAAGTGGAATCAGTAATGAAGTATACACACTAGGTTTAAATTGGCTTTTGGCTCTTTGACAAACACCACACCTAGCCACAATGGTTTGTACATCTCCAATCATCTTTGGCCAACAAAATTTCTCTTTAAGAACTTCCAAAGTCTTAGTTACCCCAAAATGACCATCAAATCCTCCTCCTCTATGCATTTCCCTTAGAAGTAATTCTCTAAAACTCCAATTAGGCACACAAAGTTTGTTGCCTTTAAACAAAAATCCATTATGAAACACTTAATCTTCGAAACTGCCCTTAGTGCATTTAACCATGATCGATTCCATCACTCATCAAACTTATAATGTTCCTTCAGCATACTAAACCTAATTATTCTAGCATCTAGAATTGATACGGAAACTCCAAGAAAACAAGGTTCTTGAAATCCCCTAATCTTATTGAATCAAATCCCCAATCTTTCTATTCTAAGAACACGCTAGTTCAAGCCCTAATTATACGAAAGTGAGACCTAAACCCAAAGAAAACAAAAGAATTGAACACGCTATAAGTGATTACCTTGATAAGTGATGCAATCCTTGAAGTAACAATAAGAAGAACATGCCTTTCTTAAAGAGAATATCTCTGTATTTTATTAATCAACTAATCTGAAGTTTATAAGGATAAAATAAGGTCGTATACCCTTGCTCACGTCCTAACCCTAAAAGGAATAGGTTACAAACCCATTTAATGCTAGAAACAAGCCTAATCCTAACTACTTTAGGAGTTATAGCCCAATAATGCAATCGGATCCTAATCCACTTAGGATTGGGCTAAACTAACTTAAATAAGTCCAAAATAACTTAAATAAACCTAAGGGAACGGAATGGGCCTAATGGAGGCATAAAATAAACTAAGGCAAGCTTATAAATGAATACCTAGTCCATAACAAGTCTTTTGGCCCTAATAAATAAAGGATAAATAAGAAGCCCAATGTATTAAATTAAGCCCATAAGAATAATTGAACTTGTCTTGAAATTTGGTTAAGTATTAGCCCCTCCACACGCCCTCTCTAGAAGAATCACAAGCTTGACTATGCTACTTGAATTCTCCATGGATGGTTCGGCCTTGTCATCAAGGTGAGATGTAATGTGACTATGAACAAACCCTTGAAGTGCTTGTTTAAGCCTTACTGCACGTTGCCTTATAATAGGTCCGCTTGGAAAAGTAAGCTTTTCTTGGCATGTGGCAACTTGATCTCCATTGCTGCCATGGCTTCTTGTATCATTTCCTCCCTCCTTAAAATCATTCGTTCTCGAATCAACCCCTACATTATCAAATAGAGAGAGATCAACAACATTGAATGTAGCAGATACTTGATACTCACCTGGCAAATTAATCTTTTCGATATTATCATTAATCTTTTCAAGGACTTGGAAATGTCCATCGCCTCTAGGATCTAACTTGGATTTCCTTTACTTAGGAAATCTCCCTTTCCTAAAATCCACTCAAACCCAATCACCAAGCTCAAATTGCATCAACTTTCGCCCTTGATTAGCTCTTTGTGCATATGCTTCATTCCACTTCTCTATGTGTTATCTTGCCTTCTCATGAATGTTGCACAGCAAATCTACCTTCTTTTGTCCATCTGCAATAGTTATCTCACTTAAAGATAAAGAACACAAATCAAAAGGTGTTAATGGATTAAAACCATAAATAATCTCAAAAGGTGGTAGTAGAATGTATGCTCCTATTGTATGCAAATTCAACTAATGGCAAACATTCTTCCCATGTTTTAAGATTTTTACCAATATTAAAACCATAAATAATCTCAAAAGGTGGTAGTAGAATGTATGCTCCTATTGTATGCAAATTCAACTAATGGCAAACATTCTTCCCATGTTTTAAGATTTTTACCAACCACAGCACACAAAAGAGAACCTAAAGTTCTATTCACCAATTCACCAATTCAGTTTGTCTATGAGTTTGTGGATGGCAAGCAATAGAAAACAAAAGCTTAGTACCTAGCTTACCCCAAAGAACACACCAAAAATAGCTTATAAACTTCACATCATGGTCAGAGATAATAGTCTTATGAACACCATGCAAATGCACAACCTCCCTAAAAAACAATTCAGCAACATTTATAGTATCATCAGTTTTATGACATGTAATGAAATGTGTCATCTTACTAAACTGATCTACTCCTACAAATATACTATCCCTACCCTTTTTCGTCCTAGGAAGCCCTAAAACAAAGTCCATAGATATGTTAGTCTAGGATGCTTAGGCACAGGCAAAGGTGTATACAAATCATATGGATGAGTCTTGGATTTGGCTTGTTTACATGCGACACACTTAGAACAAATTTTCTCAACATCTTTTCTTATGTTAGGCCAACAAAAATGTTCACAAAGTATGTAATATGTCTTTTGAACCCCAAAATGACTCATCAAATCCCACAATGTGATTCACGCATAAGGACTTCAGGCATAGAACATTTAGGCACACATAACTTGTTCTCCTTAAACAGATAGCCATCATATTTATAAAATCTATGGAATGCAGCATGCTCACAAGCACCAAACACATTGCCAAAATCAGAATCCGAAGTGTACAAATCTCTAATGTACTCAAACCCCAATAATTTGGAACTTACAATCGTGATTAGAGTGTACCTTTTTGAAAGTGCATAAGCAACTACATTCTCCTTATCTTCTTCTTGTATCACGTATGGAAAGGTCTCTATGAACTCTAGACACTTCGCATGCCTCTTGTTCAACTTACCTTGGCCCTTTAGATGTTTCAATGACTCATGATCATGGTGGATCACAAGCTCCGTTGGCCAGAGATAATGCTGCCAAGTTTCCAATGCTCTTACCAAGGCATAGAGTTCCTTGTCATAAGTGGAATAATTCAATTGTGTCCCATGAAGCTTTTCAATAAAGTATGCAATGGGACGCCTACCCTGCATCAATATCCTTTTTAATTATTTCAGTCAATGGTGCAACAATGGTGCTAAAGTCCCTAACAAAACGCTTATAAAAGCTAGCCAAATCATGAAAGCTACGCACATCACTAACTGACTTAGGAGTAGGCCAAT
>JANZXR010000003.1:10889744-10928831 GCA_027575705.1 Erythroxylum echinodendron
TAAATGTACTAGGAGCATTAGTTAAGCTAAAAGGCATCACAAGCCACTCATATAAACCATGTTTTGTTTTAAAAGCAGTTTTCCATTCGTCACCAATTTTCATTCTAATCTGATGATAACCACTCATAAGATCAATTTTGGTAAACATACATGCACCATGCAATTCATCAATCATATCATCCAATCTAGGTATAGGATGGTGATACTTTGCCGTTGTCTTGTTAACAGCTATGCAATCCATACACATGCGCCAACTCCCATCCTTCTTTGGAACCAATATCACTGGCATGGCACAAGGACTAAGAGTAGACCTGATGTGTCCCTTTTGTAGTAATTCTTCCACTTGCTTTTGGAGTTACTTAGTTTCTTCAGGATTAGCCCTATAAGCAGGTCTATTTGGAATCTGCACTCCAGGCATGAAATCAATCTATTGTTCTATTCCTCTAATGGGTAGCAACTCCTTAGATAACTCCTCAGGGAAAATATCTCCATACTCCTACAAAAGAGAAACAAAACTACTAGGCAAATAAGGGTCAAGGTCAGATTCATTAAAATAAGCTTCCTTGTACAAAAGTACAAATAAACATCTCCTTTCCACACAAGCAACCCTTACATCTCTCGTTTTTGCATAGAAGTTTTGTTTCTTTCTACCCTCTCTCTCATTTGGGCCTTTCAATTGAATTTCTTTTGAGGCATCTTTCCCCACTTTTCTTCTCTCACTCTTAGCCTCACTTTCTATCTTTTCTTTTGATTTAAATTTCTGCTCTCCTTTTGCAAGGTTCTCAACCTTCCCCTCAATTTATGTATTATCACACTTTTCTTGAAGTTTTTCGTCCTTTCTTTGTTGCATTGCTTCCATACTCTTTTTGAATTGCATTTGGTCCTCATATACCTCTTTTGGTGCCAATGGAGCAAGAACAAATTTATGATCTCCTATAGTAAATGAGCACCTATTCTTAAAACCATCATGTAACACTCTTCTATCATATTGTCAAGGTTGATCGAGCAATAGATAGCATGCATAGGTACAACATCACAAAGTACTTGATCAGAATACTTTCCAACGAAGAAAGATACAAGTACTTATTTATTTACTTTGATTTCCCCCATGTCATTCAGCCATTGTAGTCTATATGACCTAGGGTGTTTCAAGCACTCCAACCCTAATTTTTCCACCATCAATGTACTAGCCACATTAGTGCAGGTCCCCCCATCAATGATTAGGCTACAAATCTTCTCATTCACTAGGCATCTAAAATGAAATATATTTTCCCTTTGCTCAATTCCATCTTCCTTTAGCATTCAATACTCGCCTAGTAACAAGTAATTCACCCCTAGTTGCATCCTCAAAAACATCAGAATAATCTTCCAACTCAGGCATGGAAGCCAAATCATCTCCTTCCTCCTTAGACACAACGTCTCCTCCTCTCACAAACATTGTTTTCTTGTTTGGGAAATGAGAAGCAATATGACCAACACCAAGACATTTAAAGCATTTAATAGTCCTATGATTTTTAGAATTGGAACTAGAAGAACTAGGAGTTTTAAAAGTACCTTTTGGATCTGCCTTGTTCTTCTCTTCCTTTGACTTGTCTTTGTTCTTCTCATCCTTCTTGGACCATTTAGATTTCCAATTTGTAGTAGTGTTTGGGTAAGAAGCCTTGCTAGAGCTTTTGTACTTGAGTTGCCTCTCCACCTTCATGGCCATATTCACCATGTCCTTTAACTTCACATAATGGTGCAATTCAATAACATTGGTCATGTCTTTGTTCAAACCAGACAAAAAATGTGCCATGGTGGCTTCTCTTTATTCTTCTACATTAGCCTTAATCATGGCTATCTCCATCTCCTTATGGTACTCTTCTACACTTTTGATGCCTTGTCTCAAGGTTTGGAGCCTTGATAGAGCTCCCTATAGAAGTAACTAGGCACAAACCTCTTCTTCATGACCCTCTTCATTTCTACCCAAGTATCAATAGGATCCCCTCCATTCTTCTTCTATTCAAACAAGCTAATCCCACCAAATAAGTGCATAATCATGAAATTCCACAGCAGTAAGTTTCACCTTCTTCTCCTCAGAATAGTTATGGCATTCAAAAATAATCTCCAGCTTTCTTTCCCCTTCTAAGTAAGCTTCTGGATCATTCTTACCTTGGAAAGATGGTATTTTCATCTTGATACTACCCAAGTTTCTATACACACGCTCGGTTCTGTCTTCTCCCCATGCATTGTCTCGGCCTCTATAGCCTCTTCCTCTTCCTCTATCATTCCGTGCCCCTCTTCCACCAATTCTGATCCTATGCCACTCTTCTTCATCTTCCCCATCATCGTTTTCATCTTCAAACTCATATCACACAAGAGTTGGCTCCCTAGCATTTTGCCTCCTTGTTGCACCATTAGTTGAAGCCTCTCTTTTTAAATTCCTAATGGCCTGGTCTTGTCTATCAAATTTATCACTGACATCCCTAAACAAGTTCTCAATCCTTTGGAATTACTGTTGCATAGCATCCAAAGTAAAGAATGTGCTCCGATCAGCCTCGCTATTCTTTTCATCCTTGTTACTACCTTTACTATCCTTTGAATTGGTGATGATGTAAAACCTGCAAAAACACGTTAGAACAACTCCTCACACACTCCCTCAAGTGTTTCTCTTTAAATCAGATTGTATGCCCTTGTATTTCACTCAAGAAGATGGCTTTTACCCTCAAATGAGCTTACACACTCTTGCCTTTTACCACTCTAGATTCTAGCAAAGTTTTACGTGTTCGGATCAATCACTACCAACCAAATAAGTACAACAGCAACTTAATTCAAAAGAAAACAACGAATACCTAAGTAAAGGAAGAAAACACAAAACTAGATGTACAGAAAAACAAGGAAGACGAAAATAAACACATACTAGATGGAGAAAACGTATGTGAATGATTTTGGTGCCAATTGAGCAATATGAAACAAGATTACTCAATTCAATTGTAATGGAAACAAAAGGACAGCAAACAATAAAAAGCAACCAAAGAATGCAAGAAAAGATGAAACTAGGAATTAAACTCAACCCTAAACCCAAATTAAAAAGAACATTAAAATCTACCCCAATTACTCCAAAACTAAAAGATAAGCAATTATATCAAAGACACACGTTTTGAGTGAAGAAAGTATATCTTGAAACAAGAAAGTGTTTCTTGATGTAAGAAAACAAGTCCTGATGAGTTTCTCGAATGAAGGATGTGTTCTTGAAGAATTTTGAATAATAAAGAAATGAAACTAAAGAATTCTTGAATGATCAGATTCGTTCTTGATGAATCTTGAATAAAGAAACGAAATTAAAGAATTCTTGAATGATCAGACTAGTTCTTGATGAATCTTGAATAATAAAGAAATGAAATTAAAGAGTTCTTGAATGATTAGATTTGTTCTTGATGAATCTTGCACGCAAATCAACTCAAACACACAAAGATTCACAATCTTGATTTTCTTCTTCTTCTTTTTTCTACTTCTTTCTTTCTTTCTTTTCTTTCTTTTTCTTTCTTTCTTTCTTTTCTTTCTTTTCTTCTTTTTTTTTCGAATTTTAATGATGAACTAACTATAATAATCAAGAACAAACAGAAAATTAAAGATAAAGATTGAATTTAAAACCTAGGCTCTGATACCAAAGATGATACGACAACCTAGAATCAATGTCTAGATCATCTCTGTGTCAATGATTGCTTCTAAACCTAAATTCAATCAATCTAACAAGACCCTTCACCCCCAAAACAGCAAGGAATTGGTAACAAAGAATATAACGATTGTGGGAATTGAATTAACGCCACAAGTTAGAACTTGATAAGTTGAATCAATCCTTAAGGTAAAACAAGAAAGAATCTGAATTCTCTCTTGAAGAATGCTTTCTAATTGTATTACTATCTAAAAAATTCGTGTTCATGCTTAAATCAAGGGTTTAAATACCCTTTTTCAATACAAACCCTAACAAAGATAACCTAAAAATCCCTAAAGAAAGCCTAAAATATCAAAAAGGCCTTCTTGAAACAAATCTGCCCAAGAACAAATCCCATATAGATTTGGGCTTCAAAACTAATTAAAATTGACTAGTCCTAGTCCAAATAGGATAAGGAAACTACAAAAATAGAAGACTAACTTAAGAGGGGCGAATTGGGCTTTTAAAATAGGCCCACGAGCTTGGTTCCTTAAAATAAAACATATACATGACTTTTTTTAATAAAGCACATGCACACTTAATGCAAATCAGCCCATGAAAAAGCTTAAAAGAAGTCCACACACCTTTTACAAGATAAAATAAGCCCAAGCCCGTTGATTAGACTTGTGCTTATGAAAATTGGCTAAGTGTTAGCCCTCTTGGTTTGATGCCTCCAATGTAACACACACTTAGGCGTCTTCCTAAGCTCTTCCCCAAGCTTGATTAACAAAACTTCTTGAAGTTCTTGTGAAATAAAAGCTTGTACATAAATCTAAAATTGTGCTTTGAGCTTGTTGGTGTGTGACCTTGTAATTGGACCCATTGGCATCCTCAAGTCTCTATTGCCTTGGTGAGTTGTATCAACAAAGGGCCTTCAAAAGCAGGTGGGTGAGTTACTGGAGAAAGGGCATGTGAGGGAGAGCTTGAGCCCTTGTGCAGTGGTTGTGTTGCTAGTGCCGAAGAAAGATGGGACCTGGAGGATGTGTGTAGATCTCAGAGCTATCAACAAAATCACTGTAAAGTATCGTCATCCTATTCCTAGGTTAGATGATATGCTTGATGAATTGCATGGTGCATGTATCTTTACCAAAATTGATTTGAAAAGTGGATACCACCATATTAGAATGAAACCAGGAGATGAATGAAAAACTGCTTTCAAACTAAATATGGGTTGTATGAGTGGTTAGTTATGCCATTTGGTTTAACTAATGCACCCGGCACTTTTATGAGGTTGATGAATCATGTGTTGCATTGCATTTCTTGGAAAATTTGTGGTTGTTTACTTTGATGACATCTTGATATATAGCACTAATCTTGATGAGCAAGTCATGCATGTGAGATGTGTTTTGGATGTATTGAGAAGTGTACTTTTTGTATTGATAGGCTTGTCTTCTTGGGGTTTGTAGTTAGTTCTAGGAGAGTTTAGGTTGATGAGGAGAAGGTGAAGGCTATCCAGAAATGTCCGACACCTAAGAGTGCTAGTGAGGTGAGGAGTTTTCATGGACTTGCTAGTTTTTATAGGAGGTTTGTGAAAGATTTCTCTACCATTGCTACTCCTTTGACTGAAATAGTTAGGAAGGAGAAAGGGTTCACATGGCGTGAGGAACAAGAGCATGCGTTTAATTTGTTGAAAACAAAATTGTGTTCTGCTCCTATTCTACATTTACCTGACTTTGAGAAAGCTTTTGAGGTTGAATGTGACGCTTCTGGTATTGGTATAGGTGCTGTGCTTTTGCAGGAAAACAAACCAGTAGCTTATTTCAGTGAAAAACTAAGTGATACACAACTCAATTATCCAACCTATGAGAAGGAGCTTTATGCTGTGGTGAGAGCATTGGAGATGTGGCAACATTACCTTCAACCCAGAGGGTTTGTCATTCGGATAGATCATGAGTCCCTAAAGCACTTGAAGGGACAGGGTAAGCTGAGCAAGAGACATGCCACTTGGGTAGAGTTTTTGGAAACATTTATGTATGTACTACATTACAAGCAAGGGAAGGACGATGTGGTAGCTGATGCTTTATCTAGGAGGTATTCCTTAATTTCTACTTTTAGTTCTAAATTATTAGGATTTGAGCAGCTTAAGGACAAGTATACTTCAGATGATGATTTTGCTATCGTGTATGCTGCTTGTGAGCACGTTACATTTCAAAAATTTTATAGGCCTGATGGATATTTGTATCTTGGTAATCAGCTGTGTGTGCGTAATTGTTCTTTGCGTGCTTTATTTGTGCATGAGGCCCGTAGTGGTGGTTTGGTGGGTCATTTTGGGGTTACTAAAACCTTGGATATTTTTCATGAACATTTCTATTGGCCTAGTATGTGCAAGAATGTTGAGCGTGTATGTGCCAAATGCATTGCATGTAGATAGGCAAATTTTATTATTAAATCCCATGGATTGTATACCCTTTTACATGTGCCTACTGAACCTTGGGTTGATATTTCCATGGATTTTATTTGAGGACTACTTAGAACAAAGAAGGGGTATGATAGCATCTTTATTGTTGTTGATCGATTTAGTAAGACGGCACATTTCATTACATGCCATAAGACAGATGATGCTATGCTTGTTGCTGATTTATTCTTTAAGGATTTTGTTAGATTGCATGGTATTCCTAGGTTTATTGTTTCAGATAGAGATGCTAAATTTTTAAGCCATTTTTGGCATGTTCTGTGGGAAAAGTTAGGTACTAAATTGCTTTACTCTACTACTTGTCATCTACAGACAGATGGATAGACTGAGGTTGTCAATAGAACCATAGGTACCTTGTTGCGTGCTGTAGTTGGTAAAATTTTGAAAACTTGGGGTGATTGTTTACCATATATCCACAGAAACATGCTTCGCTCCCTTTAGCAATTTCCTAAAGGCCACAAACCAAGACTTTTCTATGGATATATGGTTCATTGCTCCCGAATCTATAATCCATAAAGAATTAGATTCAGTTAAGTACGTGCATGACACAACATGCACAAATGAAGTAAAAAAAGGGATCATATACCTTAGGAGGTGCTTTGAACTCATTTGCAAAGTGTCCCTTATTGCCACAATTAAAGCACTTCAACTTGGCTTTGTTGTGCTTTTTCTTGAACCTTTTCGAGGTGGCACCATTCCATTATCTTGACCATCCTTCCTTTTGGTCTTCCCTTTGAACTTGTTCTTATGGGAAAAGGAAGTTCCAGCAACATATGCCTTTGAATAGTTCTTGATGGCCATCACCTCTGCCTCTAGCAGAAGGTGCCTTGCAATGTCATCAAATGACTTGATTTGAGAGTTGTGGCTTAAATTGACTTTCATCAATTGCCACTCTTCATCAAGCAAGGAAAGAATTATTGCTTGAACTTTTTGCTCATCAGTGAGCACATGACTAGTGGATTTGACTTGATGAATCATGCGTGACATCTCACGTAAGTGGGCACTCATGGTGTGGTTAGCCCTTTTACTATAATTCTCAAACTTGATAATCATAGCACTTTGTTTCTCTAAAGAAACATATCCATACTTAGTCTTGGCCCAATCCCATATGGCTTTGGCCAACTCCAACATATAGAAATTCACCATGAGTTCATTAGCCATGGTACTCAAGAGAGTAACGCAGGCCACAAAATCTTTGTTCTTATATGTCTCATAAGCATTAGAGTTTCCACCCACCACTAGTGGCTCGACTGTATGGAAGAACACATCAAGTGTATCTTGCTCAGTTAAGATGAATTGAACCTTCAGTTGCCAAATGGAGTAATTATCTCCATCAAGCTTGAGGTCTTTATTTAATTCAGCAACAATATTCTTACATGCCATCTACATTGATGCAATTATCACATATAGGTACATTTATACCACAGCAAGACTTTATCAAGCAACATGCATGAGAAATAACTATTTCATGCTAAAACATAGCAAAATAAATGCATATAGCATTCAATTAGAATTCAACATGATTGCGTTGTTTCACAAGACATGCTCTCAATAAAGTCTTCAATTTAGCATGGCAACTATCTCACATAGAACATATAGCAACAAATACGTTCACATGCCATTGTCATGATTGCATTGAAAAAATACATGCCAACATATTAGTATGTCAATTTTATGATCGTAAATCATTTCAATTCATGCTTTGAACCTGGCTCTAATACCATTTGTTGATTTTAGATCATAACTCAAACAAAAAATCTCATGATTTCATAAGCATACAAGATCCTACACGTCACTAAGAAGGGTAGGATGACAGACTAACTTGAAACGCAGTGGAATAACTCCTTGTATGCTTGATGTTTTGCCTCCCTTATAGAGATCCACTATGACTTCTTTTTCGCCAACTCGTAGTGGTTGGAATGGAAGGAGTTGACTGATCTTATCACAACGCACTAAGGTCAAAAGAGTTGCCAGCTTGTGAAAGTAGCAATCCTTATGGTTCACCCACAATGCTCTTAATAAGCTTAACAACTATTTTATAGGAGAGTGTTTCAATACATGAAGACTTGAAAGAAGGGAGTGTTTTCGACTCAAAGATGGGGACAAAGGTGTAGTATTTGACCAAAGGAAAAAAACACTCTTAAAGGAACTATGAAATTCCCTTTTATAGGCCACTAATAAGTGCCTTTAAAGAGTCATGACTCTTTTAAGAGTTATGTCTCTTGGAGAAACATCATGACTCTTGGCCAAGGGATATATCTTTTGGTAAAGAGTCATGTATCTTCACTTAAAGTCATGATGTTACACTTATGACCATTCACTCTTGTATATGAACCCTTTTTTGGTCGAATGGTCAAAACCATTGGCTGAAACAACACATTCTTTCATCAAAAAGTATACATACCTTGGTGAAAGGGTGTCATGTATGTTCATTATAAGGCAAGGTACATGATAAATCTTTGCCATTGGCCAAATTCGACCTCTTACCCGAATTCATCCTTTCTTGGCCGAATTCACGTATCATGTGGAGATAGTGAACTTACAATCTAAGTGCATGCATGGGAAGATGCATTATGGTGTGCTACAACTCACGGTACACCCTAATATCCATTGTGCATTCAAGTACACTAGATTCCTTCATCTAGCACCACCAATTTTGCCCATTAAGTTTTGGGTTTCAACTCCAACTCATGCTCCTTAATTAGCTCATCTTGCTTAACTATTGTGAACACATTTATATCTAACTTTAATTCCTAAGAACCAAAGATGAGTTGGGGAAATCTCAATTTTTAGGGTAATCTCAATTGAGCCAATTGAGCTTATCCCCAGCTTTCTAGCTATTAACTAGTTTAATGAGCTCCCATGAGCTCACCTTAAGCTAGCTTTAGACACTTGAGCTAAGGGAAAGTCATGTCAAACCACTTATAGCTTACATGAGCTTCACTGAGCTCCCTTGAGCTGATGGTTAGCTCCTTACATGAAACCCAAGCAATTTCAAATATATCTTGGTGCGTCAAATGGAATTTGTAGCACTTATGTTATAAAATTCTAACAAAATGTTGGTGTAATTTTCCTATTATATTATTCTATTAGTTCAGCTCAGTCGAAATAGATATCTTCATAATTGGAGAATCCAACGAATCCTAATTATATTGTCTTTTTCTTTTTTAGTTTATCCATACTAAAATTCTAACAAAATGTTGGTGTAATTTTCTCCTTCTTGTGTCACACATGTAAGATGTTTGATAAATGAAAAGTTGTTCATCAATTATTGGTACATTTCACTTTGAAACCACAACAAAAAATATACGTGTCAATTATAGGATAAGGTTGGTTTTCTCACAGGAGCCATCCGCCCTTGCGTAAGATCAAGGATGAGACTGCTAAAGTCTTAAATGTCTGTTATCTCTTAAAAGGGATATGTGACTTGGGTGTCATACATTTAAGTGGGAGTCATGAACCAACACATGACAACTTTAGTCTTATGGTCATATTTATTATGAATGCATCAAGATAAGGTGATCAAGGTCTTCAAGTTTTTATGTCCACTCATACATACTATCCTATGATTTCATTATCAAGAGTGAGAATAAGGAGTATTTCATGGTTGTTTGACATGTCCTGCTATTATCGAGAATAATAGGAGTTACACATCTAAATGTTTTAAGAGGGAGAATTGACACACCCCTCCTAGTGGGTGTGGAGTAGTAAACCATTTATGGGGGTGTTTAGTTGAGGGTAATGGAAATTCTATTACCCTTCTATTCCCACCTATTACTTATTCCCTTATTTGGTTTATTTTATGACCCAAGGAATAACATTCCTAAATATTACCTATTCCTTACGTTAAGGAATAGCTAAAGACAACCCCCTCCTCTTTATCTATTCCATGCAAGTGGGAATACTTCAAACACAATTCCCTTTCTTTTGGACAACTTATACCCCTCATTAATAATAATATAAATAAATAAATAAATATAATAATAGTTGTTAGTAGAAAATTAATAATAATAATAATAATACCAATAAATTTAATAATAATATTGTTAATAATAAAAAATTAAATAAAATTAAAAATATATAATAATAAGGAAATTTTTAATCATAAAATAATATAATAAATAATAATAATAATTAATAAAATTAATAATAATAATAATAGTTGTTAGTAAAATAATAATAATAATAATAATAAGTAGAAAATTAATAATAATAATTAATATTAATAAAAATAATAAATATAATAATAATAAAAATATTGTTAATAATAAAATTAAAAAATATATAATAATAAGGAATTTATTAATCATAAAATAAATATAATTAATAAAAATAATAAATTTAATAATAAAAAGGAATTTAATAATAAAAATAAATAATAAATAATAATAATAATGATGATGATGATGACGATGACGATGATGATGATGATAATAATAATAAGAAGAAGAAGAAGAAGAAGAAGAACAAGAAGAAGAAGGATATTTTGGTCTTTTTGTTAATTATTCCTTTGTCATTCCAAGTTTATATTTTCAAACCAAACACTAGCATAGAAATTCCTTATCTATTCCATTCCTTGAACCAAACAAAGTAATATTCATTTTATTATATTCCTCATCTTTTCTATTCTTAAGAATAACTATTCTATTCCTTATCTATTCCATTCCTTGAAACAAACAGGCCCTTAAGGATGTGTTTAGGGAACATCAAAGGGATGTATTCCAAATGTTCCATAGTTAGCCATGAAATTGACAAACCAAAGAAAATAACTAAGTTGTCTCTTGTCTTACTTATGTGTGAGATTCTTCATTCAAACGCCTTAGTGATTATGGCTTGCTATTAGGAAATTGAGGATTATTATGGTCTTCTTAATTGGTTGTCGAAGGTCTCGGGATAAATGGGACTAGAGTATCCTCCTTTTAGTTGATCATGTTTTTTTTAATTTTCTAATAGATTGAAGCTAAAGGAAAGACATGAATGCAGCAGGTGCCTGCAAAATTATAATTGCATGAGTTGCTTAACTATGATAGCATATGTTGCACACTATAAATGATACAAAATCACATTATTCAATCTTCATGCCACATATTGTTTTGTACAATATGAAAGATTGAGTGTGATGTGAGAAAGAAACCAAGTGCGCTTGAGGTTTAATACATTCATGAGTTTTATGAGTTAAAACTAACAAAGGAGACTGAATGTGATTAAACATGTGTATCAAAATGTCTTGGGGTTTGAGAGGTGTAACTTGATTTGTTCAAGTAAGTTTGATTTTGTTAAATGTGAGGAGAGTGACAATCTTTCATTATGGGTCTAACAACCATAATGTAAAGAGAATTTGTTTACATGCCTAAGGTCGCACCCATAACTCAAAATTATGTGCTTCAACTATTATTTATTTTCGGCTTTGTATGTTCACTTATTGAGTATGTTCTGTTTGAGTGGGAGCATATTTTTTTAAAAAAATATATCTTTGCACGAGTGGGAGCTTGTTGGAATTTTATAGCATAAGTGCTAAAAATTCCATTTGATGCACCAAGATATATTTGAAAGTGCTTGGGTTCATGTAAGGAGCTAACCCTTAGCTCAAGGGAGCACAATGGAGCTCATGTAAGCCATAAGTGACTTGGCATGACTTTCCCTTAGCTCAAGTGTCTAAAGCTAGCTTAAGGTGAGCTCATGGGAGCTCATGAAAACAAGTTAATAGCTAGAAAGTTGGGGATAAGCTCAATTGGACTCAACTGAGATTAACCCATCTCATCTTTGGTTCTTGGGAATTGAAGCTAGCTATAAATGTGTTCATACTAGTTAAAGCTAGAAGATCTAATTAAGGAGCATGAGTTGGAGTTGAAATCCAAAGCTTAATGGGCAAAATTGGTGGTGCTAGATGAAGGAATCTAGCATGCTTGAGTGCACAATGGACACTAGGGTGTACCATGAGCTGTAGCATGCCACAATGCTTATTAAGAACATTGTGGGTGAACTATAAGGTTGTTACTTTCATAAGTTAGTAACTCTTCTGACACTAGTCTATTTTGACAAGATCGGTCTACTCCATCCATTTCAACCACAATGAGTTGGAGAAGAAGGAGAAGCCATAGTGGATCTCCACAAGGGAGGCAAAACATTAAGCATACAAGGAGTTATTCCGCTACGTTGCAAGTTAGTATATCATCCTACCCTTCGTAGTGGCATGTATAGGATCTTGTATGCTTATGAAATCATAAGCTTTCGTGCTTAAGTTATGACCTAAAATAAACAACCAATGCATTAGTACATTCATGAGACTAAAGAATCATGTTTTACATGCTTTTAATGGTAAATTTTTTGTTGTTTATTTTGATGATATATTTGTTCATATCAAGAATTTGGATGAATATGTAACACATTTGAAGGCTTTTTTTGATAAAGAAATACATGTTGATCAAGAGAAAGTAAAAGTATAATGGGAATGGTCAAAACCTACTTCTGTTAGTGAAGTAAGAAGTTTTCATGGTCTTGCTAGTTTTTATAGAAGATTAATTAAGGATTTTTCAATAGTAGCTGCAACATTAATTGAATGCATAAAAAAAAATATGGGATTTAAGTGGGATAATAAATAAGATGTTGCTTTTTAACTTGCTTAAAGAAAAACTTAGTTTAAAACCTTTGTTCGCTTTGCGTAACTTAGCTAATACTTTAGAGATTGAGTGTGATGCAAGTGAAATAGGTATTGGATGAGTCTTAATGCAAAAGGGTAGATCAATTGAGTTCTTTGTTGAGAAGCTAAGTGGAGGTTAACTACCTAACATATAAGGAGTTTTATCATTTGGTGAGAGTGTTAGAGACATAGCAGCACTATCGTTGGTACAAGGAATTCATTATACACACCAATCATGAGTCCTGGAAATATCTCAAAAGACAACGAAAATTAAGCCGTAAGCATGCAAAATAGGTAGAGTTTATTGAATCCTTTCCCAAAATCATTAAATACAAAAAAGGTAAAGAAAATATGTCTGCTGATGTTCTTTCTATAAGGTATGCTATAATTTCTAATCTTGATTTTGCTAATGTTTATGGGGCATATGAGAAAAGGGGTTTCGAAAATTTCTTTAGGCATGATGGTTTTCTTTCCAGAGAAATCAAGTTGTATGTTCCTCAATGTTTGATGAGAGAATTGCTTGTGAGAGAGGCACATAGTCACTGATTAATGGAACATTTTGCAATTAAGAAGACTTTGGATGTGTTAAGTGATCATCTAGCCACAAATGAAAAGAGATGTTGAGCGAATATGTGAGAAATCTATTACATGCAAACAAGCTGAATCTAGAGTAATTCCTCATGGCTTTATAATCCTCTTCCTATTCCTAATGAACCTTAGGTTGATATATCAATGGACTTTTTCTTGGGTTTACCTAGGACAAAAAGGAGAAGAGATTTTATTTTTTCTATTGTTTATAGGATTAGCAAGATGGCACATTTCATTCTTTGCTATAAAGCAGATGATGCCAAACATGTTACAGGGCTGTTCTTTCAAGAAATTATGAGATTACATGGCTTTCCAAGGACAATTGTGAGTGATAGAGATGTGAAATTTCTTAGCCACTTTGGAAAACGCTTTGGAACAAGATGGGTAAAAGGCTGTAGTATTCAACAACTTACCCACAAATGGATGGAAAAACAAAAGTAGTAAATTCCATCCGGAAGTAGTAAATAGGACTCTCTCTACACTTTTAAGAGTCGTACTTCAAAGAAACTTGAAGAATTAGGAGGAGTGTTTGCCACACATGGAATTTTCTTAAAACCAAAGTGTACATGATACAATGGGTCATTCTACAATTGAGGTTTTGTACAAGTTCAATGGCATAAATTTGAGGTTATGTATGGATTTGCTACCTTTACTGATTGACAAAAGCTAATTTAGATGGCCAACAAAAGGTTAAGTTTGTCAAAGTTTTGCATGAAAGGGTGGATGAACAAATAGAAAAGAGAAATCTTCAATATGAAAAGCAGCACAACAAGAACTATAAGAAGATTGTTTGGGTACACTTGAGGAAAGAGAGATTTCTTAGCCAATAGAAGTCAAAATTGATTCCAAGAGTGGATGGTCCATTTCAATTCCTTCAAAGAATCAATGAAATTTCATACAAGTTGGATTTACCAAGTTAGTATGAAGTGCCACTTTTAGTGTTTCTGATTTAACTTTGTTTGATGTAGATATTGAAGGTGATGATTCAAAGATGAATCCTTTTGAGGAAAAGGGGATTCATATGAATCAACAAGGGGATAATTTGACCAAGGACGAAGGTAATAAGAAGAAGCATGATCCTTTAACTATTCAAGGAGGGCCAATGACAAGAGCTAAGGCTAGAAGGATGAAATAAGCATTAACTTGCTTACTTAAAGACATTTGGAAGGAACAAGCTCACCTAGATTATGTCAGGGGTCTATGTATGCTAGAAGAGCTTAAGCCTATTAACATGATTCAAATATGTTTAAATTATAAAGACAATGATCCAACCACATTGTTTTAATCAATCTAGCCAATTGAAGAATAAGATTCCAATTAGCTTGCCTTGATTATGTGTTTGGATCTTATGCTGTTATTTTGTGTTATTTTGAACTTTAGTAAGTTGGACCTGAGTTATTTGCTATGTGAATTCAGCATGCATGAATTAGTATTTCAATTTATGTTAAGAGTGATTTAGTGTCTTTTAATTAGAATAGGGAGTTACAAGTTGTGGGGTTGTCTTTAAATGAGTAATTACAATTTGTATTAAGTGTGAGTTTTAGTGTCTCTTTATTAGAATAAGGAGCTACAAGTTGTGGACAAGTCATTAAATGGGCAGTTACAATTTGTATCAAATTAAAATTGAATTTTTTTTGTCTTAGGCTTAGTTTTATATAAACAAGGCTTATTCCCTTTGTAAGAAGCATGAATTTGATGAATATAGAACTTCTAACTTTTTCTTATGAGAGTTTTGTTTAAAGTTCTTGCATCAAATTTGGAACTTATCAAACTACTGCAGTTTGTGGCATTAAACAACTAAAACTTTCGTTTGCTTTTTAACTTATCAAACATGATAATTTTGTGGTGTTTTAGAGCATTCAAAGTGCTATTCTAGTCATTTTATTATCATTCCTTTGATAGAGTAATTGGAATAGTTTGTTTCTTACTTTCAAACTTGAATGATCCAGCTTCCCATCAATTTTGGAGGATGTTAATTTGCATTCCATATGTATCTTAGTTCTTCAGCTATTGGGTGTATGGTTGCTAAATTGAAGATTTCCATCAGTTTAGATTAAAGTTCTAGCATCAACTTTGAAACTTATCAAACTAATTTAGTTTGTGGCATTCAACACCTGAAATCTTTGTTTTCTTTTTAACTTACCAAACTTGTTAAGTTTGTGGCATTTTTAAGGGATTCAAAGTGCTATTCTAGTCATTTTATCATTCCTTTGACAGAGTGATTGGAATAGTTTGTTTCTTACTTTCAAACTTGAATGATCCAACTGTCCATCAGTTTTGGAGGGTGTTAATTTGCATTCCATATATTGATGAGCTCTTCACCTCATATTGGATGAAGCACAAATTACTAATCCAGGATCTAAGGACCTTTTATGTAAGAATGACAAAAACAACTCGGAAGTTATTTCCCCCACACCCACAGAATTTAGGAAGGATTGTGATCTGAGCAGGAGCACGGATCGCCATGGGATTAGTATGAATGACAGAGGCAAGGGAGGAGATCTAGCTATTCCAGATGGGCCCATGACCGGAGCTAGGGCCAAGAGACTTAAGGAGACTCTCCATGTACACGTGGGCTATCTTTTGGAGAGGATGGAACAGGGCCGAGAGACTTAAGGTGGCTCTCCATGCACATGTGGGCTATCTTTTGGAGAGGATGGAACAGTCCAAGCTTATGGGATGAGAGCTTTATAGATCCCGCCCAAATTTATCCATCTAACTCAAATCCTTAGACCAGATATTGGGATGTGAAGACTTGAAGACTTGGACTATTGAGCCCATACATTAGACCTTTTAATTATTTTAAGTTAAGACATCTTCTTTTATTTTGGGCTAACCCATGTTAAAGCCAGAGTACTTATTATTAAACCTAGGTATAAATAGGTTCATTAGGGTTTTGTAGCATGAACTTAATAATCTTGTGCTTGAGTCGTCAGCCATAGTGAGGTTTATTCCTCTTGTTCTTGTTTCAACACGAATCAATAATTCACTTATCAATTTTTCTCAAATTGTAGCGTGTTTGTTTAATTCAACCTTATTAGATTTAGTTCCGATCATCTAGTTTGCTAGAATCACATATTCGTAAGGTCTAGTAACGATTGAACCTTGCGTATCCTCCTATTTTGTTGAATTTCAAATTTTGTTCTTCCTTGTCCTTCCTTGCTGAAACTTCCAAACATCCTTAAACCCATCAATCCAATGCCATCATCATTAACTTCTGAGGATTTTTAGACAACCCTTCATTGAATCACCTCCGTGCATGTGTCAATTGGTATTAGAGCATTAGTGTGAGGTAAATTCTTATTTACTTCAAGCAAAATTAGGGTTTGTTCATCACCTTCATTTAATTTCACTCCTTCAAACCCATTGACTACAACCAAACCTAGTGATGGGAGACCCAATAGGAACTCATCCTAGAGAACCTTCAACAAGATGGAACTATGCCTAGGAATGAATAGAATTAAGCACACACGAAAGCAAAAGAAATAAAATTGAAAAGATAGAAATAGAACACAAAGAGAAAATGGGTTAGAAGAATGTTGGTCAATGGAAAGAACCCTAAGAGAACTTGTCTCTTAAAACCCTAGCAAGAATGTTGGTTAATGGAAAGAACCCTAAGAGAACTTGTCTCTTAGAACTCTAGTAAGAATGTTGGTTAATGGAAAGAACCCTTAGAGAACTTGTCTCTTAGAACTCTAGCCTTGGGATGCCACAAAGGAAGACCACTCCTTGATAAGTCAAGTATTCTCAAAGAATACGAAGAAAGCAAGAATGCTCTCAATAATACTTAATAGTATTTCTAAATGAAAATCTGCTTCCAAAGTACATAGAGGGTGCCCATTTATAGGAAAACCTCCTAACTTAATGTCTTAAAGAAGAAACTAAATAAAAGAAAACAAATGAATCCCTAAAAGGAAATAAAATAAGCTTATAAAGGTGTTAACTAGATGACCTTCTTTCAAGAAAAACAAAAAGGAAACTAATTAAAACATGATCTAAACATATTGGACCTTATAGATCACGTTCTTCTCCTTATTTTTAAGTAACACATGGTTGTTACATGGTATTTTAATTGAGTTCTCCCAATTGGACTTCATGTTGGGCTTCAAGGAGTAATACGATGCCTCTTGGACCTTTATGAGATGAAATTCGACTCAACAACATGG
This sequence comes from Erythroxylum echinodendron, assembly GCA_027575705.1. NCBI lineage: Eukaryota > Viridiplantae > Streptophyta > Magnoliopsida > Malpighiales > Erythroxylaceae > Erythroxylum > Erythroxylum echinodendron. Next base: position 10,907,246 of record JANZXR010000003.1, read on the forward strand.
TCTCTATCTCTTGAAGGTCTTGGATTAAACAATTCAATGCTTGCTTCATTTCTTTAGCCCTCGTTCTTGTCATTTGGCCTCCAACATCTTGTAATGGATCTTTAGGAACATTAGACTTGAATGTTGGGCCTTTGATATGGGAATTTCGTTCAACCCCTTGCCTTGCACATTCAGACTTCAAATCTAATCCAATTTCAGCTCCTACGTCTCTTTTAGCAAGCTCATGTCCATGCAAGTCATATCCTAGGCTTCCTTCACACCATGTATGCTTCTCTTCTTGTCTTTCACATGCCCATGGTTCTCCATCATTCCATCCCTCCTCGAAAGGATTCATCCTCGAATCTACAGCATTAAAGAGGGTTAAATCAGATACATTGAATGTAGCACTAACATTACCATAGGAGCAAGGCAAATCAATTTTATAAGCATTATCATTGATCCTTTCTAAAACATGAAAGGGGCCATATCTACTTGGTTGTAGCTTAGCTTTCCTTTGTTCTGGAAACTCTCCTTTCTCAAGTGTACCCAAACTCAATCACTGGGTTCAAATATAACATGCCTTCGGCCTTTATTGGATTGCTTTACATATTGTTCATTTCTCCTCTCAATGTTGGCTCTAACTTTAGCATGCAAATCATGCACAAATTTAGCCTTTTTCATACTGTCAAGGTCAATAAACTCATTAGAAGGAAATGGAAGAATTTCCAAAGGAGTCAAAGGATTAAAACCCATAAACAATCTCAAAAGGAGAAATTTGAGTAAAAGAAAGAATAGCACGATTCTAAGCAAACTCAATGTGTGAGAGACACTTTTTCCAAATCTTCAAGTTCTTTTGGATGATCGCATGCAAAAATATAGTCAAAGTTCTATTTACCAGTTTAGTTTGACCATCCGTTTAAAAATGTGCAATAGTAGAAAACAAGAGTTTAGTGCCAAGTTTATTCCATAGAGTTCTCCAAAAGTGACTAAGAAATTTCACATCTCTATCACTCACAATAGTCTTTGGCAACCCATGCAATCTTACAACCTCTTTAAAGAACAAGTTAGCAACATGAATAGCATCATTGGTTTTAGAACAAGCAATAAAGTAAGCCATCTTGCTAAATCAATCAACCATCACCAAGATGCTATCCTTTCCACTAGATGTTCTAGGCAATCCAAGCATAAAGTCCATAGATATATCAACCCAAGGATGAGAGGGGATGGGTAAGGGAGAATATAAACCATGTGATTAAACCTTAGATTTTGCATGCCTACAAATAATACATTTACACAAATAGAAACAAGATCCTTTCTCATATTAGGCCAATAAAAATGTTCATGCAAAAGAGCTAAAGAATTCATAACACCAAAGTAACCCATCAATCTACCACCACGTATCTCTCTAACAAGTAATTCACGTATAGTGCTGATGGAATGCAAAGTTTATCTTTTTTGAATAGAATCCATCAAATCTATAGAAATTATTAATACCATGTTTTTCACAAGATTTCCAAATTTTTGCAAAGTCACAATCAGATTCATACATGCCTTTCAACATCTCAAAACCAAGTAATCTAATGTGCATAGAGGTAAGAAGAGAGTATATCCTAGAAAGAGCCTTAGCCACAACGTTTTCTTTCCCTTGTTTATTTTTTATAACATGAGGAAAAGTTTTATTAAATTCTAGCCACCTAGCATGTCTCTTGTTCAATTTACCCTGGGACTTAAGAAATTTCAAACTTTCATGATTAGAATGAATGATAAATTCTTTTGGCCACAAGTAATGTTGCCAAGTCTCAAAGATCTTTTTAAAGCAAACAACTCTTTATCATAAGTGGAGTAATTCAAAGCAGTACCACTTAGTTTTTCACTAAAATAAGCAATGGGTTTTGAATCCTACATTAAAACAACACCAATGCCTATTCCAGAAGCATCATATTCAACCTAAAAACTTTAGAAAAATCAGGAAGAATAAGAAGAGGAGCATTGGTCAAATTTTCTTTCAAGGTGTTCAAAAGCAACGTCTTATGAATGACCTCATTTAAAAATCACATTCTTTTTTACTAATTCATTCAAAGGGGCAGCAATAGCACAGAAGTCCTCCATAAATCTCCGATAGAAGCTTGCCAAGCCATGGAAGCTTCAAACTTCATTTGCATTCTTGGGAGTTGGCCATTCTCTAATGGCCTTCACTTTCTCTTCATCAACTTTAAGTCCTTTAGCACCTAATAAAACCAAGAAACACAACAGTATCCATGCAAAAGGAACATTTTTCTAAATTGGCATAAAGCTTATTTTCTCTTAAAAGTCCAAACATATCATGTAAGTGTTTCACGTGATCATCTAAACTCCTGAAATACATTAAAATATCATCAAAATAGACAACCATATACTTTCCAATAAATGGACGAAACATATGATTCATCGAACTCATGAAACTACTAGGTGCATTAGACAAGCCAAAAGGCATAACTAACAACTCATACATCCCGAACTTAGTTTTGAAAGTAGATTTCCACTCATCACCCTTTTTCATGCAAATTTGATGGTACCCACTTCTAAGATCAATTTTAGAAAATATACAGGAACCATGTAACTCATCAAGCATATCATCTGAACGAGGGATAGGGTAATGATATTTCACCATGATTTTATTGATGGCTTTGTAGTCAACACACATTCTCCATTTGCCATCTTTCTTGGGAACAAGTATAACCGGCACAGCATATGGGCTCAAGTTTTCTCTCACAAAGCCCTTTTTCAAAAGCTCTTCAACTTATCTTTGGATCTCCTTAGTTTTTTGGGATTGGCTCTATACCCAGGCCTATTTGGAATTAAAGCTCTAGGAAGGAAGTCTATATGGTGCTCAACGCCTCTTAAAGGGAGCAATCCATCAGGAATGTCCTCTGGAAATAAGTCATTGAAGTCCTGCAACAAAGACACAACACTAGACGGCAAAGATGGATCAAGCTCATTAATAGTTAAGAAAACATCTTTATATAAAAGTATATAAGATTCTTCACATTTTAAAGCTCACTTGACCTCACTTTTCTAGCAAATAAAGTCACTCTCTTTCTTCATTTTTCTCACTCGTTTTATTTTTCTCTCCCTTTTTCTTTCTTTTCGACCTCTCTCTCTTTCTTTTCTTTTGCTCTCAATTTGCATTCTTTCCAAATCTTCACTTGATCCTCATAAGCTTGAATTTGCCTAAGAGGTTTCAACACTATAATATTTTTACCATGGAAAGGAAAAGAATAGCAATTTTTGTATCCATCATGCCTAACTTTCATATCAAATTGCCAAAGCCTACCAAGCAAAACATGTCCAGCATACATAGCTTAACATCACATAAAATTTCATCATGATACTTGCCAATAGAAAGTGCAATCATCACTTGTTTGGTAACTTTCACCTCACCACAATCATTTACCCATTGCAATTTATATGGTTTAGGATGTTTCAAAATAGGCAAATTAAGCTTGTAAACAAGTAAAGTGCTAGCAATACTAGTACAACTACCGCCATCTACGATCATGCTACAAACTTTACCATTAATGAGACACTTGTACGAAAGATGTACTCACGTTGCTCTTCTTCAAGATCCTCTTTTGGTTGGATATCAAGGACATGCCTAGGCATAAGGGCTTCACTAACCTCAGCATCACAATCAACATTGGAAGCATCCATCAATAGAGGCAGATCATCAAAATCATCATTGTCACTATTTTCACTAGCAACATCACCATTCTCAAGCAAAATAATAGTTCTTTTGCAAAGGCATTGTGAAGCAATATTACCAAAACCTTGACATTTAAAGTACTTAACTTTATAAGAAGGATTAGAAGAAGAGGGTTTAGTCATTTTTACCCTTAGGATTTAGAGTATAGAATTTAGGCTTAATTTCCTCCTTTGGATTGATGTCTCTCTTGGATTTGAAGGAATTTTTGGACTCCTTCAAGCTTTTCTTGCAAGAACTTGATCCAACATCATTTTGGATCTTTAACTGCTTTTATACCATAATGGCCTCATGCAACAACTCGTCCATGTCAAGAAAATTTTGCAGCTCTACAATGAAAGCAATTTTAGGGTGCAGACCATCAAGAAATCTTCTCATGGTAGCTTCCATGTTTTCCTCATCAATGTCCCTAATCATGATGATCTCCATCTCTTGGTGGGACTCTTCAACACTCATAGATCCTTGCCATGATCTTTGCAGCTGCTTGAACAAGTCTCGATAGTAATGACTTGGAACAAAGTGCTTTCTCATGATAGCTTTCATTTCTTGCCATGTGGGTATTGGTCTTTCATGATTCTGCTTTTTATTTACTTGCAATTGATCCCACCAAATACATAGTCATAAAATTCAACAGCAGCAAGTTTTATCTTTTTCTCTTCACTATATGTTTGACAGTCAAATAAATGTTCTGTTTTCCTCCCACTCTAAATACAATTCAGGATCATTTTTCCTTGAAAAGAAGGGATTTTCAATTTTATGCTGTCAAGTTCATTATGAGAAGGAGGTTGTTTGCCTTTCCTAGTGTTGGGGCCTTCATCCTCGAATTGCATATCTTCATCTTCTTCATGAAACGTCCTTATAGGACCTTTGGAGTTTGACATGAATTGGATGTCATCCAACCTAGCATTCAACCTCCGAAATTGATCTTGCACAGCCTTCGTAAAGCATTGAGATCTTGCTCATATTATTCATCTTCTCGAAACATGTTTATAAACTGCAAAATGTTAGTGAACAACAAAAAACAATATGGATCTCACCACTCAACCTCACGTGTATACACTCAATAGATGCCAAACCACTCATGTATCACACAAAAATTGGCTTTTTTCTATAATGCAAATACTCTTGCCTTTTACCACTCAACTTACTTTCTAGAATATCCTTATTTGAAACAAGACACAATCAAATAGAAGCAATCAAACCAAGTGGCAGCTAAGACTAGAATCCGAAAATAAAATTCTTAAAGAATCCAAAAGGGGAAATAGGCTGTGGAAAATAAAGAAGAAGTAAAGGAGACAAATATATAAAAGGAAAGAAAAATGATGGGAAAGTGGAGAAAGTTGGAAACCAAGTAAAGGAAAAATAGTATTAAGAATGAATTAAGGAAGTGATTACCTCAAGGAAAGTCACAAACTTGAAGTAAAAGAAAGATGAATGAGGCAAGAAATAAAATAGGAAACTAAAGGCAAAATAGGAAAGTAATTGAAATAGTAAAGTGAAGCAAATAGGAAAGTAAGCAAGTTCCAAGCAATACAAAAGAGGAAAGTACTTGCAATTCAAGTTCAACCAATAGGAAAGATGTTATCTTTACTTGATTGCAATTAGGAAGGTAGCAAACCTGGACTCCACTTCTCTAGAAATTGCAACACACACACTCTAATTGTTTTCTTCTTTTTTTGACAAATTTTTTTCTTTTTTCTTTTTGAATAATTTCTTATTTTTTATTTTTGATGTATTTCTTTTTTCTCTTTTTTGACTTCTACTTCCTTTTTTTTCAGAAGTTGGATACTCTCAAATTTTGACTTAGTGTAACTTGCTATAGAAAGCTTAGATTTCAATGATTCCAAAATGAGGAGAAAGAAGAAATTCTGAACTTGAAGAAATACCTATTAGTCAATCAAAATCTCAAACAAAAAGTGAAAAAAAAATAGTGAATGAAAAATGGACAGAAAAGAGGAACGAAAATAAACAACAAAAAGATAGTTATTTGAGATCTAGCAACCAAAGCACTCTGATACCAAATGATGGGAGACCCAATAGGAACTTGTCGTAGAGAACCTTAAACAAGATAGAACTATGCCCGGGAACAACTAGAATCAAACACACACGGGAGCACAAGAAACAAGATTGAAAAGATAGAAACAGAACACAAATAGAAAAGGGGTTAGAAGAATGTTGGTCAATGGAAAAAACCCTAGGAGAATTTGTCTCTTAGAACCCTAGCAAGAATGTTGGTCAATAGAAAGAACCCTAAGAGAACTTGTCTCTTAGAAATCTAACCTTGAAACGCCACAAAAGAAGACTACTCCTTCGATAAGTCAAGTATTCTCAAAGAATACAAAGAAAGCAAGAATGCTCCCAATAAAAATCCCCTTCCAAAGCACATAGAGGGTGCCTGTTTATAGGAAAACTTCCTAACTTAATGTCCTAAATAAGAAACTAAGTAAAAGGAAACAAATCAAATCCTAAAAGGAAACAAAATAAACTTAGAAAGGTGTTAAACAAAAAGGGAACTAATTAGAACATGATCTAAATATATTAGACCTTATAGATCATGTCCTTCTTCTTATTTTTAAGTGGCACATGGTTGTCACATGGTATTTTGAGTGAGTTCTCCCAATTGGACTTCATGTGGACCTTTGAACACTTCATATTGGGCTTCAAGGAGTAAGACAATGCCTCTTGGACCTTTCTGAGATGAAATCTGACTCAACAACATGAGTTCTATCTCTTGAAGGTCTTGGATCAAACAATTCAATGCTTGCTTCATTGCCTTACCCCTAGCTATTGTCATTGCGATGCAACTCACCAAGACAATGGAGACTTGAGGATGCCAATGGGACCAATTACAAGGTCACGCTCCAACAAGCTCAAGGCACAATTTTAGATTTATGCACAAGCCTTTGTTTCACAAGAACTTCAAGAAGTTTTGTTAATCAAGCTTAGGGAAGAGCTTAAGGACATGCCTAAGTGTGTGCACATTGGAGTTATCAAACCAAGAGGGCTAACACTTAGCCAATTTTCACAAGCACAAGTCTAATTAATGGGTTTGTGCTTATTTTATCTTGTAAAGGGCATGTGGACATCTTTTAGACTTTTTCATGGGCTGATTTGTGTTAAGTGTGCATGTGCTTCATTAAAAAAGTCATATGCATGTTTTATTTTAAGGAACCAAGCATGTGGGCCTAGTTTAAAAACCCAATTCTCCCCTCTTAAGTTAGTCTTCTATGTTTTCTTGTTTCCTTATCCTATTTGGACTAAAATTAGGCAATTTTAATTAGTTTTGAAGCCTAAATCCATGTGGGATTTGTTTTTGGGCAGATTTGTTTCAAGAAAGCTTTTTTGGATGTTTTGGGCTTTCTTTAGGGTTTTTAGGTTACCTTTGTTAGGGTTTGTATTGTACAAGGGTATTTAAACCCTTGCTTTATGCTTGAACTTCAGATTAGACGTGAATAAAAATCGGAAAGTCATCTTCAAGAGAGAATTCAGATTCTTGCTTGTTTTACCTTAAGGATTGATTCAAATTATCAAGTTCTAAATTGTGCCGTTAATTCAATTCTTGCAATCTTTATACTCTTTATTACCAATTCCTTGCTATTTTTAGAGGTGAAGGGTCATGTTAGATTGATTGAATTTAGGTATTAGGAACAATCATTGAAACAGAGTTGATCTAGACATTGACTCTAGGTTGTTGCCGTATTACATTGGGCCTCCAACATCTTGTAATGGATCTTTAGGAACATTAAACTTGAATCTTGGGCCTTTGATATGGAATTTCGGTTAGCCCCTTGCCTTGCACATTCATACTTCAAATCTGATCCAATTTTAGCTCCTAAGCCTCCTTTTGCAATCTCATGTCCATGTAAGTCATATCCTAGCTTCCTTGAGGCGGATTACACTATGTATGCTTCTCTTCTTGTCTTTCACATGCCCATGGTTATCCATCATTATGCCATTTCAATATAACAATACCAGGCATGGCTATGGTGTTTGATATAGTATACACTTACACCTGTATACATATCAAAGTAGGATCTACTTTGATAATTAAGTTTACCATCAATATAAATACACAATGTTTGTATACATAAGTTCAAGTATGAATTATATACATGGCAAGTATAGAGGTGTAAGTCACCACATTTCATGATGTCACTACATCTAATATCACTATGTTGGATGGAGGCTCTTGACATTTGGTCATATCACTTGCAGTCCCTAGTAAGGGTAATGCCATACAATTGTACCATACCTGTCAACATACTTGACCTATAGGCTATGCACAACTAACATCTACAGAGTTGGCTTTGTTATATGATTAGGCTTCCAATCCCATTATGGTCATATGTAACCATTGGTCAACTATATCTATATAGTGACATGGGAACACACATATGTTGTCGTGACGTTGATGTATATTATAGGTCATATAGACCTAGCGTGTATCATATTGGAGCAAATCCCCTACCTTGTACTATGGATATAAACATATGATATCATCAACATTATTATACACTTATGTACAATATAACATCTATTATTAGGGGTTATATGTATCACCTAATAACACTGCATGGGTATTATAATACCATGTTGTATATACTGAACAAGTGTCATGGGGTATACTAATGGGCAAGGGTATGTAAAGATGTAATGGTCATATTAATGTGATATAATATAATGTTACATATCTGCATGTAAGTTATATGTATTTATACCTTACAATAACTACCTATTACAATGTATATGATAATACTACCACTGTAACCTCACAATGTTTAGAAATGTGACATACATGATGGGTTGTGTTATATACAATATTAAGCCATGGTAGTCATATCGTAGACATATATAATTAATGTGTACCTTAAGGTCTAACATATCCATTAGATATGGGTGCCTAACCATGCACACCATTATAGGAAGTATGGATCATTTACAAGCTACTAGATCACTTTATGACATAGGAGAGGTTTTTATAGTTATAATTGTAGTATAAATCACATATCCCAGTTGTACACCCATATGGTAACGGTAATATTGTATCATAGTGGTATACATTTATTTTCTAATGTATAGTGGTAACATGATACTTGTACACATTATATTATGGTGTACTATAAGTGATATACAACTTAGATACATGGATATACCAGGGCTTGACAACATACATAATTTTTGATATCAGGGCCCATATATTACAGGAACACTGACTGATCCTATATATAGCATTATAGGACATGAATTGACCCATCCCATATGGCAAGGTATGTATGACACAACCATCATACATACCATGTCCATGATAAGGATAATGTTATGTATCTAGCATGTGTTGGTACCCTACTGATGACATCCCTAAAATATCCAACTCTAGTTAATGTCTTCTAAGTATCATCAGGTTTTCATGATAATGAATGACAGTGACATAATATCATAACCATGTTATATGATGGTTATGATATCCATGATTACTTGTATATTACTGTACAGGTTAGACATATTTGATTACTTGAATGTATATTACAATTATTATGAGCACGTTAAATATAACAGGCACATACATTACCATATGTACCACATCTCATAATTGAGTATGGCATATAAATTTATGTGCCTGGTGGTACAACCTTATATACAAGCACATTGAATGTGCATAGGTAACCTATACAAATATTGACCTAGTATGGTAACCTTCATACCATTACAATAAATATATGATATAATATATACATGGTACCTTAATATACTATCCAGTGATTAAATGTGTTATTGACAGTATATATGTAATACTCAAATACCTAGATTATACTCTTTTGGATGTGGTATAACATTATTGGATATGCAATATTTGTAATGAAATTTGGAACTATGTATTGGCAGGGTGATTTCTAGTCATGCACATACATCTCTATTTTGACATAAAGGTTTTTGGTCATAATACATGGGTTGATATTCAATGGGTACATACATATAATCACAAACTGAAATACCCACATTATTGGTATGACATAATTTGTGCTAAAGATAGCACATAACTAACCTAACATATATAATGTATGGTACTAATAGGTTATCCTTCAATAGTATCCAGATGAGTATAATGGAATATTAGTATACTCAGTATAACATTTGGGACAGTAACATATTGCTAATGTATTACTTTATACAGTAATAATATATAAAACGTGTTACCATACCATGTATTAATAACTATGATAATAATACAATATGCACTATTATTATGTACGAAATCACATATTAATAAATGGTAATTGTTATATGCTCTTGTCAAACCCATGTACATCATTGGGGATGGTATAACCCACCTACATAGCTAATCATAGACAATTGCATTCTTTAGTGAGAAGTTGAATAGAGCCTATACCTGATGTCCATTCCAAAATGTTTACGTATGTAACTTATTCCATTCAGCTGGTATTAGTAACACACATATGATATAGTGTGTACATTCTTATGTGACATGTGGGATGCTAACCTTATAAAAATTATTGGAGACATCCATGGGAATGCACAGGTATACCGTAATTAAGAGCACTGGTTTATACATTGACCTATAGATGGTGCACTGTAATATAGGTAAATAGATAATTAACATATACTATGGTATGAGAACCTTTAATAATTTTAGAAGGCATATGATAACTATTGGTAGTATTCCCATGGTCTAAATGTGACCTATGCAGATGTTTCACATTTATTACCATACATATCCATAAACAACATACCCTACTTGTATATAGGTGTCAGTCAATTTGATTGTATACATACTACTATACATATGTCATGGATACTTATCATATTATGTACCTTAATTGGATCTGACAGGTTATACTATCATAAAATACATGTATGGTATAAGGATGCCATATTATTAATGTATTGGCATACGACTGTTGGAACATATGTCTACCATATGGTGGAGTATATACCAATGGGCACAGACTTATAACTGTTATGCTCTTGTATTAGAGCTCTATGATGTCCATAAAGCCTATTGGTTTGAAGTATAATGTGCAACCATTATACCCGCAATCATTGAATATAGGAATGGTATAACCTATGGGTATGTATTCCACATGTAAACATAGGATATAACATTATAATACATAATGTATTATTGGTAACCATTGGACTCAGTCAATATAACATCCCATTTATGGTATAGTATGCACCCAAATATCGTAGTGATATTTATGACTATTTATGCTAACACCCAGTCCTGACAAATGACTGGGTGTTATATCACATGATATAATAACACTCATAATATATGGTAACCTATATTATGAGTGTTATAGATATTACAATTATGCAGGCCATAAGTGGGATGTATGCATAAATGGGGTACCCATATGGTACATACCTTATGTTAGGTATACCTAAGGGCATATTGTGTATTGGTTGACTATAACCAATTCCTATTATGGTAATTGGTTATATATCTGTATGTTATGTAAGTGCAATGATATAATTTGGGTTTTATCATATGTGAGTATACATGTCATATATTAGAATGCAACATAGATACATAAGATTGTAATACCCACACTTCTTAGTATGCATGTAGTGATACATGGGTGATCATTAACACTCATGTCCCTAGGTTATAACCATATGGTAAGTTATCATATACCTATGTAAGTACCCACCTGTTGCAAGGTATAGTTGTATTACATTTAATAGCAGAGTGGTATAATATTATGCCTTTGAACTATGGGTATTAATGGGTACACACATCCATATAGGTAATAATAATACCATTCACTGTACATGAATGGTATAACCAAATGGAATTAATCCTTATCCTTTGGAATAGTCAACTTTGGCCCATGGGAACTATACCCTGCACTATTATTATTATACATCCCATATAATACTGGCACATGTGTATAAGCTATCATATGATGTAACATATCATCTGGACACTATTGATGGACTATACCCTCCATGATTGAGAGGGTGACTGATATCTCAACTGTTAACCACTATATGTAATATGGTAATCGATATCCATGGTTGTCTTATACATACATGGCCTAACAGAGGATTTGGTTATAGTCATCCCCCACTGATACATGGCGATGTGGAACCCCAAGACCCTTAATCGACTCTTAGAACTCGTTACCAACCAAATCAGAAATCGTTTCTGAACAAAGCAATCAGATTATGATTTGTTCTTACACCCAATAACACTTATGAAAAGAACTCAAGTTAATTTTCAGAAATCCCCTTGAACCCCAATCAATTAAGCACTTAAGAACACAAGAAATAGGAATTAAAATTGATAAAAAAAGATAAACTCAATTGCAATCAATAAGAGCACCTTACGTATAAACATAAAAGAAAGCAAAAACTCTCTCTATTCAGATATGAAATTTTCGAATCACGACTTGACTACTATTACATCCGAAAATAGCCTTTTTAATAGGCATTACAATGCAAGACAAAACATTAAAAATTGAATAAATGTCTTCAGTGGTAGTAAAGATCATGGCTGATGTGGAGAAAGTGGTGGAGAAGGTGGGTGAGATGAAAAGACAATCTTCAATGTTGAGAGAGAGGTGGTGCTGGAGAGAAGATGGATAGGTGAATATGACAACTGCAAAAACCCTAAAACATGCTTAATTAAACCTAAACCTAATGGGTTTAAGTAAAAATAACAAGGGGCTCATATATTCTAACTTTAAATGCTAAATTGGGCCCATAAACTATGTCTGAAATAGAAATAACTAAAACCAACATGGCCCACTTGAAATGTGGCCCATTTCACTTATTCTAACCCAAAGGAGACAAATAAAAATAACTCAAAACAAATAAACCCAAATTTGACCCAAAACAAGCTCAAAAAACACAAACACTCCAAACTAGTCTTTTAGCCCAATTATGTAAACATGCTTAGGCTCCAAAACATTTCCATATATGGACTTTCCATATTTGGACAGCCAACTTTCAACATGGTTTTGCACATAAATTTGGGGTTGCTCTTTCAGACGCTTTGCTCGGGACCTTGTGACTAGACCGACAAAACTTTCCATATTGGGAAAACCTTCCATGTTGGCACTTGAATGATCTTGTTTTCCTTGAATGGTCTCAGTATGATTTCCCATGGTATCTCCTTGAACTTTAGCACCATTTTCCAAATTTGGTGAAGTTTCCTTATTTGGAACCCGAAAGCTTTCCATATTTGGAATCAGTTCTAAATCACCTTGATTGCTTCTTGTAGCATTTTGAGTGCCATTTGTATCATTTCCCCTCCCCTCAAAATGATTCGTCCTCAAATCTTCACCTTCATCAAAATCGAAAGGAGACAGGTCATATACATTAAAGGACCCGAAAGCTTTCCTTGCGCATTTGCACCTATACCCAATCTCCTGGTTCAAAGGTTACCATGCGCCTTCCTTTGTTCACTTGGTTAGCAACTTGTTGATTTCTCTTCTCAATCCTTTCTCGTGTGTTATTGTGAATGCCTTAACCATTTCAGCCTTCTTAAGCCCATCTAAGTTAGAAATCTCACTTAAAGGAATAGGCACAAGATCCAAAGGGGTTAGTGGTTTAAAACCATAAACAATCTCAAAAGGAGAAAAAACAAGTAGAAGAATGCACACTTCTATTATAAGCAAACTCAACAAATGGCAAAAGTTCTTCCCAAGTCTTTACACTCCTAATTAAAGCATGCTAAAGGTACTAAGAGTCCTGTTCACTACTTCAGTTTGACCATCAGTTTGAGGGTGTGATGAAGTAGAAAATAATAACTTAGTCCCAAGTTTAGACCAAAGTACATGCCAAAAATGACTAAGAAACTTAACATCTTGGTCAAATATAATAGTCCTAGGAATGCCATGCAAATGTACTACCTCGCGGAAAAACAGATCGGCAATTTTAGATGCATCATCAATTTTATGACATGGAACAAAGTGAGCCATTTTAGAAAAACGATCCACTACAATAAAAATGGAATCTCGTCCTTTCTTAGTCCTTGGCAACACCAAAACAAAATACATAGAAATATCAACCTAAGGATGACTAGGAACAGGTAATAGCATATATAATCCATGTGGTTGAACTCTAGACTTAGCTTGCCTACATGATATGCAACGTGAACATATTTTCTCAATGTCTTTGCACATATTTGGCCAAAAGAAATGCTCATGCAACATACTTAATGTTTTGTCTATACCAAAATGTCCCATGAGTCCTCCACTATATGCTTCACGAACAAGCAATTCTCGAATTGAACTATTAGGCATGCATAACTTCCCTTTCTTAAATATAAATCCCTCATGCCTATAAAAATCATGGAATGCAGCATATTCGCAAGCAACATACACATTTGAAAAATCAGCATCATACGCATATAGTTCTTTCATGTGCTCAAATCCCAACAACTTAGAAGAAAGAGTTGAAATCAAAGAATACCTTCTAGAGAGGGCAACAGCTACAACATTCTCTTTCCTTTGCTTATATTGTATCACATATGAGAAGGATTCAATGAATTCCACCCATTTCACATATCACTTATTCATCTTACTTTGCCCCTTCAAATGGAGCAATGATTCATGGTTGGTGTGAATTACAATTTCTTTAGGTAGCAGATAATGTTGCCATGTTTCTATTGCCCTCACCAATGCATATATATAAGTTGAGTAGTTGAGTTGTGTTCCATTTAACTTCTCGTTGAAATAAGCAACCGTTATTTTTTTTCTTGCATCAAAACAGTACCTATACCAATCTCGGAAGCATCACATTCGATTTCAAAAGTTAAATCAAAATTAGCCAGCCTCAACAATGGTGCATTACTCAACTTATCCTTTAATAATGCAAATGCATGCTCTTGCTCTTTAACCCAAATAAAACCCTTGTCTTTTTCATGATTTTAGTCAGTGGGGTAGCAATTGCACTAAAATCTTTGACAAATCTCCTATAGAAACTTGCCAAACCATGAAAACTCCTTACCTCACTAACATTCTTAGGTTTCGGCCATTCATGTATAGCCTTTACCTTTTTGCTATCTACTTCAATTCCTTTTGCACTCACCACATATCCCAAGAAAATGATGCAGTCAATGCAAAATGTACACTTCTTCATGTTAGCATACAATTGAAATTTGCGCAACACTTTAAACACATATTTTAAATGAATGACATGTTTTTCAATAGATTTGCTATACACTAGAATGTCATCAAAATAGACAATTACAAACTTGCCAATAAATTCTCGTTAAACATAGTTCATTAAAAGCATAAAGGTACTTGATGCATTAGTTAAGCCAAATGGCATTACCAACCAGTCATATAATCCATGTTTAGTGTTAAAGGCAGTTTTCCATTCATCACCAGGTTTCATTTTAATTTGGTGATGCCTGCTCTTCAAATAAATTTTAGAAAAGATGCATGCGTCATGTAACTCATCCAACATATCATCAAGTCGAGGTATAGGATGTCGATATTTTACCATAATTTTGTTGATGGCTCTGTAATCCACACACATACGATAACTTTCTTCCTTCTTTGGTACCAACAAAACGGGTACTGTACATGGACTTAAGCTCTTTCTTATGTGTCCTTTCTCTAAAAGTTCTTCCACTTGCTTTTGCAATTCTTTAGTTTCCTCAGGATAACTTTTTTGGTTGGTCTATTTGGTATGGCAACCCCGGGACGAGATCGATTTGATGTTCAATTCCTCGCAAAGGTGGTAAACCTTTGCTATATTCCTGCAAAACATCAATCACAACACTAGGCAAAGTAGGGCCAAGATCATTAGTTGAAAAATAAGCCTCTTTGTACAAAAGTACAAACATTGGCATATTTGTCATCAAAGCTCTCGTAATATCCCTCACTTTTGCATAGAAATTCACTTTTCTCTCTTCTTTTCGCTCATTGCCTGAATTATCCTCATTCTTTTTCTCTTTTGATTTGCCTTCTATTTTTCTCTCACACACCTATTCAAATACTCATCATTCATTACTCTCCTATCCCATTGACATGGTCTACCCAACAACATACGACTAGCTTGCATTGGAACCACATCACATGTAACTTCATCACTATACTTTCCAATTGTAAATGGCAACCATACTTGTCTTTGGACTCTCACTTCCCCACTATTATCAAGCCATTGTAATTTGTAAGGTCTAGGGTGTTTAGTGGTTTCTAGTCCCAATTTATCAACAAATAATGTACTAGCCACATTCACACAACTACCCCTATCAACAATCACAATACACACTTTCCCACTAAGCATCTAGTATGAAAGATATTTTCTCGTTGTAGTCTCCCCCCTCTTAGTCTTCTTTATATTGTGCACTCAAAGCATGCCTAGACACCATCAATCTACCCTCCATAGGTAACTCCCCATCACTACAATCCTCCAAGGGAGGCATCTCATCATCGACATCACTCTCATCGCCGGTTTCAACCTCACCACCACGCATCTCCATTACTCTTTTGTTTGGGCATTGCGAAGCTATGTGACCAAATCCCAAGCATCTAAAACATTTGATATATCTATTCCTATTAGTTTGCGAAGTAGAAATACCTTTGTTTTTGTTGTCGAATGGTTTTTTTGGCTTGGTTTTGTCATCTCTTTTGAATTGGCAGCCTTGTTATCATTCCTCCAATTCGACCTCCATGTGGAATTTTGAGTCGAATATGTACAATGGCATACTCACTAAACTCTATGGTAGCAAGCTTTACCTTCTTTTCTTCTGAGTAATTGTGACACTAAAAAATCAGCTCCGCCTTTCGTTCCTATTCCATGTATGCATCGGGATCATTCTTGCCTAGAAATGATGGAATTTTCATTTTGATACTTCCTAGGTTTCTGTCAAGATCATTTAGGCCCCTCCTTGCTCTGCCATAGTTTTGGCCTTCATTTATCATGGTAGCTTGATCATCAAACTCTTCATTATATTCATTGTCAATTGGAGGTGTTCATTATCTTCTCAGACTTGGAACATTTTGGGCAGCCCCCTTGTCAATTCTTTCATTCATGTCCCTCATCATGATTTGCATTCTTTGGAGCTCCTGTTGCATAGCTTTTAGAATGAAAGCTTGATCTTGTTTCTCAACTCCACTTTCTTGAGAATCCATGTTCAATCTAAAATTTCAACAAAGATAACAACAAAATAATCCTCACAAACACTCCCTCACGTGTTTACTCTCGTAATAATGACACACCTCTCGTGTTTTCACCCAAACTTGGCTCTTTCCCTCTTTTTATCTCACACACTCCTGCCTTTTACCACTCAAGCAATCTTTCGATGTTTATACTTAAGGGACAAATCAAACAGCAATCAAATATCTTAATGCAACCAATTTTACTTAATAATTTGCAAGGAAATCCTAAACAAAGAACGAAAACACACAAAATACTAGAAGCAAAATTGACGCAACCAACAAATTGAAAACACACACTTGAATTACCAATACACTGATGATTTTTTTTATTTAGGCAGCAATGAAACAATGTTACAGCCTTTTAATGTAACAGATGCAAATGGGCAGATTCAATAAAAGAAAACTAAAGGATACAAGCAAATGACAAATCTGGAATTTAATTATTAGAAACTTGAAATTCCCAAATGGAACCTCAAATTATCACTCAAAACACTCTAAATAAAGTAAAGTACAGATTTTGCCAGCAACCAAACTCAATTGAAATGAAGCAGATATGAACAGCCCCAAAAAATGCACTAATTATACTCAAACTGTTCTGAAATATTAAAACACCCAAACAGCAGCTATAATCACGTTTTCCCTTGAACTTTTTAATGTATTTCAGTATATTTGAAGCCAGAAAAAATGAAGCAGCAGTTGTTCAGCTCAATTGCACATTTTGGATATGTAAGATCTTGAATTTTTTTTGTTTTTGGCGCAAACAAGCCAAATAGAATGAAAATTTTGTTGTGCAGTTAATACGGAATAAATACTTACTTGATTGGAACCAATGCTTTGATACCGAATGATGTCGAACCCCAAGACCCTTAATCGACCCTTAGAACTCGTTACCAGTCAAATTAGAAATCTTTTCTCAACAACGCAATCAGACAATGACTTGTTCTTAAACCTAAGAACACTTATGAAAAGACCTCAAGTTAATTTTCAGAAATTCCCTTGAACCCCAATCAATTAAGCACTCAAGAACACAAGAAATAGGAATTAAAATTGATAACAAAAGATAAACTTAATTGCAATCAATAAGAACACCTTGCGCATAAACATAAAAGAAAGCAAAAACTCTCTCTATTCAGATCTGAAATTTTCAAATTACAACTTGACTACTATTACATCCGAAAACAGCCTTTTTAATAGGCATTACAATGTAAGAGAAAACATTAAAAATTGAAATAAATGTCTTCAATGGTAGTAAAGATCATGGCTCATGTGGAGAAAGTGGTGGAGAAGGTGAGTGAGATGAAAAAACAATCTTCAATGTTGAGAGAGAGGTGGCTGCTGGAGAGAAGATGGACAGGTGAATATGAGAGCCACAAAAACCCTAGAACATGCTTAATTAAACCTAAACGTAATGGGTTTCGAATGGCCTTAAGTAAAAATAACAGGGGGCCCATATATTCTAACTTTAAAAGCTAAATTGAGATCATAAACCAAGTTTGAAATATAAATTACTAAAACCAATGTGGCCCACTTAAAATGTGGCCCACTTGAAATGTGCCCCATTTCACTTATTCTAACCCAAAGGAGACAAATAAAAATAGTCCAAAACAAACAAACCCAAATTTGACCCAAAACAGGCTAAAAAAACACAGACACTCCAAACTAGTCTTTTAGCACAATTATGTAAACATGCTTAGGCTCCAAAACATTCCATATGTGGACTTTCAATATTTGGACAGCCAACTTTCAACATGTTTTTGTACATAAATTTGGAGTTGCTCCTTTAGACGCTTTGCTCGGGACCTTGTGATTAGACCGATAAAGCTTTCCATATTGGGAAAACCTTCCATGTTGGCACTTGAATGATCTTGTTTTTCTTGAACAGCCTCATTATGATTTCCCATGGTATCTCCCTACACTTTAGCTCCATTTTCTAAATTTGGTGAAGTTTCCTTATTTGGAACCCGAAAACTTTCCATATTTGGAATCAATTCTAAATCACCTAGATTGCTTATTGTAGCATCTTGAACGCCATTTGTATCACATGGCCTTTATAAGTAACGTATAAGGGATATCTTGATGTACCCACGAAGATAACCCTGTATACAGTATCGGTGCCCATGTATCGATAGGATATATAACACATACTCAACCATAGGACTATCACTCCATGGAATTGCAAGAATAGGATGTAACATGTGGTAAATGGGGTATATGTTAGTATGCACATAACAAACCATAGTTAACATCCAAGAACATAGGAGGATATGACAATATTGTACATGGGCTCACATATTGCATAACAAATGTTTTGTATGCATGTACTCATACAATTATCTTGGAACCTATATAGTATCTCAACCATATACCAACACTATATGGTTAAGATACTATATGACTGTCATATCCCCTGTATATATTGGGTATACAAAGGATATGACAGTTATATAACATATGCTTGTATGCACGATACCTATAAGCATATACTTTAGAATATTACCATAGGGTTATTAAGAATGAACCATGGTATATGTGTTAGGTGTAATATTATATACAATATACATGGGCAATATATGGGCACTTATATTCATACTTATAATACATTCCCATTACAATGTAAAAGGCTCATATGTAGGGACTATCCTGGTACCAATTATTATAGTATGGTACTTGACATAGGATGACATGAACAGGTGTGTACCTTTATAGTGGCTAGCATTTATGTAAAAGGCTCGTATCCCGTGGTTTGTAGTACATAGTTGAGTGCAAAGCAAAATCGTAAGACAGTTAGATATATTATGCCTTATACATTAACTATACGATAACATATATAATCCTATGACCATACCTCAATTATACATAGTAGGAAGGGGATGACCCTATCCTATGCAAATACCTTGGATGTATAATACCCTATGTGTGCATTATGTTAAGTATACAAAAGCTTGCAATATGTGTATTGTATACATGGCCTGATTGTATGCATTATGTCCTGATTACAGTATACTAATCAGGTTATGGTGCATACACAGGTTAACCATAATGATATCCCTATAGTATAATACTACATAGATATCATACCACCACATGGTATGACCCATACTTTATTAAATGCAACCATCATAACTAATAATGGCATATGGTTAGGTATATACATATCTATATAGGTATTTGGATATCAAAACATAATGTCATATACCCACGACATATTCCACAATTATAGTAAGTTATCCATATCATACCATGTCAACCTAGCATATCATTGTGTAAGGGAGCAACCTATGTATGTAACTTATGGGTTGATATGACATTTATACACCTGTACCATATAATCTGATATCTTTCACCTATTCTTTGTCTTCAAATTAGTTTTACATATATTACACTCGGCATATCATACATGATTGAAGCTATATTACATACTGCTCCCTTAAATACTATTTATATAGGGTACACAATGCTATAGCCATTTATAGAGAATGTATTTTAGATACATATTTATACCTTAATCATGTATAGAACTTTATGTCATACCAGGGTATGTAACATACAGACCATGTTATGTGTATATCAATAGGATTATATATATCTCGCATGTACACTATATAGGATTATTAGTGTACTTTCTCATAACATACGTATTGGTATGACCTTGTACACTCCTTATGTATGCCAACACTAAATATATGGCAATTTACATATACCATTTATGTAACTATAGGTTCCAATTAGTATATAATACATATATATATGGCATATGGATGGTTTATTCTTGACTTTCTTGTTTTCTTTACATTAAATTGCATCTAGTTGTTTTTTTCATTCTTTCTTTAGGTTTCCTTTGTTTTTCTTTTTGATTCAAGTTGTTGTTGTGCTTATTTGGTTAGTAGTGATTCATTCAGACAAGTAAAACTATGGTAAAATCTAGAGTGGTAAAAGGCAAGAGTATGTAAGCTCATTTGACGGTAAAAGCCATCTTCTTGAGTGAAACACGAGGGTATCCATTCTAATTTTCCATTCTAATTTGGAGAGAAACACGTGAGAGAGTGTGAGAGGAGTTTTTCTAATGTGTTTTTGCAGGTTCTACATCATGATCAATTCAAAGGATAGTAAAGGTAGTGAAAAGGATGAAAAGAATAGCGAGGCTGATCAAAGCACATTCTTTACTTTCGAACCTATGAAACAACAATCCCAAAGGATTAAAAACTTGTTCAGGGATGTCAGTGATAAATTTAATAGACAAGACCAGGCCATTAGGAATTTACAAAGAGAGGCTTCAACTAATGGTGCAACAAGGAGGAAAAATGCTAGGCACCCAACTCTTGTACGCTATGAGTATGAAGATGAAAATGATGATGAGGAAGATGAAGAAGAGTGCCATAGGGTCAAAATTGGTGGAATAGGGGGACAGAATGATAGAGGAAGAGGAAGAGGCTATAGAGGCTGAGACAATGCAAGGGAAGGAGTGTATGAGTTTAAGTATTCTAGAATCAATTTTAGTGAATATGTCTTGTGGGTTCTCCAATTTAAATTCCTATTGAATAGGAATTTTGGCTTTTATGAAGGAAATCAAAGAGGGAATCAAGAGAGGGCAAGGGAGCAAGAAGAAAGACATCCTTAAGCCAATTCCAAAGCAAAGTTTTCAAGTAGGTTTCATGTTTATAATGGGATAATGAGACATTATGTTTTCTTTTTAGTCAAGAAAATAAATGATTTTTATTGGTTGATTAAT
>JANZXR010000003.1:10944704-10958374 GCA_027575705.1 Erythroxylum echinodendron
ATAAACATACTTGCTTGTACCCGTTATTATACATCAAAATTTGTATAACATACACAACCTCAATGTTACCCAATGTAATGCTAAAGTTACCCAGTACATTTGGATATATATGTCCATATTACGAAAAGTGTTACACACAAAATAAACATACTTGCTTGTACCCGTTATTATACATCAAAATTTGTATAACATACACAACCTCAATGTTACCCAATGTATGCATTTGTCATGGGTTATTGTATATACATACAATACATGTGTCTTGCACCTACATTGGGTAACTATGTTATCTGACGTACACCATCCAATGGATGGATACCATACTACTATTATTCAGTAACTAATTCCTTGCATACACGATATAAGATAACATAGTGATTTACCTCCATTAATTGACACCAAATGAGGTTGGTATGTGTGATACCATCACCAATATCCATATTACCCAATGTAAGTGATATAGATCAACTAGTTAGGTACATTAGGTCTCTCCATAATTGGTATATGGAAACCTCTCCTTGTGGAATACTTGAAGATATTCTGCATATCTCTAGGGATGACCACTGTAATTATAATTATAGTCCATCCAGATGGCCCATCTATGTCTATGGTCAAGAGATTATAATGTTCATGGGCTCAGCACATATTAGTTTTACATAGACATATGATATTCTAAAGGACTTGACACGTTTAATACAAATGTATCATGGCTATACGGGTAGCTAATTGCCCATGTTTAATATAACTAAATGTCGAATTTAGGGGATACTAAATTCTAACGTCTTTACACAAGCTCCAATACATTGGTAACTGATGTTGATGCAACTCACCAAAGCAAGGGAGACTTGAGAATGCCAATGGGTCCAATTACAAGGTCACGCTCCAACAAGCTCAAGGCACAATTTCAAATTTATGCACAAGCTTTTGTTTCACAAGAACTTCAAGAAGTTTTGTTGATCAAGCTTGGGGAAGAGCTTAGGGAGACGCCTAAGTGTGTGTGCACATTGGAGGTATCAAACCAAGAGGGCTAACACTTAGCCAATTTTCACAAACATAAGTCTAATCAATGGGCTTGGGCTTATTTTATCTTGAAAAGGGAGTGTGGACTTCTTTTGGACTTTGATATCGGATGATTTGTGTTAAGTGAGCATGTGCTTCATTAAAAAAGTCGTGTATGTTTTATTTTAAGGAACCAAGCGTGTGGGACTAGTTTAAAAACCCAATCTGCCCCTCTTAAGTAGTATTCTATGTTTTCTTGTTTCCTTATCCTATTTAGTGCCTGTTTGGATAAGCTTATATCAGTAGAACTTTTGTCAGTAGAGCTTTTATGAGAAGAGCTTTTCTAAGAAGCTAGTTGACTATTTAGCCATCATTTAAAAAAGAGCTTTTTTAAAAGCGCTTCACACAGTAACTGTTTGGCAACATAAAAATAAAAAGCACTTTTAATTTTCACTATATTTTATTTTGTAATAAAATTATTTATGAATATAAATATTATTTAAAATATATTAAACAATATGTAAAGCACAATATATTAATTATTATATAATTTTAAACCATATGAAACATAAATGAAAATATATCTAATCAAATCTTTTGTATGGATTATAACATAAGTAAAACTAATATCAAAAATAAATATTAAAAACATATAAAAAAGTCAAATAATATTATATAAATCTCAAAATAAACGTTAAGATGTGTTTGTGGGTATTGTGGGAATTATGTGTAAAACATAAGGGTAAAAGGAACTAAAAAATAGGCTCATTAATTGATTTAAAAATCTACCTAAAAAAGTGCATTTTTGAGAAGCTCCAAACTTGAGCTTCTTAAAAAGCTGTATTTTAGCTACTAAAAAAGCTATACTAAAAAGTGCTTTTTTATTTTACAGCCAAACACTCATTTTTCTTAAAAAAAAGCTTTTGCGGTAAAAAAAATGCTTATTCACCCTCCAAAAGCTCAACTAGACAGGCACTTAGACTAAGATTAGGCAATTTTAATTAGTTTTGAAGCCCAAATCTGTGTGGGATTTGTTTTTGGGCAGATTTGTGTCAAAAAAGCCTTTCTAGATGTTTGGGGCTTTCTTTAGGGTTTTTAGGTTATCTTTGCTAGGGTTTGTATTGCACAAGGGTATTTAAACCCTTGATTTATGTGTGCACTTCAGATGAGACGTGAATAAAAAAATTGGGAAGTCTTCTTTAAGAGAGAATTCGGATTCTTGTTTCTTTTACCTTAAGGATTGATTCAACTTATCAAGTAAGTTCTAACTTGTGGCATTAATTCAATTTTTGTAATCTTTATACTCTTTGTTACCAATTCCTTGCTGTTTTGGGGTTGAAGGGTCATGTTAGATTGATTGAAGTTAGGTAATGGGAGCAATCATTGACACCGAGGTGATCTAGACATTAACTCTAGGTTGTTGTCATATCAGATGTCCCTATTGCCACTATACGTCTTAAACTAATTATATACCATTCAACTGATGGACCAGATAACTTGTGCAAATAAACTATCACAAGTTGTTTATAAAACCAAGGTAGACCTACATGCATTATATGGTGTATCTAATAATGCAAAGGTCTATGTGTAGGTCAAATTGATATACAGAATACTTATGGTACTTGTGAATAGTATACCCACTACACAATACCATACCATTCATTAATGTATACATCAATGGCTACCATATTGGCAATGTCCACAATGATATATCAAGGGTACAAGACATGTATGCATATATTTATAAGCTGCATATAAATAGTACCATTGTGGTATCATGATGAGGTACATAATGGGTTTAACATACATAGTGCTCCTAAAACTATGGGTATTGGTATGATCTTACCAATACCCATAATCTTAGGAGCACTATGTATATGATCCCATATTAACACCTATATGTCATGTAATAACACCTACTATTACCACATCTGAATGGTATCTCACGTCATCATACCTGAGGGTATGTTATTTACACTTGGTTGCCTATAGTGGTAATAGTAGGTGTTATTACCACTATATATAGTCTATATTATTGTAAATGTATGCTCACTAATACCACCCATTATGTATATACTTAGGTATCAGTTCCAAGTGTGTATATAGTGGAAACTGGATATTGTTAGATAGAAATAATGTTACCAAATAGTTATTACAAGCATGTACCATATTAAGGTACTTAGGGTATTATTGTATGGTTATATTTGGAGTGATATGGGCTCTTGTGTTGGTGGTATACGTAATATGGATGTATACATTTGGTGTTACTAGAACATTATGTAATACCAGATGTATACATCGAAGCACTGGGTTGGCTAAAGATTTAAGGGATATATGTTACATAGTAGGGTATCATGTAATATGCGATATGGTATAATTACCATCTACATTGCATATATTTTGTATGTACCTAAATGGTAATGTCACACAATGGATATGAGATTGGTATGGTATGCATACACCTTATGGAAACTATGGTATCCATACACTCCAACCTATCTATAGGGTAATACATAGGTTGTACCATTTGTTACAATTGTACAATTCTACCACACACGTCAGGGTCAACCAAACATTTATTAGTTTGGATATGTATGACACAAACCACATTGTACATGCTAGGACTTATCCTAAACATGCCTAGGGTATAGTACCATATGACATACCTTACAGACCATTAGGTATAAGAGTTATACCAAATGACATACACTGGTATAATTTATGTCATAGACATGCATATGGGGTGTATGCATATGTCATATCCTAATTTGAACAATGTGTATACTGTACATTCATCTTATCTGTTATGTAGTGCCATATAATATGCATGACTATACAAACAACTAATATCTCAAATGTAATGACAGTGTATACAGTGGTTATATTAAGGAGTGCCAATCCTGTGGGCACAATTATACTGGCTACCCTTTGACTAATTTGATAGGTATACCTAGTTACACTATAATGCAATGTAGGTATGGTAATAGAGATCTATAAACAAAGATGAGTTAACATAATCTGTACTATTTTAACATGGTATAATCTAAAGGCGTATAGTGTACCATTCATATGTAATGCTTTCAATTACATTATCCAATGGATGTCATATAACTACATATAAAATATATCCATGTATTAATATTATAGACACTATACTAGTCCATATACATATTAATATATACAACATGCATAAAGGATCTAATAGTTATACCAAGGTGACCTATAATTTACCACTAGCACCTATCAAGGCCATAATAAAGTGTGACCACATGGATGATAATAGTATGCACCTTGATATATGGAATGCACATGGATACCCATTAAGGTACACCACATTCCAGGACAATGTACTTGAGTGGGCACATATGCATAAGTTAGTAATGTGACTATCATGATGTTTTGTGGTATACCAATGTATATTCTACCCCACTAACTATCTGACTATGGTTAGACATACCTATATGTCTAACAAAGATATATATACATTTAGTATACTACACGAGACATTATATAGGACCTTAATATGTACCTACTTGTATGCACAATATGGTTATTTCCCTTTTTTAAATTAGGGTACTAGTATGTGAATATATATAAGGATATAATCATTCTATATATTATGTGGTCTATAAAGGTATATATCTATAAAAATGCATTTGTAACAATGTGCTATGTATATGGGTGTAGTGTGATAACTTGGGGTAATATACTTAGTGTAAAATGTGGTTATATGTTTGATAGACTCAGGTGGTAACCCATCTATACCACTAAACATCATGATTTGTGTAACTCATAAATGGGGCCTTATATCAACTATCTATACATTATATAGTATGGGTGCTCATATATATATATATATATATATATATATATATATATAGGTTAGTTTACTGTAAGGTAACCTATATTACTTACACGAGTAAGCATAATTATACTAATATTGCATAGTTATACTAATATTGTTGCGTATCCCTGGCATATGGTTATATGCCAGGGGTATGCAACAATATTAGTATAATTATGCAATAGTACCCAAACCATTCTAACATATTATTATGTACCTACAAATAGGGGGTATACCCTTACAATATGGTAGTTATTACATCCACTATTGTTAGTAGGTATAGCCATTGATACATAGATGGCAAGTTAGTACCATAGGTGGATGTATTTATGGAATTTACTCTGGTATAATATGTAACAATAGTATGTACCCTGGTAGTAATGTATGTGGTAACCATATAGGGTGCCAAATGAGTTTATTTACACATTAGGTATACCTATAGTGTTATCAAGTGAACATTTGTACCAATATACTAGTCAAGGGAATAGTATATCCTATACCCACCAGTATAATGGCTTATAATGTGGTATGCCAAGAGTAATAGTCTATTATCCAAAGGTATATCAGGATATGTGTACAGTTATCATACCATTGCATATCTACACATCTCATTTATTACATGATACTGGATATAACTAAATGTGATATAACTCCTTAACTTATCCATTTGGAAGTCCTAGTATCTCATGTACAATTCACTAAATGTGTGGTAGGTTCTTGCGAAAATGTACATTAATATTATAAAATGTACTTCACATCTAATAGCAATTAAGGATAGTACTATGAGATCCAAACATATAGTATACCATTATATCCTATTAGGTATACAATATCATATCAGTATGCTCCCTGTGTATGACACAATGGTATTAGTTGTAAAGTACATTTATGGTGTATACCAACCGCATTTGAGATGTTAGTCATTTGTATAGTTGTATGATTATACAATTCGTACAACTAGTGTAAACACATTAATCCAACCACTTGGTGATTGTGAACATCCACTAATTACACCCATATTGTAATTTATTATACATGTGGACTCAAGGTATTACATACCAATTATGAACATCCAATCAATATCAAATGTGTGTGCCCTACTGATAGGTATAACTAAGCCACATGTCATATATATAGCAATGCATTGGAACTTGATGCAACTCACCAACACAATGGAGACTTGAGGATGCCAATGGGTCCAATTACAAGGTCACGCTCCAACAATCTCAAGGCACAATTTCATATTTATGCACAAGCTTTTGTTTCATATTAACTTCAAGAAGTTTTGTTAATCAAGCTTGGGGAAGAGCTTAGGGAGACGCCTAAGTGTGTGTGCACATTGGAGGTATCAAACCAAGAGGGCTAACACTTTGCCAATTTTCACAAACACAAGTCTAATCAATGAGTTTGGGCTTATTTTATCTTGTAAAGGGAGTGTGGACTTCTTTTCGACTTTGTCATAGGCTGATTTGTGTTCAGTGTGCATGTGCTTCACTAAAAAATTCATGTGCATGTTTTATTTTAAGGGACCAAGCATGTGGGCTTAGTTTAAAAACCCAATTCGTCCCTCTTAAGTTATTCTTTTATGTTTTCTTATTTCCTTATCCTATTTGGACTAAGATTAGACGTGAATACAAATTGGAAAGTCTTCTTCCAGAGTGAATTCAGATTCTTGCTTGTTTTACTTTAAGGATTGATTCAACTTATCAAGTAAGTTCTAACTTGTGGCATTAATTCAATTCTTGTAATCTTTATACTCTTTGTTACCAATTCCTTGCTATTTTGGGGGTGAAGGGTCGTGTTAGATTGATTGAATTTAGGTATTGGGAACAATTATTAAAATGGAGGTGATCCATTGACTCTAAGTTGTTGCTGTATCATCTTTGGTATCAGAGCCTAGGTTTTAAAACTAATCTTTATCTTTAATTTTCTGTTTGTTCTTGATTATTATAGTTAGTTCATCATTCAAAAATGAAAAAAGAAGGAAAAAGGAATCAGAAAAAAAGAAAACGTGAAATAATGAAAAAAGGGAACAAAAAGAAAGAAATGTGAAAAAACGAAAAAAAGAAAGAAAAGAGAAGAAATTTCAAGATTGATCAAGAAACATCTAAGATTGTGATTCTTTGAATCTTTGTTTGATCTTTCATTCAAGATTTGTTCTATTTATTCAAGATTCATCTATATTGTCTTTCTTTCATTCAAGAACCTATCAAGAAACATCCAAGATTGTGAATCTTTGTGTATTTGAGTTGATTTGCATGCAAGATTTGTCAAGATTGCTAATTCTTGCATCAAGATTCGCCTTTATTATTTAAGATTCTTCAAGAACACATCCTTCATTCAAGAAATTCCTCAAGAATTGCTTTTTTGCATCAAGAAGTTTCAAGATTTACTTTCTTACACTCAAAACGTGTGTCTTTGATATAATTACTTAGCTCTCAACTCTTGAGTTATTGGGGCAGATTTGAACATTCTTGTCAATTTGGGTTTAGGGTTGAGTTTAATTCCTAGTTTTGTTTTTTTCCTCGAACTCTTTGGTTGTTTTTATTTTTATTGTTTGCTGTCCATTTTTGTTTCCATTACACTTGAATTGAGTAATCTTGTTTCATATTGCTCAGTTGGCACCAAAAATCACTCACATAGTTTCTCCATCTAGTATGTATTTATTTTTGTCTTTCTTGTTTTCTTTACAATAAATCGCATCTAGTTTTGTGTTTTTTTCTTCCTTTCTTTAGGTATCCTTCATTTTTCTTTTTGAATTAAGCTGCTGTTGTGCTTATTTAGTTGGTAGTGATTGATCTAGACAAGTAAAATTGTGCTAAAATTTAGAGTGGTAAAAGGAAAGAGTGTGTAAGCTCATTTGAGGTTAAAAGCCATCTTTTTTAGTGAAACACGAGAGTATCCATTCTGATTTAGAGAGAAACACGTGAGGGAATGTGAGACTCCCTGTTCTAACTTGTTTTTACAGGTTTTACATCATGATGAATTCAAAGGATAGTAAAGGTAGTGACATGGATGAAAAGAATAGTGAGGCTGATCAAAGCACATTCTTTACTTTGGAGGCTATGCAATACAATTCCAAAGGATTGAGAACTTGTTCAGGGATGTCTATGATAAATTTGATAGACGAGACCAGGCCATTAGGAATTTACAAAGAGAGGCTTCAACTAATGGTGCAATAAGGAGCCAAAATGCTAAGGAGCGAACTCCTGTGCTCTATGAGTATGAAGATGAAAATGATGATGGGGAAGAGAAGAAGAGTGGCATAGGGTCAGAATTGGTGGAAGAGGGAGACGGAATGATAAAGGAAGAGGAAGAGGTTATAGAGGCCGAGACAATGCAACAGAAGAAGACAGTGATGAGCGTGTGGATAGAAACTTGGGTAGTATCAAGATGAAAATACCATCTTTCCAAGGTAAGAATGATACCAAAGCTTACATAGAATGGAAAAGAAAGGTGGAGATGATTTTTGAATGTCATAACTATTCAGAGGAGAAGAAGGTGAAGCTAGCAGCTATGGAATTTAATGATTATGCACTTGTTTGGTGGGGTCAGCTTGTTTTGAATAAAAGAAGGAATGGATAGAATCCTATTGATACTTGGTTCAAAATGAAAAGAGTCATAAAGAAGAAGTTTGTGCCTAGTTACTTTTATAGAGAGCTCCATCAGAGGCTCCAAACCTTGAGACAAGGCAAAGTGTAGAAGAGTACCTTAAGAAGATGGAAATAGCCATGATTAGGGCTAATGTAGAAGAAAAAAGAGAAGTCACCATGGCACGTTTCTTGGCTATTTTGAACAAAGACATTGCCAATGTTATTGAATTGCACCATTATGTAGAGTTAAAGGAGATGGTGAACATGGCTATGAAGTTGGAGAGACAACTTAAGTACAAAAGCCCCAGTAAGGCTTCTTACCCAAACTTTACTACAAATTAGAACTCCAAATGGTCCAAGAAGGATAAGAAGACCAAAGACAAGCCAAAGGAGGAGAAGAACAAGACAGATCCAAAAGGTACACTAGTTTATATGCTTTTATCTAGTCACACTAGAAATGCTATGCTCTACTTGGATTAATTCTAAATTAATCCCTAGGGTTTCCAAAATTTTCGTACCCTAATTAGTCCTCTATAATATCCCTAGGTCATCTCAAATTTATCTAAATAATTTTGGCACTAGCCAAAATTATCTTGACGGCCAAAATTGTCAGGATAAATAAGTTAACCTACTAGATACTAAAGAGACCGATTCGATGTTTGAAAATTTTCCAAAACCCCAATTTCAAGCACATGCATTAAGCACGTTATTTTCATTAAAATAATACATTTCTTATCACATAAGAAACTTATTTAGGTCTCATAACCAAAATAAATACATTATAAGTCATTAAGTAAGTCAACTTCAACTTTCAAAAAGTTGACCAATGTTGACTTTGAATTTATTTATTAATTGAATCTAATTCAATTAATTCTAGAAAAATTATAGAGTCTTATACACATTCTAAATGTGTCTAATAATAAATTCTAGAAACTAATTCCTAGGATTTATTTATTAAAAATTGGAATAAGACAACACATCATATGTGTATGACACTTGTCACTTTACTTCGAACACTAGACAAACATTACATCATGTATGCATAAGATAACCACAAGTGTCATGCATCTTATACAAGCGGTAACATCTCATATTGCATATGCATGCATAAAATTTATAAAAACAATTTTTATAAAAATTAATATGAATTTTTCATGCATGCATCATATTTCCAGAATTTCCAGAACTTCATACATGCATAAAGCTGAAACTAATTTCGTAACAAAATAGCAAATGACAATAAATTGTATTTTTATTTTACATAAACATAATATAACATCTTATAAACATTCTAGTACAAGAAAAAAAATTTCTAGAATTAATACGAAAATTTCAAAGTCAGCTCATGAAATTAGTTTCCTAGAAAATCCCATGAATCAACATATGAATAGTCTAGATATAAAATCGAAATAAAATAGCAACTGACATTTAATTGCAATATGATTTTACAAAAATATAATATAACATCTTATAAACATTTTTGAGAAAGAAAAACAGAAAAACAATTTTTCTAGAATTTACACGGATCCAAAACAACATGCAAGTCAGTCACAACCCAGCAAACACTTTGCGCATGTTCAATACATCATCTATTACATGCGCAAACAAGCTCTGATATCACTGTTGGGTTAGCCATTGTTGCATACATCACATGCATGCGGATGCAGCGGAAGATGAAACAATGTGTAAGGGTTCCAAACTTGATGAATTCAAGTAGATGTTCACTATGATAGAAGATAGGTCAAGGTTATCTTGCATGCAAGTTGATTTATACAACATTTGCATAAATAGCAAGAAGATAAATCAAGAACTCTTCTCACTCTCTCTAGAACACTTCTAGAACCCTTTCTCTTTCACTTAAGTGTATAAGAAGTGAAAGTTGATTGTATACATAAGTGAAGAACTTACTTATATATCATTTCGGGGCCTCTGTCACGATAGTGGCCATGATCGTGGCATGTCTCGCCTTTGGCCACGATCGTGGACCTATGATGCACTATCATGGCCTACTTAAAATAGGCCATACATACTTGTTTTTCATCTAATATTTTATGCATGTAACCCTTAGGTTCTCGGTTATTTTAGGCACTTGAATTAACTTTTAATTCAAACACATCATGATGCTTGTTTGCTGGAATATAAGTGGATTAACATACAACTCTTTGATAGTTAATTATCCAACTTATGAACCTTTCTATAGGCAATTATTGTGCAATTCGTCCTTTTATATACTATACCCCACTTGGTTCGGAGTATGGAATATGTGTCAACTCTCACTAGACTGACTACGTCACATCTAGTCTAAGTGATGTTAGTTCTTGTTATGGGATCTTATTACTACTATGTGTCATTAAAGGCCCTCTTCATGACAAATACCTACTCCGGCTAGACAGTCTCGAATAATGACCCTAACAAGAGGTCATAAGTATCATCTCCTTCTAACAGGAGTGGTGAATTCTTTATTGGCTACCCAATTACCTTCGAACATAAATAGTTATACCCAATCACTACCCTAAGAGTGACCTCATCCTGAGGTAACAAGGAATAATGTCAAAGCACTGGATTTATATCCAAGATATCCTTGAATATCTCAAGTCTAAGGATATTTTGATCATTGCTAGATTAATCATTAACATTCGATAGATCATCTATATGATAATCTCATAACGGGTCATCCGATGTACTTATTACCCTTAGTAAGCATCCACATATTAACTCTAAACATTTCATGCTTACAGTTTATAAGATCTACTGCTTGATCAAATCAAGGAGTATAATATGTGCTAGTCTTTTTAGATTAATAATGTCTTGTCTTATTAATCCTATGACTAGGGATTGTTTAGATACTAACATAATTGCACATGATAGGAATCTCATTATCATGATCTGTTCATGATTTTCTTCATGCTATGTTTTGTATCATGGACTTCATTAATTTAATTTAAGATCAACATCAATTCATACATAAATGAATATCAAATCAATGAAAAATGCCTTTTTCTTTATTAATCAAAATAAAGTTTGTACAAAAGTACTAAAGGTGATTGCCTTTAGAGCACTACTCTAACATTTTTGCCACTATATCACATGTGGATTATGTGCTCAGTGAAATGTATGACAATGCCCATACTGGGTGTCATATACCTAGTAACATATCTATTGATATATGCTTTCAAAAAAAAATCCATTGATATATAGTCTTATAATGCCAATGTTTGGGTTTTTAGAAACCTCTTACGTGCCTTAATTACCTCTGTAATGTTGTTAATTATAGGATACATACCACACATGGGATCTTATATCTTGTGGGCGTATATAATAGAGCCATAATATATACATTTACCCATAATACATATAATTTCATAATACCACCACCAAAAGATATTGTTGGTGGCCTTGTTATATCCAAATCCATTGTTAGTGGGTTATACCGTCCCAAATGATACTGGTTATAGTACTAACATGTAGATTTAGTAATTGATGGGTATGCAATGGGTATGCAATCTATACACTTATGTAGCTTGGGTATCAGGTACACATATGGGTACACCCCGAGGGAGTTTACTTGTACCAATCGTATACATGTAAGATAGGGTATGGTGAGTATATACCTAGCCATGTTCTGATAGTAATGGTACTAAGAGTTACTACCAATGTCCACCAATAAACAAATAGTGATCATATGCTATACCTCTAAGTGAGGTATGCATAATATCATGAGGTTACCTAGAAGTATATATTACACTAATGAAGAAAAGCGTATTAGTAGAAGAGCTTCATCACCATTATGTACTCTTGCATATAAATAGTATTAGCATGTGTGCTCTCCTTAGTATACCTATAATATGATGCAGAGATGACTATTTAAGACCCATATAAGGTATGTTCCTGACTGATAGCATACATTATAGTTACAATGTAACAAACACTTTGTATACATCTTACCCACCTACTTTATTATTAAACATGTATATGCGTGACATCATATTATATTAAAAACATGGTATACCAGTAAGTATAACAACTTCATCATGACATTTACATGGGTGTAGTACATGTATGATACTATCCAACCTAAGATATGGTTGATTACATATCTAATGTATACCCCACAAACCATGTAGTACTGATACTATACATACCATATATTATGGACTCAACCATATCTTGGGTGTTGGCCCAATAGTCAAATGAAATCTCACTGTGTTAAGGATGCACAACATACACACATAGGTAAGTGGCTATAATTTATTGAAAAGGTAATTAGTTATGGTTGAGTATATTTCATTATGGTATGCTATTCATCCATTGAGTTTTGGGTGGTTCTACAAAAGATGGTTATATACATCAACACTAACATAGGTAACCCACAACAATATGTATAATATGGTATGCCTAATATAATGGAATAGTGGTTGGCTAGTGTATCGAATGTATAATGCTGGTATGAATCCAAACTGGGCTACATAAACATGGGTGCACATAGTTAGGAAGGGTTATGGCATCCAAATAATCAGATACATGTGGATATATATAGTGCATCACACTTATGCACTATGTAACATGTATATGATAATATAAGTCTATTATACTACAGATGGTCATTAAGGTATATATGCATATATGTATGATGTAAGTGCCAATTATATGTTATAAACATTATATAGTTAATGGTAGAGTACACACATTGACTAGCACTATAGACAGCTAGCATATATATACCCTAGTGATAACACTACCAGTTACGTAACAGTGATATGGGTACCCATTGAACCACATATTCTATAACCACTGGTGTTCACAGTTTTATACCTTTTGGTATCCACAGTTTGATACTTTCGAGTATTCATAGTTTGATATCTTCAAATATCTACAGCACCCGTAGATACCATATTGGGATAAAAAATCCTACATCAATATAATCCATCCACTATGTATTATGTTATGGCCACCACACCATATAAGATATGGTACGTAGTGGGGATGGGATATTGGGGGCATTCTAATATAGCTGCACAATATTGGGGGTATTTCAATATAGCTGCACATGTAGGTACCATATCACACATAGCTACCGGTAGCCATCAACCAATAGCTACATTTTCATATATAACAATATCAGATACCATGGGCACCTATGGTATGACAACTTTTATTTGTTATTACATTAATGGGCATATCATGGTTATCAATATGTTACACAGGTACCATACTGGCATATGTTAATAAGATCC
>JANZXR010000003.1:10962163-10981799 GCA_027575705.1 Erythroxylum echinodendron
GGAATTGATGTTGCATAGCCTCCAAAGTAAAGAATGTGTGTTGATCAACCTCACTATTCTTTTCATCCTTGTCACTACTTTTACTATCCTTTGAATTGATCATGATGAAAATCCTGTAAAAACACGTTAGAACAGCTCCTCACACACTCCCTCACGTGTTTCTCTCTAAATCAGATTGGATGCTCTCGTGTTTCACTCAAGAAGATGGCCTTTACCCTCAAATGAGCTTGCACACTCTTGCCTTTTACCACTCTAGATTCTACCATAGTTTTACATGTCCGGATCAATCACTACCAACCAAATAAGCACAACAACAACTTAATTCAAAAGAAAACAACGAATACCTAAAGAAAGGAATAAAACACAAAACTAGATGCAATAATGTAAAGAAAAACAAGGAAGACGAAAACAAACACATACTAGATGGAGAAAACGTATGTGAATGATTTTTGGTGCCAATTGAACAATATGAAACAAGATTACTCAAATCAATTGTAATGGAAACAAAAGGACAGCAAACAATAAAAAGCATCAAAGGGTGCAAGAAAAGGCGAAACTAATAATTAAACTCAACCCTAAACTCGAATTAAAAAGAATCTGCCCCAATTACTCAAGAACTAAAAGATAAGCAATTATATCAAAGACACACATTTTGAGTGAAGAAAGTAAATCTTG
The DNA here is from genome assembly GCA_027575705.1 of Erythroxylum echinodendron. NCBI lineage: Eukaryota > Viridiplantae > Streptophyta > Magnoliopsida > Malpighiales > Erythroxylaceae > Erythroxylum > Erythroxylum echinodendron. Next base: position 10,962,839 of record JANZXR010000003.1, read on the forward strand.
AAACAAAAAATTATTTCTTGATGCAAGAAAACAAGTCTTGATGAGTTTCTTGAATGAAGGATGTGTTCTTGAAGAATCTTGAACAATAAAGAAACGAAATTAAAGAATTCTTGAATAATCATATGTTCTTGATGAATCTTGAATAATAAAGAAACGAAATTAAAGAGTTCTTGAATGATTAGATTCTTTTTTGATGAATCTTGCAAGCAAATCAACTCAAACACACAAAGATTCACAATCTTGATTTTCTTCTTCTTCTTTTTTACTTCTTTCTTTCTTTCCTTTCTTTTCTTCTTTTTCTTTCTTTCTTTCTTTTTTTGATTTTCTTCTTTTTTTTAATTTTAATGATGAACTAACTATAATAATCAAGAACAAACAGAAACTTAAAGATAAAGATTGAATTTAAAACCTAGGCTCTGGTACTAAAGATGATACGGCAACAACCTAGAATCAATGTCTAGATCACCTTCGTGTCAATGATTGCTACCAAACCTAAATTCAATCAATCTAACAAGACCCTTCACCCCCAAAACAATAAGGAATTGGTAACAAAGAGTATAAAGATTGTGAGAATTGAATTAACGCCACAAGTTAGAATTTACTTGATAAGTTGAATCAATTCTTAAGGTAAAACAAGCAAGAATCTGAATTCTCTTGAAGAATGCTTTCTAATTCTATTCATGTATAAAAATTCGTGTTTATGCTTAAAGCAAGGATTAACAAAGATAACCTAAAAAACCCTAAAGAAAGCCCAAAATATCAAAAAGGCCTTATTGAAACAAATTTACCCAAGAACCAATCCCACATGGATTTGGGCTTCAAAACTAATTAAAATTGACTAGTCCTAATCCAAATAGGATAAGGAAACCACAAAAATAGAAGACTAACTTAAGAGGGGCGAATTGGGCTTTTAAACTAGGCCCACAAGCTTGGTTCCTTAAAATAAAACATGCACATGACTTTTTTAATGAAGCACATGCACACTTAATGCAAATCAGCCCATGAAAAAACCTAAAAGAAGTCCACACACCCTTTATAAGATAAAATAAGCCCAAGCCTATTGATTAGACTTGTGCTTGCGAAAATTGGCTAAGTGTTAGTCCTCTTTGTTTGATGTCTCCAATGTGCACACACACTTAGACATCTTCCTAAGCTCTTCCCCAAGCTTGATTAACAAAACTTCTTGAAGTTCTTGTGAAATAAAAGCTTATACATAAATCTGAAATTGTGCTTTGACCTTGTAATTGGATCCATTGGCATCCTCAAGTCTCCACTGCCTTGGTGAGTTGTTTCAAAATTGGAAGTACTTTCAGGCTGAAACATAGGGACATAAACCAAGTAAACCAAGGGTGAGAGAATCAGTCATAGTTAAGTAACATGTTATTAAGTAGACATGAAGTTTCTATTAAAATTGGATAGATTTTTCTTAATCTATTTAATTATTTTGGACAAGAAATAATACATGTACATGTGAATGAGCCTTAAGTGGCAACTGTCACTTACATGAAGAAGTCATCATTATTTTGGAACAAGAATGCATGAAAGCCTTATGCTGTCACGCCTATGGAGGAGTAGATGTGAGGGACATAAAATTAATTATAAGTAAGGTCAATATATGGTGTAGACATGCATTATTTTGGTGAGACAAAAATCAAAACAACTTGTTATATGTGAAAGACAAGAATTTTCGTGGATGATACACAAAGTTAAGATAGTGAGAGTTTAATCAACGGACAATTGTTGGAAATTAAGCTTGCAACGTGTTGGACAGCTTCCAACAACGTGTAGCTTATACAAGATGATGGAGGAGCTGCTCCACCTTCATTCCACTGAAGCTTCACTTATCCCTTGAACCATAATTGATGTTATTAATTCAAGATACTCTCTTCACACATTGATCTCCAAGTTATTACCTTTAGGAAATAATTTCTGCATGTGGGTTAAGCCTCCAACCATGGACTGCACCTCCATCAATGCCAACTACATGCAGGGAAAAGATGGGCAGCACATTACTGTCTGATTCTGGTATATTAAATCACTCTTTTCCATCATCTTTAGATGGTCACATGAATGCTTAAGCTAGAAACATAAAATCCCTTTTGAATTGCATGAATGATTGAGCTGATTGCATGGTTAATTGAAGAGAAAAATAGCATGGTAAATGGAGAGAAAAACAGTATGTATATTCATATCTTAAGTATGTGGTTCAATGGTTATTAGTTGGCAGCATGTAGATGCTATATATATGGCTTAATGGCTATTTAATGGCAGCATGTATGTTGTACATAGTTCAATGATTCAAAGTAAGGAAAATAGAATGTATATACTATGTACGTAATTTAAATGGAAAGAAGACAGCATGTTTAAATCATGGACATTGTTTAATGGTTGAATGAAAATAAAACAGAATTTTAATCTTACTAAATGCTAAGATTTTGGCTAAGCCCTTTGTCATAAATTTTGTAAAACAAGGTGGTAAGTTAGGGATGTACTTGGCAGGTTTTAGGAATCTTTCAAGGGTCTCCCTCATAGCTGAGTAATATGATAAAGTTTTCTCGATCACTGTCTAATGTGCACCACGGAATGGAAAGATTGAAAATTTTGGATTCAAGGAAAGAAGAAGAGGATAGATTCAAATTAACTAAAATTACATCTGATACGTAAGATTTCAAATTTACCTACTAGACCTCACGAAGAACTTAGCTCGAGCAACCTAGATAATGGGTAAAGAACAAACCAAAAAGTTGTTTAGGATCAAAATTACACCACAATCTGATTCAGTTGATAAGTGTTGTTTAATTCCTAAGTGGAAAAGAACAAGAGAGGTTTCTCCTCTCAAGATGGCTATTGGCACACAAGAAAATAATGTGATCAAAAAGTTCCTCCAAAACCCTAAAACATAAGTATTAATATCTAGGCTTAATGCTAAAAGACTTGGGCTTAAAATACATAAAATCTCAAAATATAAATAACTTAAAACAAGTCTAAATTAGAATAATAAAAACAACACGTCTAGGCCTGGTCCAACGCACTCCCAAGTCTGATCATAGGCGCACTTCTCCTCTTGGCTTAAGTAATAATGTGCAGCCTAATATAATGGTTTTCAAGTCCCAAGTGAGTCTAATCTAAAGATTTGAGATAAATGAATCAATTTGGGATGTGATTTAGATAGCTCTCCTCTAATAGGCTTAGTACACTTCATTAACTCCACAAATTAGCCCACATGCCTATAGAGAGCCTCCTTGAGTCTCTCGGTCCTAGCTCTGGACATAGGTCCAACTTAGATGACAAGCTCGACCCCATCACGTATGCCATCTCCATGGTGGTCCTTGCTCTTGTTCACATCAGTCCCTCCCTCCTCAAGAAGATTCATCCTCGAATCTGAATCCATATCAAAAGGAGAAAGATTAGTAATATTAAAAGTTGCAGAAGCAGAATAATCACTTGGCAGGTCAATTTTGTAGGCATTGTCATTTATCTTCTCCAACACTTGGAACGGACCATCACCCCTAGGATCTAGCTTAGATTTCTGCTGCGTATGAAACCTCTCCTTCCTCAGATGCACCCAAACCCAATCTCCAGGTTTGAAAATCACCAACTTTCACCCCTTGTTGGCTTGCTTCACACACACCCTATTTCTATGCGTGCTGTCTCACTTTCACATGCAAGTCCCTAACCATCTCGGCTTTCCTCTTGCCATCTGTGCTAGACAACTCATGCAAGGGTAAAGATACCAAATCCAAGAAAGTCAGAGGATTAAAACTATATACAAGCTGAAAAGGTGAATAACTTGTGGTGGAATGCACATATCTATTACATGCAAACTCAATAATTGGCAAACAATCACCCCAAGTTTTCAAATTTTTACTAACTACAACATGTGATAAGGTACCTAAGGTTCTATTAACAACCTTAGTCTATCCATCTATCTATGGATGAAAAATAGTAGAATAAAGCAATTTAGTACCCAACTTTTCCCACAGAACACGCCAAACATGGCTCAAAAATTTAGCATCTCTATTCGAAACAATAGACCTAGGAATATAATGCAATCTAACAATATCCCTAAAGAATAAATCAGCAAAAAAACACAACATCATCAATCTTATGGCATGCAATGAAATATGCCATCTCACTAAATCGATCAACTGTACAAAGATGCTATCATACCCATTCTTTATTCTAGACAGTCCTGAAACAAAATCCGTAGAAATATCAACCTAAGGTTCAGTAGGTACAAAGGGTATACAATCCATGGGGTTTAACAGTAGATTTTGCCTGTTTACATGCAATGCATTTGGCACATACACGCTCAAAAGCAGCATACACAGTAGCAAAATCATCATCAGAAGTATTCATGTCCTTAAACTGCTCAAATCCTAATAATTTAGAAATAAGAGTAGAAATTAAGGAATACCTCCTAGATAAAGCATCAACTACCACATTTTCCTTCCCTTGCTTGTAATGTAATACAAACGAAAATGTCTCTAGAAACTCCACCCAAGTGGCATGTCTCTTGCTCAGCTTGCCCTATCCCTTCAAGTGCTTTAGGGACAGAATATATCATTTCTTGCTATAGAGCGCGAAAAGGAGTTGTGGATACTGCTGTACGAACATCAGATGCTGGATATCTTACGCGCAGACTTGTTGAAGTAGTTCAACATATTGTTGTCCGCAGATTCATTTGAATGACAAACTCTTTGGGTTAAAGGTAATGTTGCCACACCTCCAATGCTCTCACCACAACATAAAGCTCCTTGTCATAATTGAGTTGTGCCGCACTTGTTTTTCATTGAAATATGATATTGGTTTGTTTTCCTACAAAAGCGAAGCACCTATACCAATACCAAAAGCATCTCATTCAACCTCAAAAGCTTTCTCAAAGTCAGGTAAACACAGAATAGGAGCAGAACACAATTTTGTTTTCAAAAAATTAAAAGCATGCTCGTGTTCCTCACCCCATATAAACCCTTTCTCCTTCTTGACTATTTCAGTCAAAGGAGCAGAAATGGCAGAGAAATCTTTCACAAACCTCCTATAGAAACTAGCAAGTATATTAAAACTCCTAGCCTCACTAGCACTCTTAAGTGTTGGCCATTTCTGGATAACCTTCACCTTCTCCTCATCAACCTTAACTCCCCTAGAACCGAATGCAAATCCCAAGAATACAAGCCTATCAATACAAAAAATACACTTCTTAAGGTTCGCATACAGTTTCTCCTATCTCAATATATCCAAAACACGTATCACTTGCACAGCATGATCATCAAGATTAGTGTTATATATCAAGAAGTCATCAAAGTAAACAACCACAAATTTTCTAAGAAATGCATGCAACACATGATTCATCAACTTCATAAAAGTGCTGGGTGCGTTAGTTAAACCAAATGGCATATCTAACCACTCATACAACATATATTTAGTTTTGAAAGCAATTTTCCATTCATCTCTTAGTTTCATTCTAATCTGGTGGTATCCACTTTTCAAATCAATTTTGGTAAAGATACATGCACCATGCAATTTATCAAGCATATCATCTAACCTAGGAATAGGATGGTGATACTTTACCGTGATTTTGTTGACAGCTCTGTAATCTACACACATCCTCCAGATCCCATCTTTCTTCAGCGCTAGCAACATAGGCATTGCACAAGAGCTCAAGCTCTCGCTTACATGCCCTTCTCTAGTAACTCACCTACCTGCTTTTGAAGCTCCTTTGTCTCCTCAGGTTTACTCCTATAAGCTGGGGGGTTCAAAATTTGAGCTCCGAGCACAAAATCAATCTGGTGCTCTATGATTCTCAAGGGTGGCAGTCCCTTAGGCATCTCCTCAGGAAAGAAATCAGTATAATCCTGCAAAAGAGAAGCAAAAACACTAGGCAAAGTATTAAGAGTATTAGTGTCAGAAACTAAACATTCTCTATATCTCACCACTACTAGTGCTCTCTTCTCAAGTTACTCTCCTCAAGTCTTTTCCTTTAGCAAACAAGCTCACTTTTCTCTCTTTTTTTTCTTTCCTTTTTTCTCTTCCTGAGGCCTTCTCTCCTGCACATTCCACTTCCTTTTCCTCACTTGTGCAGTCACTCACCATTGGACCAAACTCATTTTTCTTTTGGGCTTCTTTTCTCTCTTCGCCTTTTTTGTTCTCACTACTCGAACCCTCCTCAATTTTACTTGCTTTTATCTGATCCAGGTACAATCATGAGGTGACAAAAGGTAGTCGAACGAAAATCCTTCCCTTAAACTTGAAGGAGTACCTATTGGTATACCCATCATGTGCTACCCTCTTGTCAAACTGCCAAGGTCTCCTAAGTAACATATGACCAGCCTCCATTGGTATCACATCACACAACTCCCCATCCTCATATCTTCCTACTAAAAATGGCACTAAAACCTACCTAGTCACCTTCACACCAGCATTATCATTGAGCCACTATAAATTGTATGGCTTTGGATGTTTCTAGCATGTCAAACCCAATTTCTGTACCATATTCCAACTAGCTGTATTAGTGCAACTACCCCTATCAATGATCAAATTGTATACTTTCCACCAACTAAACACCTTGCATGGAAAAGATTCTTTCACTAATCTACAACCTCATCTGTGGCCCTAGCACTCAGTACCCTCCTAACTACTAGTGCTTGCTTTGTAACAACTCTCTCAAAGCAACTATGATCCTCAAAATCATTATCAACAACAAGCTCAGATTCACTACTACTATCCTCCTAATCAATCATCCCATTATCCCTCATAATCATGACTCTCTTATTAGGGCATTGAGATGTAATATGTCTAGTACTCAAATACCTAAAACATTTAATGCTAGAATTTTGACTAGAAGAAGCTTGGATTAGGTGTACCTTTAGGGTCAAACCCTAAATTCGACCTTTTGGTTATCTCCTTAAAGTCCACCCCTTTTCTTTCAACTTCTCCTCTCTCTTGGGCCATTTTGAACTCCAAGATTGGCTAGAATTCATCCCACTCCTTGCTGCCACTCTAACTTTGATTTGTTTCTCCACCTTCATGGCCATGTTCACCATGTCCTCAATCTCTAAGTAGTGCTACAACTCCACATTATCGACTATCTCCTTATTGATTCCACTCAAAAATCTGGCCATTGTAGCCTCTGGATCCTCCTTTATGTTAGCTTGGATCACAGCCACCTCCATCTCCTTGTGGAAGTCCTCTACTGATTTAGACCCTGAGTGAGTCTCTGAGGTTTCTGGTGCATCTCCCTGTAATAGTAAGAAGGCACAATAGCTTCCTTATGCATACTTTCATATCGTCCCAAGTAGTAATTAGCATCTCTCTATTTCTTGTCCTGGATGTCACCAACTAATCCCACCATATTAGTACATAATCTGTAAATTCAATAGTAGCTAGCTTTACCATTTTATCTTCAGAAAAATTGTGATACTCAAAAACCAAGTTCACCTTCCTTTCCCACTCCAGGTAAGCCTCTGCATCATTCCTTTCTTTAAAGACTGGGATCTGCATCTTGATGGATTTAAGGTCTCTATCTCTCCTATTAAATGGCTCAACTCTCTGAGCTTTCCTAGGTCTGCGTACCTCAAACTCTTCCTCCTTCTCAAAGTCATCTTCCTCTGGCTCATACCGAGGTAGTAGTCTACAAGGTGGTAGTTGTTATTGGCGTACACCTACACGCATCCCCTGAGGTTCCTCACATCTCTCTTATCTGAGCTCATCCATCTATCGCCTAATTGGTTAAGGATAGATTGAACCTCTTAAATTATTGCTGGATGGCTGTCAAAGTGAAAGCGATATTTGCATCTCCCCCTTGGTTGTCATCATTACTACCTCCCTGTGACATTGTAGATAAAATGATATACCTGCAAAACAAGGTTAGTAATAAACAACCTTACGTACTCCCTCACGTGTTTCACTCAATTGATGTCACTCCCCTCGTGTCTAAGTCACGGCAGTGACTCCCTCAAATAAGCTCACACACTCTTGCCTTTTACCACGCAATTCCCTCTGAAATTCAATTCACCACTCAAAACCAAATCTCAACTGACCAAAAGAATCAAAAGAGTGCAAAAATTGCAAACTAACTAGCAAGTACGAGTATAATGAAACAAAATTTTTTTCAGATTTTTCAGATTTTTTTCCAGATTTTTGCTGACTTTTTTTTTCATTTTTCTGTTTTTGGACTTCTTTTTCCTCACTTTTTTGCTTTTCTTTTTTCGAATTTTTGAGATTTTTTTCCAACTTTTTTGTACTTTTTTCTTTTTTCGTTTTTTGGACTTTTTCTGACTTTTTTTTATCTAGGTCTAATATTAATAGAAGTTAAAACAAAAAAAAGAAGAAACCTTAGGCTGAAAGTTAATTCACACCTGAATTGATGAACTGACAATAATTGGATGGTGATGGGCGATAGTTTCTTGAATTCTGATAGAGTTGGATAAGATGAGACTCTACACCAATGCTCTGATACCAACTAACACACACCACAGAATGGAAAGATTGAAAAGTTTGAATTCAAGGAAAGAAGAAGAGAATAGATTCGAATTAACAAAGATTACATCTGATATGCAGGGTTTCAAATTTACCTACTAGACCTCACAAAGAACTTGTCTTGAGCAACCTAGATAACGGGTAAAGAACAAATCAAGAAAGTTGTTTATGATCAAAATCACGCCACAATTTGATTCAATTAATAAGTGACGTTTAATTCCTAAGCTGAAATGAACAAGAGGAGTTTCTCCTCTCAAGATGGCCGGCCGCACACAAAAAAATAATATGATCAAAAAGTTCTTCCAAAATCCTAAAATGTAAGTATTTATACCTAGGCTTAATGCTAAAAGACTTAGGCTTAAAATACATGAAAGCTCAAAATATAAATAACTTAAAACAAGTCCAAATTAGAAAAATAAAAAAACATGCCTAGGCCTGGTACAACGTGCTCCCAAGTCTGATCATAGGCATGCCTCTCCTATTGACTTAAGTAATAATGCGTAGCCCAATATAATGTTCTTCAAGTCCCAAGTGAGTCTAATCAAAGATTTGAGATAACGAATCAATTTGGGCTGTGATTCAAATAGCTCTCTTCCAATAGGCTTGGTGCACTCCATCCTCTCCATAAATTGGCCCATATGCGCTTAGAGAGTCTCCTTGAGTCTCTTGGTCCTAGCTCTAGACATAGGTCCAACTGGAATGACAAGCTCCCCCCATCACACACGCCATCTCCATAGTAGTCCTTGCTCCTACTCACATCACTGTAGAATCGGGATTAATAAAGGAAAAAGCACTGAACATTTGAGGGTGGTTTACAATAAACAAGAAACTGTGTATGTGTATTTAAATTGATTTGTTAATATGGTTTTTACCTTAGTATGAAAAGTATGTTCATGAATAATTCCATTGGTGCTAGTACTTGAATTTAAAAGTTAATCTTCATGAGGTTTACATATGCTTTGATTTAGCATTAGATTAAGTTTTGGATGCACTTGGAAACTAATGAGATGTACACATGCTTTGAATTGGCATCGAATATAAATTTAAATATGCTTTAAATTGGCATAGAAATGATTTTTGAATAGGTTTCTAATTAGTATTGAAATGAGGCATGCTAATATATTAATTGTGATTTAACCTATGGTACATCTTTAGGTCTTTATACATGTGATTATATCGATCAGAGAACATCCTAACATGCATGGTGGCATTTGGGGGCATCTGTCACTAACATGACCACTGTTTTGTCTGTCAATATGTCCTGTGAGTCACCCTCTGCATGTGTGAAGTATTTATTGTGCTAGCATTGTTATAGATAAGTAACTCAGAACCAACTATGTAACCATTGATTTATATGTAGTGCTAGCATCATTGTGGGTGAGCGATATAGAACCAGCTTCATAACAATCGATATATAGAGGTTAGCCAGGCACAGTTAAGCGATGCAGAACCAGCTCGGTGGCATTACATCTAAGGGTACCATATGGGAAAGAAATTAGTGATAGGCTATGTTTTAAAAACAAGTTCATGAAAGTATTGATTGCCATCGCTGTATACTTTACAAGAAAATTGGAACTTGATCTCAAAAAAATTTATATGTTTTGTTTTACATATGCATTAATCTTATGAAAAGAAAAGAATTTGTTTTGTAAGAACATTGGTTATTACTTAAAAAAAAAGAAATTGTTTTCTTTTATGGAGGTTAGTATTTGTATAAATGTTTTTATTGAAAACCAAGAATACTCACCAAGCTCGTTTAGCTCACCATTTATTTTCTATTTTTAAATAAAACCTCCAAGGTGCATACTCAGGGGCTTCAATAGTAGGGACTCCACCTCGCAAGTAGTCAACTTCGTTAAGTGCTGTTGTGTAGGCATTTTATTTTGCCTTGCACATGTTTGTGAGAACTATGGCATATCTTTGAACATGTTTTGGAATGTACATTTGTATAAAGAATGGATGTGTATAAAGGTTTTTAAATGGATTGCATGACTTTGTATTAGCTTTTCAAAGTTTATTGATGTAACTATTTGAGACTGCATGTGAGTGAATTTGAAGAGCACAATTTAGAGTTGATAAATTGATTGATAATATAAATGTTTTGAACTTTACAAGGACTTTGAAATTTTTAGGATGTCAAAATATAGTCGTTGTGCTGCTGAAATTTTTAATAAACTGAAAAAAAACTCCAATGTTTACATTTCTTATTGTGAATTGAACCGTTTCCTTAACAAGGGCAATAGGCTTAGCTTTACGGAAACTTTTCAACTGACTTAGATATTGACTGGAGAGCCACCGTGGAGTGCTAGGTAGGTTGCCTAATCGTTATAGGATAGGGGCTTGTAAGTGTTGGTATCAGAGTTCGACTTTTAAAAATGGGTTGCCTCTTTTGTGGTTTAAGGATATTATGATGTTTTAAAAGTAAGGTGACCAATAAAATGTTGTGATTTACATGCATAAGATTTCATAAACTAAAAAGATTTACGTATTTTTATTTTTGTCAAATGTAAGCACGATGCACAGACGAGGTCGTGGACGTCCCAAAAGAGCCATTCCAATGGCTCTTGCACCTAAGTCACCTCCAGAACGGCAGGATGACAACATTCTAGAGTTAGCAAAGTGCCTCCTTGAACCAACCATAGTCCCAGTCGTTAGGGTCGGCGAAAGTAGCTAGAGTGACTTCTAATGCGAATAAATGGCTCAGATTCTTGTTTGCAGCGATGCAGCAGTCACGTGAAAGTGTGGAAGCTTTGGGATGTTTAATTGAACGCATCTATAAATGGGACACCAAGACTTTTGATGGGATTGGAGATCTCAAGAGTGCACTCATGTGGTTAGATCGGGTCATGAAGATATGCAGAGTTGTTGGATGCACAAATGAGCAGAGAGTTGTGTTTCCCACTTTCCTCTTCAAGGATAAGGCTAAAGATTGGTAGGAACCATTAAGAGATCATATCCATACGGGATATCTTGGGCAAAATTTCAAAGAGAGTTCACAGATAGATTATACCCATAGAGTTATAAGGATGCAAGGGTAGAAGAATTCTTTCGTCTAGAGCAAGGATCGACATCAGTAACAGATTATAAGAAGAGATTTTCAGAATTTGTCAGACGTGTCCTATTTATTGTTGATAGTGAAGAGCATAAATGCAAGAGGCTTGCTACAGGCTAGAGTCCTATAATACGGATTCACCTATTATTGACATCATAGACACATTATAGGGAATTAGTTGAAGTTGCAATAAAAATGGTGAGAAATGCAACAACAATCACTCAAAATTCAAGATCAGAACAAAAGCACAATACACTTGTTAGTTCATCTCAAGGTTCAGTCAAGAAAAATATGTCAAGACGGACTTGTGGTAGGAGGTTTAGTAGAGGAAGATCATCTAATCAGGGATCTTTTAGGTCACCCACTAGGCCCAAAGACTCCCTTGATAGTAAGACCCCAACGCCAGAGTGTGTTACTTGCGGAAAAAGACATTTAGGTGAGTATTAGATGAATATAACAGATTGCTTTCATTGTAGTCAAGAGGATCATTTCATTAGAGATTGTCTGTAGTTAGTCACCACAGACAAGTCTGTGGCTGGATCTTCAGCAGCTCCACAAGCTAGAGCAGACTACAGACAGGACGACTGAGGTTTTCAGACCCGAGGGTCGAGTTTTACTAGATCTAGCAGAGGTTTCGGGGGTAGGGAGTAGCTCTTATAGGATAGGCAGGTAGACCTCATACATAAACCTGAGTTTTTGCCATCACTCGACAAGAGGTCGATGCCACAGCAGAGGTAGTCACTGATATGATTACTGTTTTTGATCATGATGCATATGCTAAAATAGATCATAGTGCTACATATTCTTTCATGTCTATGGATTTTTCTACAAAATTGAGTGTCAAGTCTCAATTATTAGACGTTAGGGTAGTAGTTTCCATTCTAGCTGGGAACTTACTCTTCATTGAAAAAGTGCTCGTAGACAAAAAATACTAATTGGAGGTAAGGAATTTTGAAAAAATTTATCATATTGGATATCTGAGATTTTGATGTTATTCTTTAAATGGATTGGTTATCCACACATCGTGCAATGGTGGATTGTTTTAAAAAGGACGTTAAGCTGAGTCGATTAGGGAAACCAGAGGTGATATTTTGTAGGTTACAAAAAGTTCTTTCCACTAGTATCTTGACTTCCATGGTTATATAGAATTCTCAGTAAAGGATGCCAAGGATATTTGGCTTATGTGATTAAGCAGAATAATAAAGAAATTCAACTTGGAGATATTTCGGTGGTAAAGGAGTTTCCTAACATATTTTTGGAGGATTTTCCAGAATTACTCTCAGATAGGGTGTTAGAGTTGGAGATAGATATACTACTAAAAACTCAACCAATTTCAATTGCTACATACAGAATGGCTCCAAAGGAGTTAAAGGAATTGAAAGTGCAAATGGAGGAATTATTAGATAAGGGTTGTGAGACCCATCACTTCTCCATAGGGGGATCTAGTCTTATTCGTTAAAAAGAAGGATGGGCATTCAAGGTTGTGTATTACTACAAATAACTGAATAGAGTGATAGTTAGCAACCAATATCCACTCTTGAGGATTGATGATTTGTTCGATCAGCTACAGGGATCTAAGGTGTATTCAAAGATTGATCTAAGATTAGGTTATCTTCAGTTGAAAGTTTGCAGAGAAGATGTTTCAAAAACTGCCTTTAGGATGAGGTACGGACATTATGAATTTTTAATTGTGCCCTTTGGATTAACAAATGCACCAGCTGCTTTTATGAATTTAAAGAATAGGGTTTCAAGAGTACCTAGATAAGTTTACGATTGTGTTTATTGCTGACAAATGATGTACTTAAGAAGTCAGAAGGATCATACAGAACATCTTCAGATTGTACTACAGACTCTACAAGAGCACCAATTATATGCTAACTTTAGCATGTGTTAGTTTTGGATTGGTAAGATTACTTTCTTGGGTCATGTCATCTCAACTGAAAGACTTAGTGTGAATCCCCAAAAGATTGAAATTGTTACTAATTGGAGACCTCCCACTACTGTGACGAAAGTTAGGAGCTTTCTTGGATTGGCAGGCTATTATAGAAAATTTGTTGAAGGATTTTCCAAAATAGTAAGTCCACTAACCAAGCTGACGTGAAAGGAGGAGAAATTTGAGTGGTCAAATACTTGTCAACAAAGTTTTGATGAATTGAAAGAAAGGCTGACAACAGCCCTATACTCACATTACCAACGATGATTGATGGATTTGTAGTGTATAGTGATGTGTCAAGATAGGGATTAGGCTGTGCTTATGCAGAATGATAAGGTTGTAGCCTATGCTTCTAGTCAATTGAAGACGCATAAATACAACTATCCCACCCATGATTTAGAATTGGCAGCATTGAGAATATGGAGGCATCACGTGTACGGTGTTCCCTGTAGGATTTTCATTGATCACAAGAGTCTGCAATATTTGTTTACTCAGAAGCAACTGAACATGAGGCAGAGGCAATGGTTAGAGTTAGTAAAAGACTATGATTGTACGATAAAGTATCATCTTGGAAAAGTTATTATAGTGGCAGATGCCTTAAGTAGGAGACCTACTAGTTTGACAGCACAACTGAAGAAGATATATCTTCCACTTCTAGTAGAAATGAGGTCTCTAGGAGTGAGATTGGATATGACAGGTTCATCAACATTAATTGCTATTTGTCATGTTCATCCCATATTGGTGGATCAGATTAGAGAGAGATAAAAACAAGATCCGCAGTTGATGAAATAGAAGACAGAAGTTGAGACTGGGCAAAGAATGGATCTTATTATCAACGAAGATGGTATAGTGGTAAGGGGGCAATGGTTATGTGTACCTGATATAGAAAAATTAAAGAAAGAGATCTTAGAGGAAGCTCACTCATCAGCTTATGCTATGCATTCAAGTAGCACAAAAATGCACTATACTCTCAAAGAGCACTATTGGTAGAGAGGGATGAAAAAGGAAATAGCAGAGTTCGTTTCTAAGTGTCTAACCTATTAACAAGTAAAAGCAAAGCAATAGAATCCTATAGGATTAATACAGTCCCTCCCTATCCCAAAATGGAAGTGGGAGAAGATTACTATAGATTTTAATGTAGGACTTCCACAGAGTCAAAAGGGGCACGATGCTATATGAGTGATTGTAGATAGGTTAATAAAGTTCACACATTTCCTTCCAATTAAGAATGATTATCCGTTAAATAAGTTAGTCTAGCTATATGTAGATGAGATAGTGAGACTCTATTGTACGTCGATTTCTATTGTCTTAAACTGCAATCCTATGTTTACATCAAGAATTTGACCTAGCTTCCAGAAAGCCTTAGGTACACATTTGAAGTTTAGCACTGTCTTTTATCCATAGACGGATAGTCAGTCAGAAAGAACTATTCAGACACTTGAGGATATGATTAGGTCCTATGTTATGGAGTTTAAAGGGAGTCGGGACAAACACCTACCACTGATATAATTTTCCTACAATGATAGTTATTAGACCAGCATTAGCATGGCCCCTTATGAGGCGCTTTATGAAAGAAAATGCAAAACTCCAGTATGTTGGGATGAGGTATGTGAAAGGAAACTGATACATCCCTAACTTGTGCAAGTGACAAAAGATAAAGTTCAGATTATTCAGTACAAATTAAAGATAGCTCAGGATAGACAGAAAACCTATGCAGATAATGCCATATGGATCTTCCATTTAAAATTGGAGACAAGGTATTTCTTAAGGTTTCGGCATATTGAGATTTGAGAAACGTGATAAATAAGTCCTAGTTAGATGGGTCCGTATGAAGTTACGGAAAGGATTAGATCAATGGCGTATTGATTGAAGTTACCAGACGAACTTACAAGGATTCATAATGTCTTCTATGTGTCTATGCTTCACAAATGTCGAGCTAATCCATCTCATATAATCACAGAGCAACCAGTGAATTTAAAGGAAGAATTGACGTTCAAAAAAGAACCGATGCAAATTCTTGACTGTGGAGACCAGGTTCGGCATAATAAGATTATTCCTCTAGTTAAAGTGATGCTGAGGAATCAGACAGTAGAAGAAGAAGCTACATGGGCGCCCGAGCACCAAATGCGTGCGTTATATCCCCATTTATTTTAAACATGTCATTATATGTTTGGTTAAATTTTGAGGACAAATTTTTTTTATAAGGAGGAGTGATTGTAAAATCCCAAACATTTCTTTTCACATGTCCATAAAATTTTATTTTGCATGAATGGTGTTTTCATATGAATGTAAATTTTACTTTTGCTAAAAGGTGAATTGGGGACTCAACCCTGAATGATTTGACAATACTTGAGATAATTATTAAAGTCAAATGAAAATCGAAAAATATTGGAGTTGATTGGTATAAAAATGGACCAAAAATAAATTTGATTGAGTGGATTTATGGTAGATCAAGATTGATCTTGTTTTAAATTATCATAAAGTAAACTGGAAACACTTTTGGGCTAAAACAAAGGGACATAAACCAAGTAAAACAAGCATGAGAAAATCAGCTATAGTTAAAGATACTTAAAGTAAATCGATCCAACTTATATGTTGATATTTTAGGTGTAACATGTTATGAAGTGGACATGAAATTTCTATCGAAATTGAACAGATTTTTCTTAAGCTATTTAATTATTTTGGACAAGAAATGATATACATACATGTGAATGAGCCTTAAATGGTAGATTTGTAATATACCACTCCCATAAAGCACAAGTCCGAACATACCAGAGAATATTTGAGAACATACTATATGAAAATGGTACATTATGACAATCAAACCAACTCATTAAAGGCATCAAACATATCAAAAGCATTCTAAAAACTCTTTTCTTCCTATTTCATTCACAAACATAAAAGTCACATGTCATTTCAATTCAGATTCCACATATACATGACACAACATTTTTATGAGTTCAAATCTCGGTATCAAAAATATAACATCAAATGGGATGTTATTACACAAGACATCTATCTATACTCCTCAAATTCAGCTGATCAGATCTTTGAACCATTCTCGTCCCTAAAATACAAGTGTAGACTTCTACTATAACACCTTGGTAGTTAGAACTTCTTTCAACCTGAAAAATAAAGTTACAATTTTGATGAGTTTGTGAACTTAGTGAGTGAACTATCATCGATTTATTCACTCAAGTTAAAAATAAGTATATCATATCATCCAGTATTGAATAACCACATCACATTTCATCATACTTGAACAAGTACTTCATGTAAGCTAGCATTGCATATCACAACACATCCTCATCTACTTCAATTGTATTTCACTATTTCAAAACAATTCAATAATTCATTTAAATTCAATCATTACATGTAGGGATGTAAATGCAAATTCCATTCTCTTTTTTTTTGTTTTGGTGTGACTAAATGCCTATCAACCCAATATACTATCCTTTATCCATTGTGAATACCGATATCATATCTGGCCCGTATTCGTTGTGAATATTGAGTCCATACTATCTGAGCCTGAGGCTCTTTTCAATATTCTGGGCTCAAAGCTCTTTTCTGACATCAATCACTCTAGTCACAACTCCTTTATTTAGTCATGCAATTTGATGTAATGAGATGCATCATTTCATATGCCATGCTTTCATTTCAATTTATGTAGATCAAGCCATGCAGGACATACCAAAGAGGGAGCAATTTAGTCCAGCTCAAGTTGATGATCCTTTACACATTGGAGGAGGGCCAATGACTCAAGAAAAAGCTAGAAGAATGAAAGAGGCTCTAAATGGACTAATTGAAGATTTTCGAGCCAAGCAAGAAGCCATTGGGGTTGATTTAGATGTGGGGCATCCAACCAAGCTACTTTGCATGCTGGCCGGTGGGATAGATCTGAAAGATTCCCAATTTTGGCCACCTTAGAGGTTTCATTTGAGTTTGTAGTCCTCATGAGAGTTGAAGAGGACATCTTGATCTTTCTATAATGCCCAAGAACGTCTAAATCGGAGTTTGTTGGCCCCTCAACGGATAAGCTTTTTATGGAGTCCATAATCTGTCCATACACCGCTCTCCCTTTGCTTAGTGCGACCTTTGGCTTTAGTTGTGTGTTTTGGTATTTTTATATAATAATGGGCTATTTAAACTATTTAAGCCTAAGGTTTTCAGTTTGTTTGGATAACTTTTATTATTTCGGGTTTTAATTGCTCTATTGGGCTGTTTAAGTTAATTTAGTTAATTTCAGCCCAGCTTGGTTTGTTTTGGGCTTATTTTACTTAGTTAGGGTTTTTTTTTATGTTTCTTTAACCTAGAAAACATTTAAGTAGCTGTCAAAAACAATTGTAAGGAGAGGATCATCAATTCTGAATTGAAAAGTGAGTTTTTTCTTCACAAATCTTAGTTCTTAAAACTAAAAACTCATCTAGTTTAAATACTTGTGAGAGACTTTTCAAACACCTTTCCCTAGTGTTTGTGGAATCATCTATTGAACTCCGTTTTTGGAGTCCAACTCAGAGATCATAAAATGTGAGCTTATTACCCTGTAGGGTTAGTTCAAAGAACCTTTATTCACCAACTATTTGGAATCATATAACGTGGGTGTAATCTAATGAAAAATACCTTAACCATTATTAATTCATCTTCATGATTTTATATCATAACATATCTTACTCATATGTCACCACAATTCCTATTCAAAATTTATTATCTCTAATCGATAGCTTTTTCAAGTATACCTAATTTCAACTCAATCTTATCCATACGCAAATTCATATATCTACTCAAATTCATCCATACATAATTCGTAATTTATTAACATCAAAAGATAAGAGTTTTCACAAAGCCATAAAGGCATTTCAAACCACAATATATCCATATCTCATAATTCCAAAATACATAAGATACTTGAAATAATAATACTCAAAATGTAACTAAAATCCTCATTACTACAAAATCTAACCTAAAATACAAAATATGTGACTTGAAGCGATGCTTTGGCCCTCTTTCACTCGATCTTATGTTCTTTACTTAGAGATGGGGTAAAAAGGGGGTGAGCTTGAAAGCTCGTGGGTAATAAGTTTATAATGAAGAATAAGCAAAATCATTGTCATGCGTCATTTGTCAAAAAAATTTAAAGCTCGTAGGTTCTCAAATTTTCAAACACATTTACAATCTTAACTCAAACTCATAGTTTGAATATCATCACAAAACACTCACTTGTGCACCATTCATGACTATGCAAAGATGCAATGCACAAACAAATAGCTCGAGGATTCCATGGACAGAATGGAGAAACCGAAGTTTACACCATGAACAGAATGAGTCCTTTTTCGAAGCTCCTATGTCACAAGCGGGCAACCAGGAGAAGGCTCTTGTCAACGTGCACGTGACGAACAGAATGGTTCTACTCTCGCCTAAACAAATCACATATTCATTTCCATGCATTTTCATATTCTCGTGCTTCTTATGCTTTTCCAAATGTACAGAATGCCATGACATTT
>JANZXR010000003.1:10988656-11026533 GCA_027575705.1 Erythroxylum echinodendron
TTAAATGCTTTAAATGTCTTAGTGTTGGTCATATTGCTTCTCAATGCCCAAACAAGAAAACAATGTTTGTGAGAGGATCAGAAGTTGTGTCTGAGGAGGAAGAAGATGATTTGGCTTCCATGCTTGAGTTGGAAGATTGTTCTGATGTGGAAGTTGAGGATGCACCTAGGAGTGAATTACTTGTTAATAGGCGAGTTTTGAATGCTTAAGTGAAGGAAGATGGAATTGAGCAAAGGAAAAATATGTTTCATTCTAGATGCCTAGTGAATGAGAAGATTTGTAGCCTGATCATTGATGGGGGGAGCTGCACTAATGTAGCTAGTACATTGATGGTGGAAAAACTAGGGTTAGAGTGCTTGAAGTACCCTAGACCGTATAGACTACAATGGCTGAATGACATGGAAAAAATCAAAGTAAATAAACAAGTACTTATATCTTTCTCCATTGGAAAGTATTCTAATCAAGCACTTTGTGATGTTATACCTATGCATGCTAGTCATATATTTGCTCGATCGACCTTGGCATATGATAGAAGAGTGTTACATGATGGTTTTAAGAATAGGTACTCATTTACTATGGGAGATCAGAAAATTGTTCTTGTTCCATTGGCACCAAAAGAGGTATATGAGGACCAAATGGAATTAAAAAAGAGTATGGAAGCAACACAACAAAGAAAGGACAAAAAACTTCAAAAAAAGTGTGATAATACAAAATTTGAGGGGAAGGTTGAGAACCTTGCAAAAGGGGAGCAGAAATTTAAATCAAAAGAAAAGAGAGAAAGTGAGGCCAAGAGAGAGAGAAGAAAAGTGGGAAAAAAGGCCTCAAAAGAAATTCAATTAAAAGGTCCAAACGAAAGAGAGGGCAGAAAGAAATAAAACTTCTACCCAAAAATGAGAGATGTAAGGGTTCCTTTTGTAGAAAGGAGATGTTTAATTGTACTTTTATATAAGGAAGCTTATTTTAATGAATCTGACCTTGATTGTTTGCCTAGTAATGTTGTTTCACTTTGCAAGAGTATGGAGATGTTTTCCCTAAGGATTTACCTAAGGAGTTGACGCCCATTAGAGGAATAGAACATCATATTGATTTCATGCCTGGGGTGCAGATTCCAAATAGGCCTGCTTATAGGGCTAATCCTGAAGAAACTAGAGAACTCTAAAAGCAAGTGGAAGAATTACTACAAAAGGGACACATCAGGGAGAGTCTTAGTCCTTATGCCGTGCTAGTGATATTGGTTCCAAAGAAGGATGGGAGTTGGCGCATGTGTATAGATTGCAGAGCTGTTAACAAGATAACGGGAAGGCATCCCATTGCCTATTTCAGTGAGAAGTTGAATGGTGCTCAATTGAAGTATTCCACTTATGAGAAGGAGCTGTAAGCATTGCATCTTAAGGGCCAAGGTAAGTTGAATAAAAGACATGCTAAGTGGCTGGAGTTCATAGTGACATTCCCATATGTCGTTAATTATAAGCAAGGTAAAGAAAATGTGATTGCTGATGCATTGTCTAGGAGGTATGCTTTAATCTCTTCTCTTAGTTCTAAGTTGATTGGGTTTGAGCATATAAAAGATTTGTACAAATCAGATTCTGACTTCGCTAATGTGTATGATGCATGTGAACAAGTTGCTTTTCAAAAGTTTTATAGGAATGATGGATATTTGTTTAGAGATAATAAACTATGTATTCCTACTTGTTCTATGCGTGAAATGCTTGTTAGGGAGTCTCATGATGGAGGTTTAATGGGACATTTTGGTATTGCTAAAACACTTGACATATTACAGGACCATTTATATTGGCCTAACATGAAAAAGGATGTTGAAAGAGTTTGCTCTAGTTGTGTAGCGTGTACGTAAGCCAAGTCCAAGGTGCAACCACATGGGCTGTACATGCCTCTACCTGTCCCTACTAGTCCTTGGATTGATATATCTATGAATTTTGTGTTAGGATTGCCTAGGACTAAGAAAGGACGTGATAACATCTTTGTTATAGTTGATAGATTTAGTAAAATGGCTCATTTTATTGCATGTCATAAATCTGAAGATGCTTTATATGTTGCTGATTTGTTTTTAGGGATGTTGTTAGGTTGCATGGCATTTCGAGAACTATTGTTTCATATAGGGATTCTAAGTTTTTAAGTCACTTTTGGCGTGCTCTGTGGAATAAATTGGGAACAAAACTTTTGTTTTCTACAACTTGTCATCCCCAAATAGATGGACAAACTGAAGTGCTTAATAGAACCTTAGGATCTTTATTGCGTGCTATTGTGAGTAAAAATTGGCAAAATTCTGGGTTTGGTATAAATTTTAATTTTAAGTTGTGATTTGTGGCCAAAAAATAAGGGGGTATAGAAACGGGACACCCCACCGGTCAGGTTGGTGGGGTTGGTATGACCCTGCCATAACAGTTTGTGGGGTCCACCCCACGTGGCAGCCATGGAGTCCACCCCAAGTGGCCATCTCGCCAACTTGGTTGGCTAGACAGGGGGCTGCACCTAAGAGGTGCAGCCTTGTCAGCACCTCGCCATTGTGAAGGGCGGGGTGCACAATAATGCTGGCTCTCGTGAGCCACCCCGCCATTCACAATTAAGGGGTGCACCAGGCTGCACCTCAAAGATGCAGCCTTGGCAGAGCGCCAGCAATAATGCTGGGCTCTCCTTAGCCACCCTGCCATTGTGAATGGCGGGGTGGCTCTCTATATAAGCGCCCCCCCTCCCAGGGGTGACACCCCGCCATCCGTTTAGAAATTTTTTTATTCGTGCTTCTCTTCTGCTCTGATTTTGTGTCTTCATCAACCAATCAACTAGTATTTTTTCTCTTCTTCAACAGCGAATTCACCAACATTCTTTGCTCTTCTTTAAGGTTTGTTATTACATAATCTGTGTTTTTTAATATATGTAATGTTTGTTTTTAGTAAATATGTTATTTTTTATATTAGATATTTGTGATATTTTTGTTAGATTTTTTTGCATTTGATATTTTATATTTTTTTGTTAAACGACTACACAATTATTTCTAGATTAATTAGTTGGGACTGATATATCACTCTTTTTAAATAACATAATAAGTTACAAATTATGTTGACTTTTCTCCTTTTATGTCATGGCTTTAAGAGAATTAATTAGTAGTGCGTTAATAATACTAGAAAGTTGAAATTTGTGGGT
The DNA here is from genome assembly GCA_027575705.1 of Erythroxylum echinodendron. Taxonomy (NCBI): domain Eukaryota; kingdom Viridiplantae; phylum Streptophyta; class Magnoliopsida; order Malpighiales; family Erythroxylaceae; genus Erythroxylum; species Erythroxylum echinodendron. The sequence continues at coordinate 10,991,816 of JANZXR010000003.1, forward strand.
ATGAGATAAGTGATAATGTGCCTAAGTTAACATTTGTTTTCTTTAGTCTATAAGAATGATGTCATTGATTCTGCTAATAAGCAAAAGCTTCATAGTCTGTTCATCAATTAACCTGAAGTAAATCACTCACTAAATCGAACTTTGATTTAATTAGTTGATGGACTTCTATAACAAATCCAATTCTAATAATTAATATAATAAATAATAATAATAATTTATATTAACAAGAATTATAAATATAATTAATAAAATTGATAATCATAAGAGTTATAATTAGTACAAAATTAATAATATTATTAATGAATATTAATAAGAATAATAAATTTAATTTTAATACATATATTTATAATAAAAAATTAATAATAATAAGAAATTTAATATTGATAATAATAAATATAATTAATAAATTTAATAATGATAAATATAATGGTCAAATTAATAATAATAACAATAACAATAGGAAGAAAATTAATTATATATTAATAATTAATAATATTAAGAATAATAAATTTAATAATTATGATTATATTATTAATAATAAGAAGAAATATAATAACAAGGAATATAATAATAATAAATATAATAATAATAAATATAAGTATAATTAAGATATTTAATAATTATTATTAATATAAGTATTAATAATAAGAGCAATAATAAGTACAAGATTAATAATAATAATAATAATAATAATAATAATAATAAATATTAAGAATAATAATAAGTACAAGATTAATAATAATAATAAATAATAATAAGAATAATAAATTTTATAATAATAAAAAGGAAATTAATAATAGTTATAATAATAATAACAAAGGAATTTAATATTAATAATTTATTTAATTAATAATAACTAAATTAATAATAAGTAGAAATTTAATAATAATAATAATAAATATTAATAACAAGAATAAATTGTATAATAATAAGGAGAAAATTTATAATAATATGGAATTTTTAATAATAATGATGATGATGATAATGATGATAATAATAATAATAATAATAATAATCATAATAATAATAATAATCTAGTTAATAATCACACAAGATTAAATTATTGATCCTGTATTATCTTTAATGATTTATTTCATCACTTAATGCATATATTATGTACACTTATTACTTATAGTCATTTATTACTCATACTTATTCTTTATATTGAACCATGTTTATTCACGTTATTAGTTAATCTTATCTGTTTAACCTAATTGATATTATTGATTTCTTTAAAAAATTAAAATGTTATGGCTTTATACCACTTACAGCAATATCTACTTGATCAAGTGTTCAATCCTACGATCGATTATCACAGTCTATTATAATTATCTTTCAATTTCAGGTATGAATAGGGGATATTTTGATTACAAAGTAGCCTTAAAAGCATTAATGAAAGAAACTTATGAATAAGAAGAAAGATTGGACGAACTTTTAACCAGATATCACGCCTCTAATAAAAAAGCTCATAATTCAAGAGATGCTCGAAGATATATCAAAATGTATGATACAGCTCAAATGATAAAACATATCAAACAATTCAAATCATTTATTCGAGAAGACAGAAAAAATTTTTGTGTTTATGATCAATCATCTTATCGATTAAGACATATCTGTATATGTTTTATGTTATTTCTCTCACAATGAATAAGAATTGTAACTTCTTTACACAGTTTGAAAAACAAATAGATGACACTCAAAATAGACTTAATAAATATCAAACTGAAGTCGAATATTATACAAACCGATAAAATAATCAACCTTTTCATAATTTCATAAATAGACAAAAAATATACTTTATTATGGAAAATTAATTCATGAAACACTTATTTGTATAGATCAGTGTTATGGACATATTAGATTACCATTAATTACCATAAGGAATTTAATAATAATAAATATAATGGTCAAATTAATAATAATAACAATAACAATAGGAAGAAAATTAATAATATTAATAATTATTAATAATAAGAATAATAAATTTAATAATTATGATTATATTATTAATAATAATAAATAATAACTATAAGTATAATTAAGAAATTTAATAATAATATTTAATATAATTAATAATAAGAGGAGTAATAATAAGTACAAGATTAATAATAATAATAATAATTAATAGTAAGAATAATAGTAATAATTAATAGTAAGAATAATAATAAGTATAATATTAATAATAATTATTATAATAAATAATAATAAGAATAATAATAAGTGGAATAATAATAATAATAATAATAAATATTAATGACAATAATAAATTCTATAATAATAAGGGTAAAATTAAGGAATATAATTAGGAATTGTTAATTATAATAATAATGATATGATCTATTCTATTCCTTGAACCAAACAGTCCATTAATTTATTGATATTATTATTTTAATTTGTGTAGCATTATCTGATATTAATTTATATTGTAATTTATAAACGATGACTGCATCATATGGTTCAAGCACTCCTACTCCTGCACCACATCCAGGGCTGATATATCCAGACTTGCTTTACTTGTGACAGAAGCATAGGGCGTTGGCCATATTTAATAAGCAGATTGATCCGGATAGGGCACTTAGGATTAGACGAGCTGATAAAGATTTTTGGCGGTATCCAATAGATAGAAGAGTGGCATATTACATATTCTTGGCACGATTTCGAGGTATATATTACATTGGAGGAAGAGTTTCAATAGATCATCATTTGATTATAGCTTTAGTTTAGAGGTGGAGACCCGAAATGAGGTCACCGTCACTTTACAGGATGTAGAGGTTTTATGGGGTCTAAAGGTAGATGATAGGGCAGTTGTTGGACGTTGTTTTGGGGCTGAATGTGACTGGGTTGGTTTGTTGGAGCGCCTTCTTGGCTTCACTCCTTGGAATGGTGATATTGACGAATACAAAATGAGAATACGCGCACTGCAACCGTATCTTGCTGCTCTCTTGACTGAAGATGCTACTGATGATTAAGTACAACGTGCAAGGATGTACATATTAGTTTTACTTGGTAACTTGTTGTTTGCTGATACGAGTGGGAAATATATGCGACTATATTTTTTAGATTTTGTTGTTGATTTAACTATTTGTGGCAAATACAGTTGAGACAGCGTGGTGTTAGCATGCCTTTACCGCAATTTGTGTAAAGCGTGTAAAGTACGAGCAAATGATATGGGGGGCGCCACATTATTGTTACAGGTACATTGAATATTTTCGTACTCTTTACTTAATTGATAACTTTTATTTTCACTAACATGTGTTTATTTATATAATATCAGTTTTGGACATACGAGCGTATAAAAGTCGTACGCCCAATAGCAGTTGATCCTATCATGCAGCAACAATTGGGAGATGACTGTCGTCTTGGTGTGCGATGGAATGTGGCATTTAACAAAACATGAATCGCAAAAGATAAGCTATCGATATACTGTGATCAACTGTCCATTCTTACTTGGGATCAGGTTAGCTAATAAAACCAAGTAAATATGAATAATATGTGGATTCTAATGTTGATTGGTTTAGTAATAGTGTATTTTTTTACAGTTTGAGTGGACACCATATCCTGATGAACTTCTGATTTATCTTCCTACCTACTGTAATGAGGGATATGCAGTGTGGCACTCAGTGGTTCTTCTTATTGTATGGGAGGTAGTGGAGTGGCACCTTCTACATAGAGTTTTACGACAGTTTGGGTGGAGACAACCTATACCAGTGGTCATCGACACATCTACTGCATTACACGAAATGTCAACAAGAAATAATGCCAGAACTGATTGGATAACTCGGCATTAACAATGGATCCAATTGTGGGACGATAGGGCACAATATGCGACACAAGGGCAAGAAAGAGATCCTATCGTTCCGGACAACCAATACATGCAATAGTATCAAAGTAGGACTGTGTTATACATTTCTACCCTTCATGATAGGCGTGTCCACAGCACTGGTTATGACACTGTTGCGGGCAACTTTGAGTATGCGGTATTTGTCTATCTCTCTAATTTATAATTAATTGTTATTCCTTTAATTAATTATTTTGGCTCTCCTTTATTATTTTTAGATTGTGGTACAGTACGATTCTCTTGCTCGTATAGCGAGAACAAAGCCTGCAGAGGATGATACAAGACGTACCGAGATAATTGGGAGCATGTTGTATTTTCAGCAAAGGGGCAGGATAGAGCATTGGGATCTAAATATGTGAAAGGATACCCATCCCTTACTAGGGGTTGCGATTGGGGGTAGGACTAGCGGTGGATCATCGACTAGAGTCAAATCAAGCAGTAGAGCTGGACCGTCATCCAGTGAGTCTCGACCTATTATATCTACTGGACCATCACCTAGTAGATGGCAATCATTTGTATCCACTAGACCATCAACCAGTGGGTGGCAACCATTTGGAGCATCCAGACTGTTGACCAGTGGGTGGCAACTAATTGTATCGACTCCGCAGATACCAATCCCAGTATTCTCCAGCCACCCTAGTTAGCATGGTGGTTCTTCTCAAACTGGTGGATCATTTCATATTAGAGGGCCATCACGCAGAGAAGATGATGTATATCGTCTAGAAATAAGCCATATTATGCATTCACCGGGAGATGAATCTTATGTGTTGCTTGGAGGACGCGATCTTAATTCTAGTTTGATTGCTTCTTAAATATGGAGCATGCGCGATCCTGATGCTAGATTTCTATTTGATGCAGAGTTTGATGATGATGATATAGAGTTCAATTAGCCAATTAAGCCAAGAAGATCACTTAGAATCTAAGAAAGAAATGAACAAAATCTAATAGAAAGAGGCTCAGCTGGTTGTGGTACACATTGTCCCCCCTCATTCCACTCATGTACATAATAGAGGGTGTAGACGTTTAGTCTCTACATAATTAATTATACGCTGGTATGTACTTAATTTATTTCATAACTACTTGTGGTGTCCACATACTTATTCTGTCCACCTAATAATAGAGGACGTAGACGTATGAATATCATGTCACACTATAGCCGGATGAATAATGTACACCCAGCCAATCCTGATGGCGAGGTGTACCATAACCACGGGATCCATTTCAGATGCGTAAATATTTTTTCATATCTCGGCCAACCAATAATTATCACTCCGTCAACCCTGATAGTGGGGTGTACCATAACTACGAGATCCCTGTCAGATGCGTGAATATTATGTCATATCTTGACAGACCAATAATTATCACCCTGCCAACCATGATGGCGGGGTGTACCATAACTACGGGATCCCTGTCAGATGCGTGAATATTAAGTCATATCTCGACAGACCAATTATTATCATCCTGCGAACCCTGATGGCAGGCTGTACCATAACCACGGGATCCTTGTCAGACGCGTGAATATTATGTCATATCTCGATAGACCAATAATTATAACCCCGCCAATCCTGATGGTAGGGTGTACCATAACCACGGGATCCCTGTTAAACTCGTGAATATTATGTCATATCTCAACAGGTCAATTTAGGTTTAAGGTTACATACTTTTGGACCTCCTCAAAACCATGAACTGTGACGTTGATGTTGTTTATTTGATTGAGTTATAGATTTATACAAGAAGCATTTGTATATTTCACCAAAAGATGTTCCAACTAGATTTAAGAATCATTCTTATTAACCCTAAAAGAATAATTCGGTATCCAATTAAGCATAAGTGTGTATTTCATTAACAAATTATCATTTCCAATTATAAATCTCACCTTAGCATTTCTGGGGAAATTGTGGCCTAAACTTTGGAAAAATTTAGTCATATAAAGTAACCTAATTAATTTGTTCTAGTTATCAAACCCAAGATATGCCTCTTTGCCATTCCTTATTCTACATAATATATAAACTGAGAAAATGATTCCTTAGTCATCAATGATTGAGTTATAAACCAAGAGGTGATGGTTTTCCTCCTTATTTTTTATAAGTTATTGCCCTTAAGATAATAATGATCGATCAAATTACCTATAATCCTTTACTATTACCTTATGTAGTTTATTTATGTAAAAAAACATTTTGATAAAAATAATCAAGTGTTTGTTCAATCCAAACTTCCTATGTTGAAGATATTAATTAAATAAAGTAAAAACGATATAAAAATTATAAAATATTGTATAGCATGAACTTTTTAAAGCAATAAAAACAAGCTTCACTGATGGGAGACCCAATGGGAACTTGTCCTAGAGAACCTTCAACAAGATGAAACTATGCCCGGGAATGACTAGAATCAAACACACGGAAGCATAAGAAACAAAATTGTAAAGGTAGAAATAGAAAACAAAGAGAAAAGGGTTAGAAGAATGTTGGTCAATGGAAAGAACCCAAAGAGAACTTGTCTCTTAGAACCCTAGCATGAATGTTAGTCAATGCAAGGAACCCTAAGAGAACTTATCTCTTAGAACTCTAATCTTGGGACGCACAAAAGAAGACCACTCCTTCGATAAGTCAAGTATTCTCAAAGAATACAAAGAAAGCAAGAATGCTCACAATAATACTCAATAGTATTTCTAAATGAAAAATTCCCTTCCAAAGTAAATAGAGGGTGCCTATTTATAGGAAAACTTCCTAACTTAATGTCCTAAAGAAGAAACTAAATAAAAGGAAACAAATCCATCCCTAAAAGGAAATAAAATAAACTTAGAAAGGTGATGACTTGATGACCTTCTTTTAAGGAAAACAAAAGGAAACTAATTAAAACATGATTTGAACATATTGGACCTCATAGATCACATCCTTCTCCTTATTTTTAAGTGGAACATGGTTGTAACAAGGTATTTTAAGTGAGTTCTCCCAATTGGACTCTATGTGGGCCTTTAGACACTTCATGCTGGGCTTTAAGGAGTAAGACAACCTTCTTAGACCTTTATGAGATGAAATCTGACTCAACAATAAGGGCTCTATCTCTTGAAGGTCTTGGATCAAATAATTCAATGCTTGCTTCATTGCATTGGCCCTAGCTCTTGTCTTTGGGCCTCCAACATCTTGTAATGGATCTTTAGGATCATTAGACTTGAATGTTGGGCCTTTGATATGAGAATTTCGTTCAGCCCCTTGCGTTGAACATTCAGACTTCAAATCTGATCCAATTTAAGCTCCTAAGCCTCCTTTTGCAAGCTCATGTCCATGCAAGTCATATCCTAGGCTTCCTTGTCTTTCACATGCCTATGGTTCTCATCATTCAGTCTATATATAAGTAACTTAATGTTAAACTTTGTTTACTATTTTTTATATTAAATAAGAACTGTTGAAATATAATGAAATTAGAACATTACTTCCATAATTGATATATATTATGAAAACTTTTATTTTTAAAAATTTACAAATTTTTCTTATTGAAATTGCTTATGTCAAAAATATTGTTTTAATATAAAACTAACAGTCTTTATTCTCTTAAAAGTTTTTCTTTCTCAAATCTTATGAAAGTATCCTGAAAGAATATCCTTTTAGTATACTTCAATCTATAATAAATAAAATATGAATCAATTACTAAAAAAAGAATTATATAAAAATCATACAATTTACTAAAATTTTTATAAAATTAAAAAACTTTAAAGCTATCACATGGAATTGGTTTATATGTTAGAGTTACTTCATATGAGGGAAAAAAGGTTTTAAAATCCAAACATTGTCTATTGAAACAATAAATTCAATAAAATAAACCTTTGAAGTATGTTAAACACATTAAAAAATAAGCCCTAACTCTGCACAACTGAACTTGTAGTGATAATAAGAAGGATCATGCACAAAGAGTTTGTGGCTAGCTTTTGTAATGAACAAATCAGTGTAATGAGATTATGGGATTTTGGATGAATTAAATTGATGCAATTGAATAAAAATGAATTATGGAAAACAAATTGATGAGAACCAAGGTCAACATGTTCTAGATGGAAAGCTTGCTCCCATGGATGGAGGGTTACATGGAGATTCACGTGGGAAGCATGCTGCCATAGGTGGACAAGTTGCTGCCAATGATCCATTATATGTTCCTAGTAGGCCAATCACAAGATCAAGATCCAAGAAGATCAAGGAAGCCATGCAAGGATTGGTGGAGAACCATAGGCATGTGAAAAACAAAAAGAGAAGCATACATGGTGTGATCCGCCTCAAGGAAGCCTAGGATATGACTTGCATGGACATGAGCTTGCAAGAGGAGGCTTAGGAGCTAAAATTGGACCACATTTGAAGACTGAATATGCAAGGCAAGGGGCTGAACGAAATTCCCACATCTAAGGCCCAACATTCAAGTCTAATGTTCGTAAAGATCTATTACAAGATGTTGGAGGCGCAATGACAAGAGCTAGGGTCAAAGCAATAAAGCAAGCATTGAATTGTTTGATCCAAGACCTTCAAGAGATAGAACCCATGTTATTGAGCCAGATTTCATCTCATAAAGGTCCAAGAGGCATTGTCTTACTACTTGAAGCCTAACATGAAGTGTCCAAAGGTTCACATGAAGTCCAATTGGGAGAATTCACTTAAAATACGATGTGACAACCACGTGCCACTTAAAAATAAGGACATGATCTATAAGGTCCAATATGTTCAAATCATGTACTAATTAGTTGCCTTTTTGTTTTACTTGAAAGAAGGTCATCTAGTCAACACCTTTATAAGTTTATTTTGTTTCCTTTTAGGGATTGATTTGTTTCCTTTTACTTAGTTTCTTCTTTAGGACATTAATTTAGGAAGTTTTCCTATAAATAGGCACCCTCTATGTACTTTGGAAGGGGATTTTCATTTAAAAATACTTTTGAGTATTATTGGGAGCATTCTTTCTTTCTTCATATTCTTTGAGAATGCTTGACTTATCGAAGGATTGGTCTTCCTTTGTGGTGTCCCAAGGTTAGAGTTCTAAGAGACAAGTTCTCTTAGGTTTTTTTCCATTGACTAACATTCTTGCTAGGGTTCTAAGAGATAAGTTCTCTTAGGGTTCTTTCCATTAACCAACATTCTTCTAACCCCTTTCTCTTTGTGTTCTATTTCTATCTTTTCAATTTGTTTCTTGTGCTTCCGTGTGTGCTTGATTCTAGTCATTCCCGGGCATAGTTCCATCTTGTTCAAGGTTCTCTAGGACAAGTTCCTATTGGGTCTCCCATCATTTGGTATCAGAGCACTTTGGTTGCTAGATCTCAAATAACTATTCTTTTGGTTGTTTATTTTCGTTCCTCTGCTCTATCCATTTTTCATCCACTATTTTGTTCACTTTTTGTTTGAGTTTTTGGTTGACTAATAGGTATTTCTTCAAGTTCAAAATTTCTTCTTTCTCTTCGTTTCGGAATCATTCAAATCTAAGATTTCCAGAGCAAGTTGCACTAACTTGAAATTTGACAGTGTCTAGCTTCAGAAAAAAAGAAGTCAAAAAAAGAGAACAAAAGAAATACATCAAAAAAAGAGAAAAAAGAAGAATTCGTCAAAAAGAAAAAAGAAGAAAAAAGAAATTCGTCAAAAAAAATAAAAAAACAATCAGAGTGTGTGTGTTGCAATTTCTAGAGAAGTGGAGTCCAGATTTGCTACTTTCCTAGTTGCAATCAAGTAAAGATAACATCTTTCCTATTGCTTGAACTTGAATTGCAAGTTCTTTCCTATTTTGTATTGCTTGGAAATTGCTTACTTTCCTATTTGCTTCACTTTCCTATTTTGTCTTTAGTTTCATATTTTATTTCTTGCCTCATTCATCTTTCTTTTGCTTCAAGTTTGTGACTTTCTTTAAGGTAATCACTTCCTTAATTCATTCTTTATACTATTTTTCCTTTACTTGGTTTCCAACTTTCTTCACTTCCCATCATTTTTCTTTCCTTTTACACATTCGTCTCCTTTACTTTTTCTTTATTTTCCACTCTATTTCTCCTTTTGGATTCTTTGAGAATTTTATTTTGGGATTCTATTCTTGGCTGCCACTTGGTTTGATTGCTTCTATTTGATTGCGTCTTGTTTCGAATAAGGATACTATAGAAAGCAAGTTGAGTGGTAAAAGGTAAGAGTGTTTGCATTATAAGAAAAAGCCAACTTTTGTGTGATACAGGAGTAGTTTGGCATCTATTGAGTGTATACACATGAGGTTGAGTGGTGAGGTCCATATTGTTTTCTGTTGTTCACTATCATTTGCAGTTTATAAGCATGTCTCAAGAAGATGAATCATATGAGCAAGATCTCAATGTCTTTATGAAGGCCGTGTAAGATCAATTTCGGAGGTTTAATGCTAGGTTGCATGACATCCAATGCACGTCAAACTCCAAAGGTCCTAGATGGATGTTCTTTGCAGAAGATGAAGATGTGCAATCCAAGGATGAAGGCCCCAACATTAGGAGAGGCAAACAACCTCCTTCTCGTAATGAACTTGACAACATAAAATTGAAAAGCCTTTCTTTTCAAGGAAAAATGATCCTGAATTGTATTTAGAGTAAGAGAGGAAAATAGAACATGTATTTGAGTGTCATACATATAGTGAAGAGAACAAGATAAAACTTGCTGCTATTGAATTTTGTGACTATGCTAGTATTTGGTGGGATCAGTTGAAAGTAAATAGAAGGTGGAATCATGAAAGACCAATATGCTCTTGGCAAGAAATGAAAGTCATCATGAGAAAGTGCTTTGTTCCAAGTCATTACTATCGAGACTTGTTCAAGCGATTGCAAAGATTGAGGCAAGGATCTATGAGTGTTGAGGAGTACCATAAAGAGATGGAGATCATCATGATTAGGTTCAATGTTTAGGAAGACATGGAAGCTAGCATGAGAAGATTTCCTGATGGTTTGTGCCCTAAAATTGCTTCCATTGTAGAGCTACAAAATTTTCTTGACACGAATGAGTTGTTGCATAAGGCCATCATGGTAGAAAAGCAATTAAAGATCCAAAATGGTGCTGGATCGAGTTCCTAGAAGAAAAGCTTAAAAGAGTCCAAAAGTTTCTTCAAATCCAAGGGAGACATCAAACCAAAGGAGAAAAGTAAGCCTAAATTCTCTACTCTAAATCCTAAGGGTAAAAATGACTCTAAACCCTCTTCTTCTTCTAATCCTTCTTATAAAGTTAAGTGCTTTGAATGTCAAGGTTTTGGTCATATTACTTCGCAATGCCCTAACAAAAGAACTATGATTTTTCTTGAGAATGGTGATGTTGCTAGTGAAAGTAGTAGTGATGATTTTGATGATGTGCCTCCAATGACAGATGATTTTGATGTTGATTGTGAAGCTGAAGTTGGTGAAGCCCTTATGGCTAGGCATGCTCTTAATATCCAACCAAAAGAAGATCTTGAAGAAGAGCAACGTGAGCACTTCTTTTATACAAGGTGTCTCAATAATGGTAAAGTATGTAGCATGATCGTAGATGGTGGAAGTTATACTAATGTTGCTAGTACTTTACTTGTTAACAAGCTTAATTTGCCTATTTTGAAACATCCTAGACCATATAAATTACAATGGCTAAATAATTTTTAAGTGGCACATAGTTGTCACATGGTATTTTAAGTGAATTCTCCCAATTGGACCTCATGAGGACCTTTGGACACTTCATGTTGGGCTTCAAGGAGTAAGACAATGCCTCTTGTACAGACAATGCCTCTTGTACCTTTATGAGATGAAATCTGACCCAACAATATGGGTTCTATCTGTTAAAGTTCTTGGATCAAACAATTCAATGCTTGCTTCATTACTTTGGCCCTAGCTCTTATCATTGGGTCTCCAATATCTTGTAATGGATTTTTAGGAACATTAGACTTGAATGTTGGGCCTTTGATATGGGAATTTTGTTTAGCCCCTTGCCTTGCACAGTCAGACTTCAAATATGATCCAATTTTAGCTGCTAAGCCTCCTTTTGCAAGCTCATGTCCATGTAAGTCATATCCTAGGCTTCCTTGAGGTGGATCACACTATGTATGCTTCTCTTCTTGTCTTTCACATGCCCATGGTTCTCCATCATTTCATCCCTCCTCGAAATTCGTCCTCGAATCCACAACATCAAAAGGGGATAAATCAGATAAAATGAATGTAGCACCAACATTACCATAGGAGCTAGGCTAATTAATTTTATAAGCATTATCATTAATCCTTTCTAAAACTTGAAAGGGGCCATCTCCTTTTGGTTGTAGTTTAGATTTCCCTTATTCTGGAAACCTCTCCTTTCTCAAATGCACGCAAACCCAATCACTGGGTTCAAATATAACATGCCTTCGGCCTTTATTGGCTTGCTTTTCATATTGTTCATTTCTCCTCTCAATGTTGGCTCGAACTTTAGCATGCAACTCCAATTTATTCAAGGGAGCAGTAATAGTAGAGAAGTCCTTCACAATTCTCTGATAGAAGCTTGCCAAGGGATGGAAGTTTCGAACTTGATTTGCATTCTTAGGAGTTGGCCATTCTCTAATTGCCTTCACTTTCTCGTCATCAACTCGAAGTCCTTTAGCACCTACAATAAAACCAAGAAACACAATAATATCCATGCAAAAGGAATATTTTTCTAAATTGGCATAAAGCTTATTATCTCTTAAAAGTCCAAACACATCATGTAAGTGTTTCACATGATCATCTAAACTCCTGAAATATACTAGAATATCATCAAAATAGATAACCACATACTTTCCAATAAATGGAAGAAACACATGATTCATTAAACTCATGAAAGTACTAGGTGCATTAGTCAAGCCAAAAGGCATAACAAACCACTCTTACAACCCAAACTTAGTTTTGAAAGCAGTTTTCCACTCATCACCTTTTTTCATGCGAATTTGATGGTACCCAATTCTAAGATCAATTTTAGAAAATATACAAGCACCATGTAACTCATCGAGCATACCATCTAAATGAGGGATAGGGTAACGATATTTTCTCCATGATTTTATTGATGGCTCTACAACTTGTCTTTAGATCTCCTTAGTTTCTTTCGGATTGGCTCTATACGTAGGCTTATTCGAAATTGAAGCTCCAGGAAGAAAGTCTATATGGTGCTCAATGCCTCTCAAAGGGGGCAATCCATTGGGAATGTCCTCCGGAAATAAGTTGCTAAAGTCCTACAACAAAGACAAAACACGAGACGGTAAAGATGGATCAAGCTCATAATAGTTATGAAAACATCTTTATATAAAATTATATAAGGTTCTTCACATTTTAAAGCTCTCTTGATCTCACTTCTTCTAGCAAATAATGTCACTCTCTTTTCTTTAGTTTTCCCACTCATTTTATTTTCTCTCTTTCTTTTCTTTTGCTCTCAATTTTCATTCTTTCTCAATTCTCACTTGATCCTCATTAGCTTGAATCAGCCTAAGAGGTTTAGCACAATATTTTTACCATGGAAAGGAAAAGAATAGCAATTTTTGTATCCGTTATGCCTAACTTTCCTATCAAATTGCTAAGGCCTACTAAGCAAAACATGTCTAGCATACATGGGTGCAACATCACATAAAACTTCATCATGATACTTTCCAACAGAAAATGAAATCATCACTTGATTGATGACTTTCACCTCACCACAATCATTTAGCCATTGCAATTTATATGGTCTAGCATGTTTCAAAAATAGGCAAATTAAGTATGAAGATTCCAACTCTAAAAGAGGCAAGAAATTCTTTTCCAAAAGGGATAACAATTTGGGCAGCATAAAGATGAAGATTCCATCACTTTAAAGGAAAGAATGATCCTGAACTTTATTTGGAGCAGGAAAGAAAGGTTGAGCATGTATTTGACTTCCATATCTACTCAACAGAGAAGAAAGTGAAACTTGCAACTCTTGAATTTATAGATTATGCTAGTATTTAGTAGGACCAATTAGTGATAAACATAAGGAGGAATAGTGAGAGACCAATTCAGTCATGGGAAGAAATGAAGATGGTAATGTGAAAGAGATTTATAGCAAGCCATTATTATAGACATTTGCATAGAAAGTTGCAAGGTCTAGTTCAAGGGTTCAAGAGTCTAGAAGACTACTATAAAAAGATAGAGGTGGCCATGATTAGAGAAAACATAATAGAGGATCAAGAGGCAACAATGGCTAGATTCATTGGTGATTTAGACAAGGGGATTGTTGATGTGGTCAACTTACAACACTATAAGGAGATGGAGGAATTACTACATAAGGCCATTATGGTTGAGAAACAACAAAAATCAAGAAAATTAGGTACAACTTCTAACTCTTCTTGGAATCAAAAGGAGATATAAAGCCAAAGGATTCAGCTACTGCTTCTAAAGGTAAAACTGAAACTAATTCTTCTTCTAAATCTTGTGATATCAAGTGCTTTAGGTATGATGGGCTTAGACATATTTCTTCTTAATGTCCAAACAAAATGGCTATGATCATGTTGGAGGATGGTGATGTAGAGAGTTTTAGTTCAAGTGATCACAAAATGCCACCATTAGAGGAATGCTTTGATGTTTACGTTGAAGAACCACGCATGGAGATATGCTAGTTGTAAGCTTGCACTAAATATTTAATCAAACACTAAAAATGAAGGGGAGCAACATAAGCACATTTTCCATACTCTATGCCACATTAGAAACATGATTTGTAGCATGATTATTGATAGTGGTAGTTGTCCTAATATTGCTAGTACTTTGTTAGTAGATAAGTTGAACTTGGATACTTTCAAGCATCCTAAACCATATAAGTTGCAATGGTTGAACGAATGTGGAGAAATTAAGGTGGACAAGCAAGTTTTAGTGTCTTTTTCTATTGGCAAATATAGAGATGAAGTTCTTTGTAATGTGTCATCAATGCATAATGGACACATTTTATTAGGCCATCCATGGCAATTTGATAAGAAGGTTAGACATGATGGGTACACGAACTGTTACTCTTTTGTACTTAGTAATTGGGCCATTGTACTAACCCTCTTAATGTTAGTGCTGCTTTTGATGTTGCCGATTTATCTTTTTTTGATGTAGGTGGTTCGAGGAAAAATGCTTTCGATGAGGTGTGGAATGATGGGGATCAAGATATTGACCAAATGGCTTAGGATGATGTTAGTAAATTTTCCCAAGGCCCATTGCAAGGAATCAGAGGGCCAATGACCAGAGCAAGAACAACAATGAAAGAAGCTTTACAAGGATTAATCATGGAGATGCAAGAAAAGGAGGATGTTCTTGAAGGTTCTAAGGCATTACAAGATTAATTACTTATCTTCATGTTCAAGATGTTGGACAAAACTTAGTACATAGCGAACAAGGTTGGAATGCAAGATACAAGGCTGATCACACACATGAGTTTGAAGGAAGCCCAATATACATAATTAAGATGCAATAAGTAAGTGGAATGGTTATGTTGGGTAAATTAAGCCAAAATTAATCTTTATGTGTGAATAAGGGCTTATTAAGACTTGTTCCTTAGTAATTTTGGCCATATCTAGATAAATCAAATTGTTTCCTTAATTTAAGAGGTATCACATTCAAGGTTGTTTTGTATCTTAAAATTAAGGATTTCCATTATTTAGGTCTTTTCTACTTAGGCATGAACTAGAATAGGTATTATAGGATTGGGATATTATGATGCTTATTAAAAGCCCATCTGATGTATTACAGGATTATCATCATTATCAATAAAAGTTGAGGTATTTTCCAACAAGCTTGTGACCTTTGTGGTGTCTTAAGATTAGGGTTTTAAGGGCTTAGCTTCCTTAAGGTTCTAATATGATAGGTCAACTTGTTTTTTAGAATTCTGTACATGCATAACAAATGATCAAGAGTTTCTATAGCAGGTCACCTACTGGGTTTGTATCAAATTCCTAATGGTTTGCACCAATTAGAGGAATTAAACACCAACTTGATTTCATTATTGAAGCAAGCATACCATATAGGCTAGCATATAGATGTAATAATGAAGAGAACACCGAAATTTAGAAGTAAGTGAGATTATGGAAAAAGTATATATTCTTGAAAACTTGAGTCCATGTGCGGTTTCGATTTTGTTAATGCCTAAGAAGGATGGTTTTTGGAGAATGTGTATTGATTGTCGAGCCATCAATAATTCACAATATTAGAGGTTATTATTCAAGAATGAATCCTTTTGAGGACAAGGGGAATGATGTGAATCAACAAGGGAATGATTGGACCAAGGTTGGAGGAGGTAACATCAAGAAGCAAGATCCTTTAGCCTTTTTCATAGACAGTAAACTCATTAGAAGGCAATGGAAGAATTTCCAAAGGAATCAAAGGATTAAACCCATAAACAATCTCAAAAGGAGAAATTTGAGTAAAAGAAAGAATAGCATGATTACAAGCAAACTCAATGTGTGGGAGACACTTTTCCCAAATCTTCAAGTTCTTTTGGATGATCGCACACAACAATATAGTCAAAGTTCTATTTACCACTTCAGTTTGACCATCCGTTTAAGGATGTAAAATAGTAGAAAACAAGAGTTTTGTGCCAAGTTTATTCCATAGAGTTCTCCAAACGTGACTAAGAAATTTCACATCTCTATCACTCACAATTGTCTATGGCAACCCATGCAATCTTACAACCTCTTTAACGAACAAGTTAGCAACATGAATAGCATCATTGGTTTTAGAATAAGCAATAAAGTGAGCCATCTTGTTAAATTGATCAACCTCCACAAAGATGAACCTAGAGTTCTATTTATCAATTTAGTTTGATAGTCTATTTGTAGATGACAAGTAGTAGAAAACAAAAGTTTTGTTCCTAACTTACCCCACAAAGTCTTCCAAAAATAACTCAAACATTTTGCATCATAATAAAAAACAATGGTGTTTGGAACTCCATGCAAGTGCACAATTTTAGAAAAGAACAATTCAGCAATGTATGATGCATCCTTGGTTCAATGACAAGCAATGAAATGTACCATTTTAGAGAATCTATCAACAACTACAAAAACTGAACCATGGCCTTTCCCATACTTAGGTAAACCCAAAACAAAGTCCATGGAAATATCTACCCATGGCTCACTAGGTATAGCTAGTGGTTTATAAAACCCATGAGGTTGAACTCTCGATTTAGCTTGCCTACCCTCCACCTATCTCCCACACACTCTTTATACATCAGAGCCTCATATGTGGCCAGAAGAAGTGTTCATTCAAAATGTCAAGTGTCTTTTTAATACCAAAATGACCCATTAAACCTCCTCCATGTGATTTCTTTAACTAATAACTCTCTCAAGGAACATTGGGGAATGCACAACCTATTCTCTCTAAACAAATACCTTTCATGCCTAAAGAACTTCCCAAATGTAGATTTGTCAGATGCATTAAACACATTACCAAAATCATGATCATCATTATGTAGTTCCTTAATATGTTCAAATCCTAATAATCTAACATTTAATGTGCTTAACAAAGCATTTCTCCTAGATAATGCATCTACTATAATGTTTTCCTTTCCCTATTTATACTTGATCACATGTGGAAATGTCTCTATGAATTATACCCACTTTGCATGCCTTTTGCTAAGTTTATGTTGACCCTTTATGTATTTCAATGATTCATGATCAGTAATTTAGACCACAAATAGTGCTGCCAAGTTTCTAATGCCCTTACCAATGCATACATTTCCTTATCATAAGTTGGGTAGTTTAAGGTTGCCCCCTAAGTTTCTCACTAAAATATGCAACTGGTTTTCTATCCTGCATCAAGACGGCCCCTATTCCAACCTCAGTCGCATCACACTCAATTTCAAAAGTATTGGCAAAGTTAGGTAAAGCTAAGATAGGTGGTGTGCTAAGTTTCTCCCTCAACAAGTTAAATGCCCTCTCTTGCTTATCCCCCACTTAAATCCTACACTCTTTGTAACTATCTCAGTGAATGGTGTAGCAATGGAGCTAAAATCCTTTACAAACCGTCTATAGAAACTAGCCAACCCATGAAAACTCCAAACATCACTAATTTTCCTAGGGGAAGGCCATTCCTTAGTTTCCCATACCTTTTCTTCATCTACTTACATACGCTTTTCACTCACCACGTAACCTAAAAACACAACTTGTTTAGCGAAAAAGAACACTTTTTCAAATTAACATACAATTTCTCTTCTCTAAGCACATGCAAGACTTTATTTAGATGTTCCACGTGCTCATCAAGTGATTTGCTATAAACCATAATATCATCAAAGTAAACAACCACAAACTTTCCAAGAAATTCATGCAATACATGAGTCATAAGTCTCATGAATGTGTTGGGTGCATTTGTTAAACCAAAAGGCATCACCAACCATTCATACAGTCCATATTTAGTTTTAAATGTTGTTTTCCATTCATCTCCATCTCTAATCCTAATTTAGTGGTAACTAGATTTCAGATCAATTTTGGAAAATAAACATGCACCATACAATTGATCAAGCATATCATTTAACCTAGGGATAGTGTAATGATACTTTACAGTGATTTTGTTGATGGCACAATAGTCCACACACATACGTCATGTTCCATCTTTCTTTGGCACTAATAGGGCTGGAACTGACTACAAACTGAGGCTCTCATGTATATAGACTTTTTCTAGCAATTCCTCCACTTGCCTCTAAATTTCTTTGGTCTCCTCCGGGTTTGTTCTACATGTTGGTTAGTTCGACAATTGTGCGCCTGGTATAAGATCAATTTGATGCTCTTTTCTACATTTAGGAGCTAACCCACTCGGCATATCTTCTTGTAATATATCATCATAAGCCTGCAAAATAGAAACAATAACACTTGGCAAATCATGGTTAGTAAGGTACTCATGGGATAAATAAGCTTCTTTGTACAAAAAAAGTAGCATCTGGCATTTGACCGAGAATGCATCTCTCACATCCCCCACTCTCATAGCCATGCTCATGCCTTTCCCCTCGTGTTTATCTCTTAGAGAAGTGTTTCCTAATATGTTTGATGTTTCCTTAGGTGATTGTACTCGTTTATTACCACTCTTTTCACTCAACCTTGCTTGTACTTGTTTATTACCACTCTTTTCACTCAACCATGCTTGTTCTCTCTTGTGAATGTTCAATTGATCTTCATAAACTTGCTTTGGTGAAAGAGGAGTAAGAGTGTATTTCGCTCCATCCATGGTGAATGAATAACGATTCTTGCACCCATCATGGATTGCTCGTCAATCAAACTACCGTGGACGCCCTAACAATATATCTCTAGCTTGCATAGGCATCACATCACACAAAATCTCATCCTTATACCTCCCAATCTTAAATGCAACTAATACTTGCCTAGATACCTTCACCTTGCCTAATTCATTAAGCCACTGTAGATTATAAGGCGTAGGATGTTTGATAGTTGTCAACCCCAATTTTTGAACTAGCTCAACACTTGCCACACTTGTACAGCTATCTCCATCAATTATAAGGCTACAAATCTGATCGTTGATAGCACATCTTGTATGGAACTGATTCTCTCTTTGTTGGTTCACTTCAACGTCATCTTCTCTAATTTGAATGCTTAAAACTCTTCCTCCATTGGTTGCCCTATCTTGGCCTCATCTTCACTTTGGTCAATATTTTATAATTTAGGCATGTCTGCATATCCCTATTCTTCACTTTCAGACACATACTCCCCATTCCAACTTGTCATTAACCTCTTGTTCAGGCATTGAGATGCAATGTGACCTCTTTCTATATAGCGAAAACACTTGATATCTCTACTCATTGAATTTGAAGAGTATTCAGCCTTGCCTCTTTCTCCTTGTGTTGTTTTAGGCTTAGGTGTTTCAAACTTGCTATTTGGAGCTTTATCTTCCTTTTGACTCCACTTTTTACTCCAAGATGTAGTTCCTACAAAGTTAGTATACTTCTTTTTAAGTTGTTTGTTTAACTTTCATAGCTATGTGTATGGCATCTTCTAACTCCATATAATGATGTAGCTCCACTACATTAGCAATTTCAGTTTTGAGACCACAAACAAATCGAGCCATTATAGCTTCTCTGTCTTCTTCTATGTTTACTCTTGCCATTGCCACCTCCATTTCCTTGTAGTATTCCTCCACAGTTTTGTTTCCTTGGGTAAGATTCTATAGTCTTTCAAAAAGCTCTCTATAATATGAGCTTGGTACAAACTTCCTCAGCATTATGGTTTTCATCTCCTCCAAAGAGCTAATTAGTGGTTCTCGGTTTCTCCTCCTAGACACTATCTGTTGATCCCACCAAGGAACCGTGTAATCACTAAACTCAGAGGCTGCCAATTTGACCTTCTTCTCATTAGAAAAGTATAGCACTCAAACACTAACTCAACCTCTCGTTCCCACTCTAGATATACATTATAACATACCACTACCATAGAGCATATACCTGAATATCTAGAGGACATTCAAGAATTATCCTATGAAAATGGCATGTTAGAGCAATCACATTCACTTATTATGGCATCATACATAACATAAGTAGTTAAAAGATCAACTTTGTCCATTCCATTCATAAACATAACTTACACTGTGGCTTTACATTACATAATCCATATATTTACAGTACCGAAAATATCTGAGAGCTTACTGTTCTATTACAAAATGTTCTACATGAAACGAGAAAGTTAAATAAGCACATTTTACTAAACTCTTCAGATATCAACTGACCAGACCTTTGAGCCATTCTTGTTTCCAAAAATGAAAATAGTAGACTTCTACCAGTTTGCGTTAGAAGTTAGGTCCCCCTCATATCTAAAATTAATGTTGCAATTTTGATGAGTTTGTGAACTCAGTGAGTGAACCATCATCGATGTGTTTACTCAGTTAGAACACCAAACATCATTGATACGAAACCATATTCACAAGTATATCATAGTTCAACACATGTATCACATCATATCTTTAATCATGAACTTCAAACATTTAATATAATCATTTCAGAAATATTTCAATCATCTATCTCAATCATTCATATCAGTAACATGTACACAATCATTGCATATCATTACATCAACATAATTGAATAACTCTTCACAATCATACACATAATACATTTGAAGATATATTTGCAAATGCATATGCACATGTGACTCTACTTTCATTTTTATTTTGTTGTGACCGAGTACCTATTTACTATCCTATATCTATTGTAGATACTAGGCTCATTTAATTTACTGTCCTGTACCTATTGTAGATATGGGGATCATTAATAACTGAGCCTGTGGCTGTTTGTGCACATTTATGAGCTTTAAGCTTTTTTCACATTGGTCACTCCGGTCACAACTCCTTTATTTGATCATATGTGATAAAATGCATCATTTCACAAAATATGCCTTCAATATCTTTAATTCATTATGCACAGTCATTTATCATATTTATCGGATTTGAGTCTAGCATTCAACATTCAGTTGAGTTTATATTTTCCATATTTACATTCAAATGGAAAACACTCCCAATACATTCCCAAATATCAAACTCTTCGGACCATCAATGTCCTAAATTATCACAATCATATCAATAATAGTTCAATAACTGAAATTTAGACAGAGACAAATCAATCATGGTGAGAAAACATCTAGGTTAACTTATAGTACGCTCCAGATAATATTCAATTAGGGTGATTTCTTCACTTAATTAGATTTTACCTTAATTAGCTCAATCAAATAATGATTATGATCAAATTGTTTAATTAGGATGATTTCTTACCTTAATTAGCTCTTACCATAATGCCTATATAAAGGCAAGCATTATATTGTTCAAGGGGGAGAAAATTCATAATTGATGGAGTGAGGTTAACCTCTCTTTTTGTTCCTTTGTGAACTCATGAACTTATCAAGATAATAATCTTGTGGCACTCAAAACCTGTCCTATACCTTTGGTTCCTGTCTTCTATAGACATTGAGTCAAGGTTTTTTTTCCTCCTAAACCTGCTTTTAGCTTTATTGGGCTTCCAATCCTTGAGGTTCACATAAAAAGGGTTCCTAAGGCAGGTCACCTAGTGGGTTCGTATCAGTTATCCACACATTGTGAGGTGGTGGATTGTTTTAAAATGGAGGTTAGGCTAAGTCGATTAAGGAAACCAGAAGTGATATTTTGTGGGTTACAGAAAGTTCTTTCCACTAGTATCGTGATTGCCATGGTAGCTAATAGAATGCTCCATAAATGATGCCAGGGATATTTGACTTATATGATTGAACAGAATAATAATGAGATTCAACTTGGAGAAATTCTGGTGGTCGAGGAAATTCCCGACGTATTTTCGGAGGATCTTCTAGGATTAGCTCCAACTATGGTAATAGAATTTGAGATAGATATACTACCAGAAATCCAACTAATTTTACTTTATACAGAATGGCTCTAGAGAAGTTAAACGAATTGAAAGTGCAAATGGAGGAATTGTTAGTAAGGGTTTTGTGAGACCCAACACTTCCCCATGGGAGGCTCCAGTCTTATTCGTGAAAAAGAAGAACGGGTGTTTAAGGTTGTGTATCGATTATAGACAACTAAATAAAGTGACAATTCACAACCAATATCCACTCCTAAGGATTAATGATTTGTTCAATCAGCTATAGGGATCCAAGGTGTATTCAAAGATTGATCTAAGATTAGGTTATCATCAGTTAAAAGTCTGTAGTGAAGATGATCTGAAAACTTCCTTTAGGATGAGGTAAAAGCATTATGAATTTTTAGTTATGGCCTTTGGATTAACAAATGCACCAACTGCTTTTACGAATATGATGAATAGGGTGTTTTGAGACTACCTAGATAAGTTTGTGATTGTCTTTATTGATGATATATTGGTGTACTTAAAAAGTTAGGAGGATCATACAGAACACCTTTAGATACTACAAACCCTACGAGAGCAACTCTAAGTTTAGTATGTGTCATTTTGGCTTGATAAGGTTACTTTCTTAGGTCACATCATCTCAATTGAAGGACTTAGTATGGACCCCCAAAAGATTAAAAGTTGTTACTAATTGGAGACCTCCCACTATTATGACGAGAGTTAGGAGCTATGATGGATTGGTAGGCTATTATAGGAAATTCATTGAAGGATTTTCTAAAATAGCAAGTCCACATACCAAGTTCATGCAAAAAGAGGAGAAGTTTGAGTTGTCAGATGCTTGTCAGCGAAGTTTTAATGAATTGAAAGAAAGGTTGACAACAACCCCTATACTCACATTACAAATGGAGACTGATGAATTTGTAGTGTATACTGATGTCTATACTCACATTACAAATGGAGACTGATGAATTTGTAGTGTATACTGATGTCTCAAGATAGGGATTAGGGTGTGTACTTATATAGAATGATAAGGTTGTAGCTTATGCTTCTAGGCAATTGAAGAAGCATGAACAGAACTATCTAACCCATGATTTAGAATTGGCAATAGTCGTTTTTGCATTAATGATCTCAAGAGTGCAATATTTGTTTACTCAGTAGCTTTTTCGAGATGGTACTCTATCATACAATATATCTTCCACTTCTACTAGAAATGAGGTCTTTAGGAGTGAGATTGGATATGCCAGACTTAGCGGCATTAATTGCTACCTTTCACGTTCATCCCATCTTAGTAGATCAAATTAGAGAGAGACAAAAACATGATCCGCAATTGATGAAATTGAAGACAGAAGTTAAGACTGGGCAGCGAATGGATCTTACTGTTAAGGAAGATGGTACAGTGGTGAGGGGGTAACTATTATGTGTACCAGATGTAGAACAATTAAAGAAAGAGATCTTAGAGGAAGCTCACTCCTCAACGTATACTATGCATCCAGGTAACACAAAAATGTACCACACTCTCAAGGAACACTATTGGTGGAGAGGAATGAAAAAGGAAATAGGAGAGTTCGTTTCTAAGTGTCTAATTGATGTGAACCCCATTAATAGATGTAACGAACCACAATCAAAAGAAGAAAATTGGAACTCCAAGAAAATTAAATCAGTTTGAAATAAAAAGGATAGGACCTTGCCCAATGCTTATATGGAAGCACGAACCAGAGGTATAAAGATTTTGATGCCACACCCAACAATCTCGAGAATTGGATGATAAGTTGATGAATGCCTCAAGGGTAGCCTTGATAAGTTCCAGTTCAAAGAAGAACCAACAAAGTGAAGAAACTCACTGTTTTATGCAAAAAATCATAATTTGATTTGTTTTGGCTGCAAAGGATGAATATATAGATGGTTAGAAAACCCTAATTATCCTTCTAGAAGTTCTTAACACATAAGGAAAGCCTAATTAGGAAAGAAATAACTCGAAACAAAGCCCAAAACACGTGACTAATGCCTAAAAATCGTTCTAAGCAAGGGAGAGCAATCTATGGGCAGATTCTGGACTCCATAGAAATCTTGTCTATTGAGAGGTCAAATGAACTCCGATTTGAACTTTCTTGGGTATTCAAGAAAGTTCAAGATGTCCTCTTTAACTCTCATAAAGACATGAACTTAAATGAAAGTTCTAAGGTGCCCAAAATTGGGCATCTTTTGGATCTATCCCATTTGCCAACATGCAAAGTAGATCGGTTGGATGCCCTGCATCTAAGTCAGCCCCATTGGCTTCTTGTTTGGCCCAAACATCTTCAATTAGTCCATATATAGCCTCCTTCATTCTTCTAGCCTTTGCTCGAGTCATTGGCCCTCCTCCAAAGCATAAAAAATCATCAACATGAGCTGGATCAGATTGCTTCCTCCTTGGTACATCCTCTGTGGCTTGACGCCCATCATTCCCCCTCTCCTCAAAAGGATTCATCATCGAATCTTCATTACCTACATCAAAAGGAGAAAGATCAGCAACATTGAAAGTGGCACTAACCTGGTAAATCTAACTTGTAAGCATTGTCATTGATGCGTGCCAAATCATCTTCTTCCTCCTCAGACACAACTTCTCCTCCTCTCACAAACATTGTTTTCTTATTTGAGCATTGAGAAGCAATATGACCAACACCAAGACATTTACAGCATTTAATAGTCCTATGCTGTTCAGAATTGGAGCTAGAAGAACTAAGAGTTTTAAAAGTACCTTTTGGATCTATCTTGTTCTTCTCTTCCTTTGGCTCGTCTTTGGTCTTCTCATCCTCCTTCGACCATTTGGAGTTCCAATTTGTTAAGTTTGGGTAAGAAGCCTTGCTGGGGCTTTTATACTTGAGTTGTCTCTCCACCTTCATGGCCATATTCACCATCTCCTCTAACTCCAAATAATGGTGCAATTCAATAATACTGGCAATGTCTTTGTTCAAACCAGCCAAGAAATGTGCCATGGTGGCTTCTCTTTCTTCTTCTACATTAGCCCTAATCATGGTTATCTCCATCTCCTTATGGTATTCTTCTACACTTTTGGTGCCTTGTCTCAAAGTTTGGAGCCTTTGATGGAGCTCCCTATAGAAGAAACTAGGCATGAACCTCTTCTTCATGACCCTCTTCATTTAGACCCAAGTATCAATAGGATCCTCTCCATTCCTTCTTCTATTCAAAACAAGCTGATCCCACCAAACAAGTGCATAATCATGAAATTCCATAGGAATTAGCTTCAACTTCTTCTCCTCTGAATAGTTATGACATTTAAAAATCATCTCCACCTTTCATTCCAATTCTAAGTAAGCTTCGGGATCATTCTAACATTGGAAAGATGGTATTTTCACTTGATACTACCCAAGTTTCTATCTATATGCTCAACCCTATCTTCTTCTGTTGCATTGTCTCGGCCTCTATAGCCTCTTCCTCTTCCTCTATCATTTCGTCCCCCTCTTCCACCAATTTTGACCCTATGCCACTCTTCTTCATCTTCCCCATCATCATTTTTATCTTCATACTCATAGCGCATAGGAGTTGGCTCCCTCGTATTTCGCCTCCTTGTTGCACCATTAGTTGAAGTCTCTCTTTGTAAATTCCGAATGGCGTGGTCTTGTCTATCAAATTTATCACTGACATACCTGAACAAGTTCTCAATCCATTGGAATTTCGGTTGCATAGCCTCCAAAGTAAAAAGTGTGCTTTGATCAGTCTTACTATTCTTTTCATCCTTGTCACTACCTTTACTATCCTTTGAATTAGTCATGATGTAAAAGCTACAAAAACACGTTAGAACAGCTTCTCACACTCCCTCATGTGTTTCTCTCTAAATCATAATGGATACCCTCCTATTTCACTCAAGAAGATGGCTTTTACCGTCAAATGAGCTTACACACTCTTGCCTTTTACCACTCTAGATTCTAGCACAATTTTACTTCTCTAGATCAATCACTACCAACCAAATAAGCACAATAGCAGCTTAATTCAAAAGGAAAAACAAAGGATACCTAAATAAAGGAAGAAAAAACACAAAAGTAGATGCAATTTAATGTAAAGAAAACAAGAAGGACGAAAATAAACACATACTAGATGGAGAAAACATATGCAAGTGATTTTTGGTGCCAACTGAGCAATATGAAACATGATTACTCAATTCAAGTATAATGGAAACAAGAATGGATAACAACGATAAAAATAAAAACAACCAAAGAGTGCAAGGAAAAAAAAATAGGAATTAATCTCAACCCTAAACCCGAATTGATAAGAACTTTCAAATATGACCCAATAACTCAAGAATTGAGAGCTAAGTAATTATATCAAAGGCACATGTTTTGAGTGCAAGAAAGTAAATCTTGAAACTTCTTGTTGCAGAAAGCAAGTCTTGAGGAATTTCCTGAATGAATGATGTGTTCTTGAAGAATCTTGAATAATAAAGATGAATCTTGATGCAAGAATTAGCAATCTTGATGAATCTTTCAAAAAAATCACCTCAAATACACAAAGATTCATAATCTTAAATGTTTCTTGATAGGTTCTTCAATGAAAGAAAACATTATAGATGAATCTTGAATGAATAGAACAAATCTTGAATAAAAGATCAAACAAAGATTCAAAGAATCACAATCTTGAATGTTTCTTGATAGGTTCTTGAATGAAAGAAAGATAATATAGATGAATCTTGAATGAATAGAACAAATCTTGAATGAAAGATCAAACAAAGATTCAAAGAATCACAATCTTTGATGTTTCTTGATCAATCTTGAAATTTCTTTTCTTTTCTTTCTTTCTTTCATTTTTTTCACAATTTCTTTCTTTTTGTTTCCTTTTAAACCCTTTTTTCGTTTTTTTCACATTTTCTTTCTTTTCTGATTCCTTTTTCTTTCTTTTTTCATTTTTGAATGATGAACTAACTATAATAATCAGGCACAAACAGAAAATTTAAGATAAAGATTGAATTTAAAACTTAAGCTCTAATACCAAAGATGATACGGCAACAACCTAGAGTTAATATTTAGATCACCTACGTTTCAATAATTGTTCCCAATAACAAAGAATATAAGGAATGCAAAAATTGAATTAATGAAGCACATGCACACTTAACACAAACCAGCCCATGACAAAGTCCAAAAGAAGTCCACATGCCGTTTAGAAGATAAAATAAGCCCAAACTCATTGATTAGACTTGTGCTTGCGAAAATTGCCTAAGTGTTATCCCTCTTGGTTTGATACCTCTAATGTGCACACACACTTAGGCATCTCCCTGAGCTCTTCCCCAAGCTTGTTTAACAAAACTTGTTGAAGTTCTTGTGAAACAAAAGCTTGTGCATAAATCTGAAATTATGCCTTGAGCTTGTTGGAGAGTGACCTTGTAATTGGACCCATTGGCATCCTCAATTCTCCATTGTCTTGGTGAGTTGCATCAGTAATGATATTTCACTGTGATTTTATTGATGGTTCTGCAGTCAACACATATTCTTCATTTGCCATCTTTCTTAGGAACAAATATAGCCGGCACAGCACATGGGCTCAAGCTTTCTCTCACCAAGCTCTTTTTCATAAGCTTTTGAACTTGTCTTTGGATCTCCTTAGTTTCTTCCAGATTGGCTCTATATGCAGGCCTATTCGAAATTGAAGCTCTAGGAAGGAAGTCTATATGGTGGTCAATGCCTCTCAAAAGGCACAATCCATAGGGAATGTCCTCCAGAAATAAGTCACTAAAGTCCTACAACAAAGACAAAATACTAGACGACAAAGATGGATCAAGCTCATTAATGGTTAAGAAAACATCTTTATATAAAAGTATATAAGATTCTTCACATTTTAAAGCTCTCTTGATCTCACTTTTTTTAGTAAATAGAGTCACTCTCTTTTCTTTATTTTTCCCACTCGTTTTATTTTCTCTCTTTTTCTTTCTTTTCGACATCTCTCTCTTTCTTTTCTTTTGCTCTCAATTTTCATTCTTTATCAATCCTCACTTGATCCTCATAAGCTTGAATCAGCCTAAGAGTTTTCAGCACAATATTTTTACCATGGAAAGGAAAAGAATAACAATTTTTGTATCATCATGCCTAACTTTCCTATCAAATTGCCAAGGCCTACCAAGCAAAACATGTCCAGCATACATAGGTGCAACATCACATAAAACTTCATCATGATGCTTTCCAACAAAAAATGCAACCATCAATTGTTTGGTGACTTTCACCTAACCACAATCATTTAGCCATTGCAATTTATATGGTCTGGGATGTTTCAAAATAGGCAAATTAAGCTTGTCAACAAGTAAAGTGCTAGCAACATTAGTACAACTTCCACCATCTATGATCATGCTACAAACTTTACCATTAATGAGACACCTTGTATGAAAGACGTGCTAGAGCACGCTTAGCCACAAAGGCTTCACCAACTTCAGCATCCCAATCAACATCGGAAGCATCCGTTAATGGAGGCACATCATCAAAATCATCACTGTCACTACTTTCACTAGCAACATCACCATTCTCAAGCAAAATCATAGTTCTTTTGTTAGGGCATTGCGAAGCTATATGAGCAAAACCTTGACATTTAAAGCCCTTAACTTTATAAGAAGGATTAGAAGAAGAAGAGGGTTTACAGTCATTTTTACCCTTAAGATTTAGAGTAGAGAATTTAGGCTTACTTTCCTCCTTTGACTTGATGTCTCCTTTAGATTTGAAGAAACTTTTGGACTCCTTCAAGCTTTTCTTCCAGGAACTGGATCCAGCACCATTTTGGATCTTTAGGTGCTTTTCTACCATGATGGCCTTATGCAACAACTCATCCATGTCAAGGAAATTTTGTAGCTCTACAATGGAAGCAATTTCAGGGTGCAAACCATCAAGAAATCTTCTCATGGTAGCTTCCATCTCTTCCTCAACATTGTCCCTGATCATAATGATCCCCATCTCTTGATGGTACTCTTCAACACTCATAGACCCTTGCCTCAATCTTTGTAGCTGCTTGAACAAGTCTCGATAGTAATGACTTGGATCAAAGTGCTTTCTCATGATGACTTTCATTTCTTTCCATGTGCGTATTGGTCTTTCATGATTCCGCCTTCTATTTACTTGAATTGATCCCACCAAATACCAGCATAGTCATGAAATTCAACCGCAACAAATTTTATCTTTCTCTCTTCACTATATGTATGACACTCAGATACATGTTCTGTTTTCCTCTCCCAGTCTAAATACAATTCATGATCATTTTTTCCTTGAAAAGAAGGGATTTTCAATTTCTTTTTTCAAGTTCATTACGAGAAGGATAGTGTTGTGGCCTTCATCCTTGGATTGCACATCTTCATCTTCTGCATGGAACTTCCTCCTAGGAACTCTGGAGTTGGACGTGGATTGGATGTCATAGAACCTAGCATTCAACCTCCGAAATTGATCTTGCACAGCCTTCATAAAGACATTGAGATCTTGCTCATATGATTCATCTTCTTGAGACATATTTATAAACTACAAAATGTTAGTGAAGAACAAAAAACAATATGGACCTCACCTGATACAAATGGCGTTCAAGATGCTACAAGAAGCAATCTAGGTGATTTAGAACTGATTCCAAATATGGAAAGTTTTCAGGTTCTATATAAGGAAACTTCACCAAATTTGGAAAATGGAGCTAAAGTGCAAGGAGATGCCATGGGAAATCATATTGAGGCTATTCAAGAAAAACAAGATCAATCAGGTGCCAACATGGAAGATTTTCCCAATATGGAAAGTTTTGTCAGTCTAGTCACAAGATCCCGAGCAAAGCGTCTGAAGGAGCATTTTCAAATTTATGTGCAAAATCATGTTGAAAGTGGGCTGTCCAAATATGGAAAGTCCATATATGGAAATGTTTTGGAGCCTAAGCATGTCTACATAACTGGGCTCGCAAACTTGTTTGGGGTGTTTGTGTTTTTGAGTTTGTTTGTTATGGGTTGTTTTTTATTTGTCTCCTTTGGGGTTAGAATAAGTGAAATGGGCCACATTTCAAGGGGCCACGTTGGTTTTTAGTCACTTCTTTTTCAGACTTGGTTTATGGGTTAAATTTAGCTTTTTAAGGTAGAATACATGGGCCCTTTGTTATTTTTACTTAAGCCCATTTCGAAATCCATTAGGTTTAGGTTTAATTGAGCATGTTTTAGGATTTTGTGGCTGTCATATTCACTCTCCATCTTATTCTCTCCAGCAGCCACCTCTCTCTCAACATTAAAGATTGTCTTTTCATCTCACCAACCTTCTCCACCACGTTTTTCCACATCAGCCATCTTCTTTACTACCTTGAAGACATTTACTTCAGTTTTTATTATTTTGTTTTACATTGTAATGCCTATAACAAGGCTATTTTCAGTTGTAATGCAAGAACAAGTTGTAATTCGAAATTTCAGATCTGAGTGAAAAGGGAGTTTGCTTTCTTTTATGTTTATGCGCAAGGTGTTCTTATTGATTGCAATTGGGTTTATCTTTTGTTATCAATTTTAATTCCTATTTCTTGTGTTCTTGAGTTCTTAACTGATTGGGGTTCAAGGGAATTTCTAAAAATTAACTTGGGTTCTTGTCATAAGTGTTCTTGGGTGTAAGAACAAATCCTAATCTGAATTGCTTTGTTGAGAAACTACTTCTGATTTGATTGGTAACAAGTTCTAAGGGTCGATTAAGGGTCTTGGGGTTCCGCATCATTTGGTATCAGAGCATTGGCTCCAATCAAGTAGGTATTTTTTTTGTATTGATTGAAAAACAAAAACAAATTCGTTCTTTTTGGCTTGTTTGCTTCAAAAACAAACTTTCAAGATCTTCATATCCAAAAATGTGCAATTGAGCTGAACAACTATTATTTTCGATTTTTGTTGGATTCAAATGTACTGAAAAACACTAAAAGGTCAAGGGAAAACATGATTATAGCTGCTGTTTGGGTGTTTTAAATTTCAGAATAGTTTAGGTATACTTGGCACAATTGTGGGCTATTCGTTTGTTGCTGGCCAAATCCATACTTTACATTTTGAGTGTTTTGAGTGATAATTTGAGCTTCCATTTGGGAATTTCAAGTTTCTAATATTAAATTCCAGAATTCGTCATTTGCTTGCATCCTTTAGTTTTCTGTTATTGAATCTGCCCATTTGCATCTATTACATTAAAAAGGCTGTAATATTGATTCATTGCTGCCAATTAAAAAAAAATCATCATACACTTACTGGTAATTCAAGTGTTTGCTTTCAATTTGTTGTTTGCGTCACTTTTTCTTCTAGTATTTTGCATGTTTTCCTTCTTTTTTTAGGTTTTTCCTTGCAAATTCTCAATTAACATTGGTGGTATTAAGATATTTGATTGCTGTTTGATTTGGCCCTTAAGTATAAACATTGAAAGATTGCTTGAGTGGTAAAAGGCAGGAGTGTGTGAGCTCAAAAGATGGAAAAAGCCAAATTTGAGTGAAAACACGAGAGGTGTGTCATTACTACGAGAGTAAACCGGTGAGGCAGTGTTTGTGAGGAATATTTTGTTGATATCTTTGTTGAAAATTTTAGATTAACGATGGATTCTAAGAAAGTGGAGTTGAGAAGTAGGACCAAGCTTTCATTCTAAAAGCTATGCAACAGGAGTTCCAAAGAATGCAAATCATGATGAGGGACATGAGTGAAAGAATTGACAAGGGGGCTGGCCAAAATGTTCCAAGTCCTAGAAGACAACCAACATCTACAATTGACGATGAATATAATGAAGAGTTTGATGATCAAGCCACCATGATAAATGAAGGTAGAAACTATGGAGGAGCAAGGAGGGGCTGAAATGATCTTGACTGAAACCTAGGAAGTATCAAAATGAAAATTCCATCGTTTCTAGGCGAAAATGATCCTGATGCATACATGGAATGGGAAAGAAAGGTGGAGCTCATTTTTGAGTGTCACAATTACTCAGAAGAAAAGAAGGTAAAGCTTGCTAATGTAGAGTTTAGTGAGTGTGCCATTGTGTGGTGGGACCAATTGATTATGAGTAGACAGAGAAATAGGGAACGTCCTATCCAAACGTGGGAGGAGATGAAAGCCATTATGAGAAGACATTTTGTTCCTAGCCACTATTATAGGGAATTGCATCAAAAATGCAAAGCCTTGTTCAAGGATCAAAGGTTGTGGAGGAATATTATAAAGAGATGGAGATAGCAATGATAAGGGCAAACGTGGAGGAAGATAGAGAAGCCACCATGGCAAGGTTTCTCAATGGACTCAGCAGAGATATTGCAATTGTGGTAGAGCTTCAACATTATGTGGAGATAGAGGACATGGTATACATGGCCATGAAAATAGAGATTAATTGAAGCGAAAGGGAATTACGAGGCAAGCCAACACATATTCTACTCAAAATTTCACACGGAAGTCGAATTGAAGGAATAAGAACAAGGCTGCCTAATTCAAACGAGATAACAAAACCACGTCAAAAGAACCATTCGACAACAAAAACAAAGGTATTTCTACTTCCCATACTAATAGAAATATAGATATCAAATGTTTCAGATGTTTGGGATTTGGTCATATAGCTTCACAATGCCCAAACAAAAGAGTAATGATGATGCGTAGTGGTGAGGTTGAAACCGACGATGAGAGTGATGTCGATGATGAGATGCCTTCTTTAGAGGATGGTAGTGATGGGGAGTTACCTATGGAGGGTAGATTGATGGTGACTAGGCATGCTTTGAGTGCACAATATAAAGAAGACTAAGAGGGGGTGAGACTCCAATGAGAAAATATCTTTCATACTAGATGCTTAGTTAGTGGGAAAGTGTGTAGTGTGATTGTTGATGGGGGTAGTTGTATGAATGTAGCTAGTACATTATTTATTGATAAATTGGGACTAGAAACCACTAAACACCCCAGACCTTACAAATTACAGTGGCTTAATAATAGTGGGGAAGTGAGAGTCCAAAGACAAGTGAGGGTGCCAGTTACAATTAGGAAGTATAGTGATGAAGTTACATATGATGTGGTTCCAATGCAAGCTAATCATATATTGTTGGGTAGACCATGGCAATGGGATAGAAGAGTAATGCATGATGGGTATTTGAATAGGTGTGTAGTGGAGAAAGAGGGCAAAAGGTACACATTTTTACCTTTGACACCAAAACAAAATTTTGAAGACCAAATGCACTTGAAATATTCTACGATGAATTTGCACAAAAAGAGGCTGAGCGAAAAAAAAAGAAAATGAGAAAGAAAGAGAAAAGAAAGAGAAAAAGGAGTGTGAGAGAAAAATAGAAGGCAAATCAAAAGAGAAAAAGAATGAAGATAATTCAGCCAAAAAGTGAATTTATATGCAAAAGTGAGGGATGTGAAGAGAGCTTTGATGACAAACATGCCAATGTTTGTAATTTTAAGAAGCTGGATGCTCAAATTTCAACTTAGTGTAACTTGCTCTAGAAATTTTGGATTTGAATGATTCTAAAATAAGGAGAAAGAAGAGATTTTGAACTTGAAGAAATACCTATTAGTCAACCAAAAACTCAAACAAAAAGTGAACAAAACAGTGGATGAAAAATGGACAGAGAAGAGGAACGAAAATAGACAACAAAAGGATAGTTATTTGAAATCTAGCAACCAAAGCTCTTTGATACGAAATGATGGGAGACCCAATAGGAACTTGTCCTAAAGAACCTTCAACAAGATGGAACTATACCGGGAACGACTAGAATCAACACACATGGAAGCACAAGAAACAAAATTGAAAAGATAGAAATAGAACACAAAGAGAAAAGGGGTTAGAATAATGTTGGTCAATGGAAAGAACCCTAAGAGAACCTGTCTTTTAGAACCCTAGCAAGAATGTTGGTTAATAGAAAAAACCCTAAGAGAACTTGTCTCTTAAAACTCTAACCTTGGGACACCATAAAGGAAGACCACTCATTCGATAAGTCAAGTATTCTCAAAGAATACGAAGAAAACAAGAATGCTCCCAATAATACTCAATAGTATTTCTAAATGAAAATCCCCTTCCAAAGTACATAGTGGGTGCCTATTTATTGGAAAACTTCCTAACTTAATGTCCTAGAGAAGAAACTAAATAAAAGGAAACAAATCAATCCCTAAAAGGAAACAAATTAGTTTACTTTTTGTTTTCCTTGAAAGAATCATCTAGTCAATACCTTTATAAGTTTAAACATGATCTAAACATATTGGACCTTATAGATCACGTCCTTCTCCTTATTTTTAAGTGGCACATGGTTGTCATATGGTATTTTAAGTGAATTGTCAGAATTGTACTTCATGTGGACCTTTGGACACTTCATGTTGGGCTTCAAGGAGTAAGACAATGCCTCTTGGACCTTTATGACATGAAATCTGAATCAACAACATCGGTTTTATCCCTTGAAGGTCATGGGTCAAACAATTCAATGCTTGCTTCATTACTTTGGCCTTAGCTCTTGTCATTGGACCTCCAACATCTTGTAATGGATCTTTAGGAACATTAGACTTGAATGTTGGGTTTTTTGTAACACCCCCTCACCGTAGGGTACGCATCGGGACGCCCGTAGGTCATTAAGATACATATCCTATGATAAGGGAGTGCTACGTGCCATCACTACAATACTCCACATGGCATCATAACAATTGAATAATTAAAACAGTAATTGTAAAT
>JANZXR010000003.1:11026633-11044144 GCA_027575705.1 Erythroxylum echinodendron
TTTTGCAAGCTCATGTCCATGCAAGTCATATCCTAGGCTTCCTTGAGGCGGATCACACCATGTATGCTTCTCTTCTTGTCTTTCACATGCCCATGGTTCTCCATCATTAAAAACTACCATAGCAGCAAAAACTACCAAATTTAAGCCAGCGATTGAGCCATGATGGTCAACTTTAGAGCCCATAGTTTCAGAAACAAGGATAAGGCTTTTAGACTTATGAAACTTTAATCGAAAAAGAGCACAAAATCTCCTTATGGAATCAATGAGTAACTTTATATAACTAAAATCAACTTTATGTAAGAGCAACAAATTATCTCCAAAAGAGTAGTTAAAGATCTTGTGAAGTTGGTCATACCTTTCCTTTGCTTTTAATTTTTTGTGTGTGAATTTTCATTTTCTGTATAAAACCACTCATCCAGCTCATTGATTTGGAGAATTTACTTTTCACTTGTAAAGCCTTGGTCAAAGTTAAGAACCTTTATAGCTCAAAAAGGTTTATGCTCTTTTATTAATGGTAAGGACAAGATTTCGAATAACCTTTATTTAAGCTCTCCAAAGTCTTTTCTAGTATCCTTTTTGGTTTCCTATTTGATGGAAAACCATGGGCATGTAAAAGATAAGAAGGAAGCTTGGGACATAACTTGCATGGAAAGCTGCCAAATTTAACCTAACGATTGAGTCAAGATGGTCAACATTAGAGCTTATAGTTTCAAAAACAAGGATAAGGCTTTTTTTCTCATTGAACTTTATGCCAAAAAGAGCACCAAATTTGCTCAAGAAATCTAAGAGCGGCCTTGTAGATCTAACATCAACTTTACATAAGAACAACAAATCATGTCCGAAAGAGCAGCTAATGATCTTATGAAGTTAACCATGCCTTTACTTTGCCTTTTATTTTTGTATATGTTAATTTTCATTTGCCATGTCGAACCACTCATCTAACTCATTAATTTGGAGTATTAAAATTTCTCCTATAAAGTCTTAGTTAAACTTAAGAAACATTTTGGCTAAAAATTGTTTATGCTCTTATATTAATGGTAAGGACAAGATTTTGCATAAACTAGCCTAAATGATGTGGTGCAAGGCACAAGATTTTCCATAGACCAACTTTTACTTAACTGCTCCAGAGTCTTTTCTAGTATCCTTTTTGGTTCCCTATTTGATGGAAAACCATGGGCATGTGAAAGACAAGAAGGAAGCTTGGGACATAACTTGCATGGACATGAGCCAACAAAAGGAGACTTAGGAGCTAAAATTGGATCATATTAAAGTCTGAATGTGCAAGGCAAGGGGCTGAACAAAATTCTCATATCAAAGCCCCTACATTTAAGTCTAATGTTTCTAAAGATCCATTACAAGATGTTGGAGGCCCAATGACAAGAGCTAGGGCCAAAGCAATAAAGCAAGCATTGAATTGTTTGATCCAAGACCTTCAAGAGGTAGAGCCCATATTGTTGAGCCAGATTGAATCTCCTAAAGGTCCAAGAGACATTGTCTTAGTCCTTGAAGCCAAACATGAAGTGTCCAAAGGCCCACATTTAATCCAAATGGAAGAACTCACATAAAATACAATGTGACAACCATGTGCCACTTAAAAATAAGGAGAAGGATGTGATCCATAAGGTCCAATATGTTCATATCATGTTTTAATTAGTTTCCTTTTTGTTTTCCTTGAAATAAGGTCATCTAGTCAAAAAATTTTCTAAGTTTATTTTTTTATTTTATTTTAGGAGTTGATTTTTTCCTTTTATGTAGATTCTACCATAGGAAATCTATGTAGTTTGAGGAGAATGATTCAGAAATAAAATTAAGTATTATTCAGGCATTTTCGCTTTCTTTTTATGCCTTGAGAATACTTCACTTATCAAAGGCATGCCCTTCCTTTGTGGTGTCCCAAGGCTAGGGTTCTAAGAGACAAGTTCTCTTAGGATTCTTTCCATTGACCAACATTCCTCTAACTTCCTTTTTTCTTTGTGCTCTATTTTCTATCTTTTCAATTTTTTTTCTTGTATTTCCATGTGTTTGTTCAATTTTAACCATTCTCGAGCATAGCTCCATCTTGTTGAAGGTTCTCTAGGACAAGTTCCTATTGGGTCTTGCATCACTATTAGTGACTTCCATTTGTCCACTAGTCTATTCGTGATAAGTGGTAGCCACTTTATGTAACAACAAATCATTTAAACACATCCACAAATAATTGGTTGCAATTTTAACTACTCACAATTAATTACAACTATAGTTATGCCAAATCATGTAAATAGCTTCATCATGAACATAAAAAGTACCATAGCATCAAAAACATCCAAATTTAACCCAGGGATTGAGCCAAGATGGTCAACATTAGAACTCATAGATTCAGACAAAAGGATAACTCTTTTTTGTTCATTAAACTTTAAGCCAAAAGAAGCACCAAATTTGCTCAAGGAGTCCATGAGTGACCTTATAGATCTATCATCAACTTTACATAAGAGCAACAAATCATGTCCAAAAGACCCTATACCTTTACTTTGCCTTTTATTTTTTGTATATGTGTATTTGAACAAACTTTATAGTTAAAAATGGTTTATTCTCTAATTTAAACAGTGTGAACAAGATTTTTCATCAACTAGCCTAAACGATGTGGTGCAACAGACAAGATTTTCCATGGACCAACCTTTACTTAAGTACTTCACAATCTTTTTCAATATCCTTTCTAATTCACTATTAGTGACTTCCACTTGTCCACTAATCTAATGATGATAGATGTATCCCACTTTGTGTAACAATAAAATCATTTAAGCATACCCACAAATTACTGGTTGCAAAATTATGTACTCAAAAGAAATTATTACTTTAGTTATACGAAATCATATAAATAGCTACGTCAAGAACTTAAAAAGTACCTTGTCATCAAAAAGTGCCAAATTTAACCAATAAATTGAGTCAAGAAGGCCAATATTAGATTTCATAGTTTCAGAAACAATGATAAAGCTATTTTACTCAATAAACTTTAAGACAAAAATAGCACGAAATTTGCTCAGGGAATCCATAAGTAACTTTATAGAAGTACCATCAACTTTACATAAGAGTAGCAAATCATCTCCAAAAGAGTTGTTCAAGATCTTGAGAAGTTGGTCATGCCTATTCTTTTCCTTTTACTTTTGTACATATGAATTTTCATTTGCCGTATAGAACCACTCATCTAGCTCATTGAATTGGAGAATTTATTTTTCACTTATAAAGTCTAGGTCAAAGTTATCAACTTTATAGCTCAAAAAGGTTTATGGTCTAATTTCAATGGGAAGGGGTAGGATTTTCCAAAAACTAGCCCAATTGGTGTGGTGCAAGGCATAGGATTTTCCATAGACCAACCTCTACTTGAGTTTTTCACAATATTTTCCAATATCCTTTTTGGTTCATTGTTAGTGACTTCCACTTGTCCATTAGTTTAATGATGACAAATGCTAGCCATTTGTGTCACAACAAATCATTTAAGCACATCCACAAATTATTGGTGTCAAAATTATGTACTTATAAGTAATTATTGCTCTAATTATGCCAAATCATGAAAATCGCTTCTCAAGAACTTAAAAAGTATCATAGCATTAAAAACTTACAAATTTAACCTAGCGATTGAGTCAAGATGGTCAATTTTAATGCTCATAGTTTCAGAAACAAGCATAAGGATTTTTTGCTCATTAAACTTTAAGCCAAAAACAGTACCAAATGTGCTCAGGTAGTCTATGAGTAACTTTATAGATCTAACACCAACTTTACATAAGAGCAACAAATCATGTCGAAAAGAGCAGTTAAAGATCTTGTGAAGCTAGCCATACCTTTACTTTGCCTTTTGTTAAATATGTGATTTTTCATATGCCACATCGAAGCACTCATCCAACTTATTGATTTGGAGTATTAACTTTTCACCTATAAAGTCTTAGTTAAACTTAAGAAAAATTTTAGTTAAATTTTGTTTATGCTCTTATATAAATGATAAGGAAAGATTTCCCATAAAACTAGCCTAAATGATGTGGTGCAAGGCACAGATTTTCCATAGACCAACCTTTACTTAAATGCTCCACAATGTTTTCCACTATCCTTTTTGTTTCCCTGTTTGTGACTTCCATTTATCTACTAGCTATTCATGATAGGTACTAGCCATTTTGGATACCATAACTTAAAAAAACTACCAAATTAACCTAGAGATTGAGCCAAGATGGTCAACATTAGAGCTCATAGTTGCGAAAAAAGGATATAACTTTCTTGCTCATTAAACTTTAATCCAAAAAGGGTACAAAATTTCCTCAAGGAATCCATGAGTTACTTTATTATAGAACTAACATCAACTTTACAAAATAGCAACAAATCATCTCCAAAAGAGCAGTTAAAGATCTTGTGAGGCTCATTATGCCTTTCCTTTTCCATTTATTTTTGTATAAGTGAATTTTCGTATTCCATGTCGAACCCCTCATCCAACTCATTAATTTGGAGTATTCACTTTTCACCTATAAAGTCTTGGTTAAATTTAAGAAACTTTACAGCTAAAAATGGTTATGCTCTAATATTAAAGACAAGGACAAGATTTTCCTTAAACTAGGCTAACTGATGTGTGTAAGACACAAGATTTTCCATAGACCAACCTTTTCTTAAGTGCTCCACAATCTTGTCCAGTATCATTTTTGTTTCCCTATTAGTGACTTCCATTTTTCAACTAGTCTAATCATGATATGTGCTAGCCATTTTGGGTAAAACAAATTATGTAATTACCACTCTAGTTATGCCAAATCATGAAAATCACCATAGCAACAAAACTACCAAATTTAACCCAATGATTGAGCCTAGATGGTCAACATTAGAGGTCATAGTTTCAGAAACAAGGATAAGGCTTTTTTGCTTATTAAACTTTAAGCCAAAAAGAGCACCAAATTTGTTCAGTGAATCCATAAGCTACCATATATATCTATCATCAAATTTACATAAGAGCAACAAATCATGTCCGAAAGAGTAGTTAAAGATCTTGTGAAGTTAGCCATGCCTTTACTTTGCCTTTTATTTTTGTATATGTGAATTTTCATATGCCATGTCAAACCACTCATCTGACTCATTGATTTGTAGTTTTCACTTTTCACCTACAAAGTCTTGGTTAAAGTTAAGAAACTTTGTAGCTAAAAAATGTTTATGCTAATTAATGGTAAGGACAATATTTTCTATAAACTAGGCTAAATGATGTGGTGCTAGGGATAACCTTAGATAAAACTTAAGTGCTCCATAATCTTTTTAGTATCCTTTTTGGTTCACAATCTTTTTATTGTCCTTTTTGGTTCCTTGATAGTGACTTGTCACTACTTATGGACCTGAACTTGGGTGATCTATCCATGATTGAGATGAAGGTTGGTTGAAACTAAGTGGAGGTATAAACTGATTGATGTTGAAGAATCAGTGGATGAGTTGTGGTTAGGGGTGAAATGCCACTCAAACCCAAAGCCAGGTGGTTCTCCCAGAAATGCATTGAGGCGTAGCAGTTGATTGGACATCTAGGGTAAAGCACTGTTTCGGTGTGGGCAGCGAAAGGAGTACCAAATCATAGCAAACTCTAAATACTAGATATGACCTCAAAATAACAGGGGTTAAGGTCGACTAGTGAGATGATGAGGGATAAGCTTCATCGTCAAGAGGGAAAATAGCCCGGATCACTAGCTAAGGCCCCTAAATGACTATTTAGTGATAAAGGAGGTTTCCATTTTTCTACTAGTCTAATTATGATAGATGCTAGCCATTTTGGGTAACATAAAATAATTTAAGCACATCCACAAATTATTGGTTGCAAAATTCCATAGTCATAAGTAATTATTGCTCTTATTATGCCAAATCATTAAAATAGCTTTATAAAGTACTTAAAAAGTACCATAGCATTAAAAACATCCGAATTTTACCTAGGGATTGAGCCAAGATAGTTAACATTGGAGCTCATACTTTCATAAACAAGGATAAGGCTTTTTTCTCATTAAACGTTAAGACAAAAAGAGCACAAAATTGGCTCAGGGAATCCATGACTATGCTTATAGATCTAACATCAACTTTACATAAGAGTAACAAATCATCAATAAAGAGTAATTAAAGATCTTGTGGAATTGGTCATGCCTTTTCTTTGCCTTTTATTTTTATAAATGTGTATTTTCATATGCCATGTTGAACCACTCATCAGACTCATCGATTTGGAGTATTCTCTTTTCACTTATAAAGTCTAGGTTAAAGTGAAGAAACTTTACAGTTAAAAATGGTTTATTTTCTAATCTAAACAGTAAGGACGAGATTTTCCGTAAACTAGCCTAAATGACGTGGTGCAATGGATAAGATTTTCCATAGACCAACTTGTATTTATTTAAGTTCTCTTCAATCTTTTCCAATATCCTTTTTAGACCATTGTTATTGACTTCCACTTGTCCAGTAGTCTAATGATGATGGATGTATCCCGTTTTGTGTAACAAAAAATCATTTAAGCATATCCACAAATTATTGGTTGCAAAATTATGTAGTCAAAAGTAATTATTACTCTAGTTATACCAAATCATGTAACTAGCTACTTCAAGCACTTACAAAGTACCATAGCATCAAAAACTACCAAATTTAATCAGTCAATTGAGCCAAAATGGTCAACATTAGAGTTCATAGTTTCAAAAACAAGAATAAAGCTTTTTTGGTCATAAAACTTTAAGACAAAAAGAACAAAATATTTGCTCAGGGAATCCATGAGTAACTTTATAGAACTACCATCAACTTTACATAAGAGTAACAAATCACCTACAAAAGAGTTGTTAAAGATCTTAAGAAGTTGGTCATGCCTATTCATTTCCTTTTAATTTTGTATATGTGATTTTTCATCTGCCATGTCGAACCTCTCATCCAGCTCATTGATTTGAGGAATTTACATTTCACTTGTAAAGTCTAAGTCAAAGTTAAAAAGGTTTATGCTCTAATTTCAATGGTAAGGGCAAGATTTTCCAAAAACTAACGTAATATGGTGCAAGGCATAAGCCACTAGAGTTTTCCGCATTATTTTCTAGTATCTTTTTTGGTTCACTGTTGGTGACTTCCACTTGTCCACTAGTCTAATGATGATAAATGCTTGCCATTTTGGGTAACAACAATTCATTTAAGCACATATAAATTATTGGTAGCAGAATGAACTCATAAGTAATTATTTCTCTAGTTATGATAAATCATGACAATAGCTTCATCAAGAACTTAAAAAATACCATAGCATAAGTAATTATTTCTCTAGTTATGACAAATCATGGCAATAGCTTCATCAAGAACTTAAAAAATACCATAGCATTAAAAACTACCAAATTTAACCTAACGGTTAAGCCAAGATGCTCAACATTATAGCTCATAGTTTCAGAAACAAGGAAAATGCTTTTTTGCTCATTAAATTTTAAGCCAAAAAGAGCATAAAATTTACTTAGGGAGTCCATGAGTAACTTTACAGAACTAACATCAACTTTACATAAGCGCAACAACTCATCTCCAAACGAGCAGTTAAAAATCTTTAGTAGTTGTTTAGACCTTTTCTTCTCCTTTTATTTTTTTATATGTGAATTTTCATTTCCTATGTCGAACCACTTATCCAGCTCTTTGATTAGGAGAATTTACTTGTCACCTATAAAGCCTAGGTCAAAGTTAAGAAAAATTTATAGCTCAAAAAGGTTTATTCTCTAATTTCAATGTATGGGGCATAATTTTCCAAAATCTAGTCTATATGGTATGATGCAAAGCACAAGTTTTTCGTAGACCAACCTGTACTTGAGTTTTCCACAATATTTTCCAATATCCTTTTTTGTTCCTTATTAGTGACTTCCACTTGTCCACTAGTCTAATGATGATAAATGCTAACCATTTTGTGTAACAACAAATCATTTAAGCACATCTACAAATTATTGTTGTCAAAATTATGTACATATAAGTAATTATTTCTCTAGTAATGCCAAATCATGAAAATAGCTTCTTAAGTACTTAAAAAGTATCATAGCATTAAAAACTACCAAATTTATCCCAACGATTGAGCTAAGATGGTAAAATTTAGCGCTCATAGTTTTAGAAACAAGGATAAGGCTTTTTGGCTAGTTAAACTATAAGGCAAAAGAGTATAAAATTTTCTTAAGGAACCCATGAGTAACTTTATAGAACTAACATCAACTTTAAATAAGAGCAAAAAATCATCTCCAAATGATCCAGTTAATGATCTTTAGAAGTTGGTCATGCCTTTTCTTTTCCTTTTATTTTTCATGTCGAACCACTCATCCAGCTCATTTATTTTGAGAATTTACTTTTCACTTTAAAGTCTAGGTCAAAGTTATCAAACTTTATAGCCTAGAAAGGTTTATGCTCTAATTTCAATGGTGAGAGGCATGATCTTTCAAAAGCTGGCCTAAACAGTATGGTACAAGGCACAAGATTTTCCATAGAACAACCTCTACTTGAGTTTTCCACAATATTTTCCAATATTCTTTTTGGTTCCTTCTTAGTGACTTCCACGTGTCCACTAGTTTAATGATGATAAATGCTCTGTTTGTGTAATAACAAATGATTTAAGCATCCTCAAATTATTGGTGTGAAAATTATGTATACATAAGTAATTACTTCTCTAGTAATGCCAAATCATGAAAATAGCTTCTCAAGAACTTAAAAGTTATTATAGCATCAAAAACTACCAAATTTAACCTAGTGATTAAGCCAAGGTGGTCGACTTTAGATCTCATAGTTTTAGAAACAAGGATAAGGCTTTTTGGCTCATTAAACTTTAAGCTAAAAAAAGCTCAAAATTTGTTTAGGGAATCCACGGTTAAGTTTATAGAACTAACATCAACTTTACATAAGAGCAAAAAATCATCTTCAAAAGAGTAGTTAAAGATCTTGTGAAGTTGCTCATGCCTTTCCTTTGTCTTTTATTTTCGTAT
The DNA here is from genome assembly GCA_027575705.1 of Erythroxylum echinodendron. Classification (NCBI taxonomy): domain Eukaryota; kingdom Viridiplantae; phylum Streptophyta; class Magnoliopsida; order Malpighiales; family Erythroxylaceae; genus Erythroxylum; species Erythroxylum echinodendron. The sequence goes on from JANZXR010000003.1 coordinate 11,035,570, forward strand.
ATGTGAATTTTCATATGGCACGTCGAACCTCTCATCCAAGTTAATATTTGGAGTATTAACTTTTCACCTATAAAGTCTTAGCTAAAAAGTTGAGAAAAATTTTAGCTAAAATTGGTTTATTCTCTAATATTAATGGTAAGGATAAGATTTCCCATAAACTAGCCTAAACGATGCAGTGTAAGGCACAAGATTTTCCATAGACTAACCTTTACTTAAGTACTCCACAATCTTTTCTAGCATCCTTTGTGGTTCCTTATAAGTGACTTCCATTTGTCCACTAGTCTAATCATGATAGGTGCTATCCATTTTGTGTAAAAACAAAATCATTCAAGCACATCTAGAAATTATTTGTTGCAAAATCATCAACTCATAAGTAATTGCAGCTCTAGTTATGCCAAATCATGAAAAAAACTTCATCGAGCTTTAAAAGTACCATAGCATCAAAAACTTTTAATTTTAGCCTAGCGATTGAGCCATGATGGTCAACATTAGAGCTCATAGTTTTATAAACTAGGATAAGGCTTTTTTTCTTGTTAAACTATAAGTCAAAAAGAGCATCAAATTTGCTAATGGAATCCAAGAGTGACCTTATAGATCTAACATCAACTTTACACAAGAGCAACGAATCATCTCCAATAGAGCAGTTAAAGATCTTGTGAACTTGGTCATGCCTTTCCTTTACCTTTTATTTTTGTATATGTGAATTTTTATCCATGCTGAACTACTCATGCATCTCATTGATTTGGAATATCCACTTTACACCTATGAAGTTTGGGTTAAACTTAAGAAACTTTATAGCTAAAAATGATTTATTCTTTAATATTAACGGTAAGAACAAGATTTTCCATAAACTCGGCTAAATGATGTGTGCAAGGCATAAGATTTTACGTAGACTAACCTTTACTTAAGTTCTCCACAATCTTTTACGGTTTCCTTTTGGTTTCCTTTTAATGATTTCCATCTATCCACTAGTCTAATCATGATAAATGCTAGCCATTTTGTGTAATAACAAATCATTTAAGCATGTCCACCAATTATTGGTTGCAAAATTATGTTCTCATAAGTGACTGCTACAGTTATGCCAAATCATGAAATAGCTTCATTAAGAACTTAAAAAGTACCATAGCATCAAAAAATACTAAATTTAACCCAACAATTGAGCCAAGATCGTCAGCATTATGGCTCATAGTTTCATAAACAACGATAAGGCTTTTCTTCTATCTTTAAGCCAAAAAGATAATTATATGACCTTATAGATCTAACATCAGCTTTACATAAGAGCAACAAATCTTGTCCAAAAAAGCACTTAAAGATCTTGTGAAGTTAGCCTTGCCTTTACTTAGCCTTTTATTTTTGTATATGTGAATTTTCATATGCCTTGTCGAACCACTCATCTAACTCATTGATTTGTAGTATTCACTTTTTGTTTATAAAGTCTACGTGAAATTTAAGAAACTTCCTAGTTAAAAGTTGTTTACTCTCTAATACTAATGGTAAGGGCAAGATTTTTCATAAACTACCTTCAATAATGTGGTGCAAGGGACAAGATTTTCCATTGACGAACCTTTACTTAAGTGCTCCACAATCTTTTCTAGTATCATTTTGGTTCCTTGTTAGTGACTTCCACTTGTCCACTAGTCTAATAATGATATGTTAGCCATTTTGGGTGACAAAAGCTCATTTAGGCACCTCTACAAATTATTGGTTGCAAAATTATGTACTCATAACTAATTAAAGCTATAGTTATGCCAAATCATGTAAATAGCTTCATCAAGAAAAGTACCATAGCATCAAAAACTTCCAAATTTAACCCAGCGATTAAGCCATGATGGTCAACAATAGAGCTCATAGTACACAGTGAGCCATGCTTGGAATCCAAGATCCAAGGTTGATCATCATGCATGGGTTTGAAGGAAGCCTAATCTCCATAATTAAGATGCAATCAACAAGTGGGCTAGTTATGTTGATTTAATTAAGCCCAAAGTTACGTTTTTTTGGGTGAAGGCCTTATTAAGACTTGTTCCTTAATAATTTCATTCATACCTTGATAAATCATATTGTTTCTTTAATTTATGAGATATCCATATTAAAGACTAATTTGTATCCTCAAATTAAGGATTCCCTTTTTATTTAGGTATTTCCTACTTAAGTATGAAATAGGAATAGGTAAGACCTTTCCTTACAGGATTAGGATATTATGATGCTTATTCAAAGGCCCATCTCAGGTATTACGAGATCATCATGACTATTAATAAAAATTGAGTTATTTTCCAGCAAGCTATGCTTGTTCTTTCGTATTTTTGGTGGAATACAAATCTGACTTATCAAGGGAGTGATCAAACTTTGTGGCATCTTAAGATTCGAGTTTTAAGGATTTAGCTTCCTTAAGGTTCTAATTTGACCATTCAACTTGTTTTCTAGGATTTTGGGCACCTATAATAAATGGATCAAAAATTCCTACGGCAAGTCGCCTAGTGGGTTCGTATCATTTAGTATCAGAGCCTTAGGTTTGTAGAAATCAGGTTTCTATCCTTTCGTTATCATTGTTTGGTGTTTGTTTCCTTTGTCCTTGGTTGGAGTCCTTGTGATTTACAATTTCAGTTCATTCTTTTACCTAAGTTCAGTTTCAGATACATTGCAATTCTTTTGTTGCTATCTTTTAACGCTTAGATCGTTCTTTTCATTTTGAATCATTTTCGTTTAAAAAAACAAAGCCAAAAAAAACAAAATAGAAAGGAGAAAATAAAAGAGACATTGTGAATTGATTTGTGTATCTTGCTTCTAATTATCTATTAGGATTGCAATCTGATGCATTTTTATATTCAAAGAATCATATTCTAAGACAATTATTCATAAGATATTTTGTTTCCTTTTCTGGGTTTGGTTAATTGATTCAAGATCATTTGTCTAATTCTTGAATAATTTCATTCTCCTCTCTTTTTAGACAATTCATGCTTGATAGAGCAATTACAAGTTGTTCACTTCTCTTTTTATGTTATAATACATTCTTTTGCATGTTTTTTGTGTTCTAATACATGGGAGTGAGTGTGTGAGGGCCCTCTTTGTTTTGCTATTAACTTTTTCATGTAGGTTATAAACATAAGTGAAGGAGAACAATACAAAATTGACATGAAGTTGTTCATGAAGGTTTCAATGAACAATTTAAGAAGTTGAAGACTAGATTGGATGATTTGCACTCCTCATCTACTTCTAAATCAACTAGAAGGCGTGTGTTTGAGGAGGAAGAGGAAGATGAATCAGAGTATGAAGATTCCAACTCTAGAAGAGGCAAGAAGGACGTTTCCAAAAGGGATAACAATTTAGGCAACGTAACGATGACAATTCCATTCTTTCTAGTGAAGAATGATCCCAAGCTCTATTTGGAGTGGGAAAGAAAGGTTGAGCATGCATTTGGCTACTAATGAGAACCAAGGTCAACATGTTCTTGATGGAAAGCTTGCTGCCATGGATGGAGGATTACATAAAGATTCACGTGGGATGCATACTGCCATAGGTGGACAAGTTGCTGCTAGTGATCCATTATAAGTAAGTGGGCCAATCACAAGATCAAGATCCAAGAAGATTAAGGAATCCATTTAAGGATTGGTGCACAAAACCTAGGCAGATTTGGACAATTAGGCTGAATTGATGTATTCACCATCCAAGAACAAGCCATTCAACTTAGGCGTGGAAGAGGGAGGTCTAATCTTGATCCATTTTATCAAGGTTGTGGAAGACTAAACTAATCTTGAAGATATCACATTTGGCCTAATCTTGGACAGATTCTTGAAGATTACATGTTTAGACCATGAATCATGTTCAAGACTTAACTATTGGTTAATTTGGTTTTATTTTCTTAGTATGGTCGAAATTCTATGTAAAAGAGGCTTTAGTTGTGTTTAAATCTGATCGGGTGTCTTTAAATCAGATTTGATTAGTTAGAGTTTGAATTGTAATTAAGTATTACAATCCTATTCCAAGTAGCATTGGCATGATTTAGACTTTTGCTAAAAGTAGGATTAGTTTGTTAAATTCAGATTAGGTTTATCTTGTTTTAAAATCCTACATTTACTAGGATTGGTGTGATACATATCAAATTAGGAAGTTAAAGACTTGGTCAAATCAGATTTGTTATGACCTTGTTTCTTAGAGTTCTATTAGAATTAGTATTTATAGCATCTTGAATGTTCATTATGCAAAAGAAAGAATTCAGATTATTCAACTAGAAAACAGAGAGAGAGTTTTCTCTTTGAGTTCTTGAGAAAACAAACCCAAAACTTATTAAAGAAATCCTTTTTTTGTGGCGTTCATAGTACTTCCATTATAACCTTTGTTCAAATTTTTGTATTCCTTGGGTTTAGAATTTAATATAGTCTAAGTTTCTGGTTTCACTGTTTCTTGGGTGTAGGTTCTTTATACCAAGGTTCTTGTCTTTTAGGCAAAGGGTCAAGCTCCATCAAAACCATTCTTGTGTTTAGCTTTCTTGGGATCATATAATCAGATTCTTGTGGGTTTTTTAGGTTTCATCTCTACTGGGTTCACATCATTTGATATCAGAGCCATCCTAAGCCAAATCTTCTATCGTTCCAGTTCAAGATTCACCCTTAACATCTTGTTTTGGTTATCTATCTTTTTGTTTCTACTTCCATACCCTAAACACTAAAACCATGAAATTTTCCAGCCTCATAACCTAAAACCTGCCAACCAACTGCACCTATCCATCCCACCCAAAACAAATTCCATTTTCTTAGTTTTTCCTCTCTTTTAGTTCATCTTGTTTCTTTGTTTTTTGTTCAATATAGTTCAAGACACCTTGTTCTTCAAAGATTAGGTTCTTGCATAAACCAAAAAAGAAAAAAAGAAAAGAAAAGAAAGTGAAAGAAAGGGCAAGAAACTCCAAGAAAGTGCAAGAAAGTGTCAAGACGTTTAAGAAAGTTAAGTGCTCTTCTTCTGTTAACTTTCTTTTGTTCTTTTTCTAAACTTCTTCAACCTTTTCTTCTAAAAAAACCATTGCTTAATTATATTTAGTGAACTAACACATTGTTTCGATTATTTCATGATTTGATTTGTTCCAAAAGAATTTGATAGAGAAAACAAGAGTGGAAAAAGGCAAGACTGAGTGAGATTAGCATTGGGAAAAAGCTAAAAAGAGTGAAACATGAGTGGAGTGTCATTCTTTGAGTCCAAACACTCAGGGAGTGAGTGAGTTTTTTTTTCTTATTTAATAATATTCATTTACTGTTTTTATCATGTCTAATCAAGAGGAAAGTGCTACCAAAGAGACTTCTACAAGCATGGATAGTGATCTCAAGTTCATGATTCAGTCCATGCAACAACAATTTCAACAGTTTGACTTCTTGTTTAAGGAGATGAAGGACAGAATGGATTCCCTTGAAGCCAACAAGCATAGGAAGGAACCAAGGAGGGTCCAAAATACTAGGGAGCAAACTGATTTTTTAGATTATGAAGAAGATGATGCCATGACCGTTTTGCATGATGAGGAGTATAATGTAGGGGCTGTTATGGGTAGAGGTTGACGTAGAGGAGCTAGGGGAAGGATGCATAGGAGAAATTTATGTGGAAGAGATGATGATGTGGGTAGAAACCGAGGAGGAAGGTATATGGTGGACAGAAACTTAAGGAGCATTAAGATGAAGATACCATCATTCCAGGGCAGAAATGACCCTGAAGCTTATCTAGAGTGGGAGAAAACGATTGATTTGATCTTTGATTGCCACAATTATTCGGAGGAAAAGAAGGTAAAGCTTGTTGTTGTGGAGTTTAAAGACTATGCTCTTGTATGGTGGGATCAACTAGTGACTAGTAGGAGGAGAAACCTAGAGAGGCCTATTGGTAGTTGGGATGATTTGAAGGCTCTCATGAGGAAGAGGTTCATACCTAGCCACTACTATAGAGATCTATTCCAAAGGCTTCAAAGCCTTACTCAATGGTCCCAGAGTCTAGAGGATACCACAAGGAGATGGAGATAGCCATGATTCAGGCTAATGTGGAGGACTGTGAGGCCACTATGGCAAGGTTCTTGAATGGGCTGAATATAGATATTGCTAATGTTGTGGAGTTGCAACATTATATGGAGATTGAAGACATGGTAGTACGCATGGCCATGAAGGTGGAGAGACAACTCAAAAGAAAAGGGGCAGCAAAGAACTTCAACAATTCTAACTCAAAATGGAGGTAGAATTGGAACAAGCAGAATGGAGGTAAATTTGAAACACCAACTAGACCAAAGGTAAATTTGAAACCTAAACTAATCGCTCTTGTGATCTTAAGTGTTTTCATTGTTTGGGTGTAGGACATATTGCTTCTCAATGTCCAAACAAAAAAGTGATGATTATGAAGGAAAATGGAGAAGTGGAGACCGAGAGCTTTGATGATTATGATGACATGTCATCTTTGGAGGATGATAGTGACGATGGTGGAGCAAGTAAACCCGTAGATGGAGGGAGATGCTATCCCTTGTAACTAGGCATGTTTTGAATGATCAAAATAAGATGGATGATTCTGTCCAGCAAAGGGAGAACATATTTCATACTAGATTCCATATTAAGTCTAAGGTATGTAGCATGATCATGGATGGGGGGAGTTGTACCAATGCTGCTAGCACATCCCTTGTAGAGAAGTTAAGCTAACATACCATAAAACACCCTAAACCTTATAGAGTACAATGGTTGAATGATTGTGGGAGATTCGGGTAACTAGGCAAGTTTTGGTTAGCTTTTTTATTAGGAAGTATTGTGATGAGGTACTTTGTGATGTTGCGCCAATGCATGCAATCCATATCTTTTAGGGCAGACCATAGCAATTTGATAGGTGAGTGATCCATGATGGTTTCAAGAACCATTGTTTGTAAAAGATAGGAAACCAATAACACTTGTTCCATTAACACCTAATCAGATTTATGAGGATCAATTATAGCTTAGAAAGATGGGTGAACATGAAAAGGTAGTGGGGGCCGAAACTAATATGAATGGGCAAAATGTTGTGGAGGCTAAACCAACTAGGGGAAATAGGGATCTTGATAGGAGAGAGGGTAAGAAGAAGATGAGTTTCTTTGCAAAGGAAACTAAGGTTAGGAAAGCTTTACTGGCTGACCGACCAATGATTTTATTGGTGTATAAAGAATCTTATTTTAACACTAATGAAACTAACTCCTCTTCCTAGTTTTGTTGTTTCCTTACTGCAGGAATTCAAGGATGTATTTCTTAGTGGATTGCCACCCATTAGAGGCATTGAACATCAAATAGACTTTTTGCCTGGAGCTATCATTCCAAACCGTCTAGCCTATAGGAGCAACCCAGAGGAGACTAAGGAGCTTCAAAAGCAAGTGGAGGATTTGATGAGCAAAGGGTATGTGAGGGAAAGCATGAGTCTATGTGTTGCTCTGATGTTATTAGTACTTAAGAAGGATAGCAATTGGAGAATGTGTGTTGATTGTTAGGCTGTGAACAACATAATAGTAAAGTATAGACATCCCATTCCTAGATTAGACGATATGCTTGATGAATTGCATAGATCTTGTGTGTTTACTAAGATTGATCTTAAAAGTGGTTACCACCAAATTAGAATAAAAGAAGGTGATGAATGAAAAGAAGCATTTAAAATAAAATATCATTTATATGAGTGGTTAGTTACCTTTTGGGTTGACTAATGCACCTAGCACTTTTATGAGGTTGATGAACTATGTTTTGAGAACTTTCATTGGTAAGTTTGTTGTGGTATACTTCGATGATATTCTGATTTATAGCAAGTGTCTGGATGATCATATTGAACATTTAAGATGTGTACTTACTGTTTTGAGGAAAGAAAAGTTATTTGCTAACTTTGATAGGTGTACGTTTTACATGGACAAAGTTGTGTTTCTTGGTGATGTTGTTAGTGCAAAAGGTATAGAGGTTGATGAGGACAAAATCAAGGCTATTAGAGATTGGCCGAAACCTACTTCCATTACTGAGGTAAGATCTTTCCATGGGTTGGCTAGTTCCTATAAGAGATTTGTCAAATATAGCACTATAACTGCTCCATTGACTAAGATTGTGAAAAATAAAGTGGGATTCCAATGGGTTACATCTCAAGAGAATGCTTTTAACACTATTAAAGGAAGGTTATGTTTAGCACCTGCTTTCACACTACCTAACTTTACTAAAACTTTTGAGATTGAGCGTGATGCCTCAAGGATAGGTATTGGAGCTGTTTTGATACAAGATAAGCACCCTATAACCTATTTTAGTGAGAAGCTTGGAGGTGTTTCATTGAAATAACGTATATATGACAAGGAGCTTTATGCACTTGTTAGAGCTTGGAGACTTAGCAACATTACCTATGGCCTAAGGAGTTTGTGATTCATACTGATCATGAGTCTTTGAAGCATTTAAAGGGGCAAGATAAGTTGAACAAGAGACATGCTAGATGGATGGAGTTCATTGAAACTTTTCCTTATATGATCAAGTACAAGCAAGGTAAGGAGAATATAGTTGCTGTGCACTATTAAGGAGGTATGTTCTTCTTAACTCTATGCAAACCAAAATGCTTGGATTTGAATATATTAGAGATTTAT
>JANZXR010000003.1:11050637-11063565 GCA_027575705.1 Erythroxylum echinodendron
TTGTTTATGTAATGTGATTTACATTCCATGAATAGTATTAGGCTTACGTCATCAAGTATGTGACTTGATAGTAAAACTGTAAGTATTATAATACTATTCTAAATTGTCCCTGTTGATCATTATTGGTGGAACAATAATGAATTAAGGCTAGTATGTGTTCTGATTGATGATCATATTTTACTGATCATAGATATGAGTTATCAAATCAAATACATAGATATATGTTAGAGAACATAGACCGACCCACAGAGAGAACACTACTTGTTTTCATGTCCTTAGTGATTCTCAATATGGTTTGACTTTAGTCCTTTGAACTGAAGTTGTCACGGATCCCTACATGAGGAATTCAATGTTTTGACATTAGACTAAGTTGTCATTAACTGGATAACAAGTAGTCTTATGTTGGACATTAAATGAATCATATGGAGGAATGTGAATGACGTAGATAGGATTTGTACATCTCTTAAATGAGAGAGATATCATGTGAGCCTCTTGACAAGTTTTAATGAAGAAATGCATGGCTGTGCTCAAATAAATTGATAAGAAGTCATCAATGTCATTTGTTATAGTTAGTCAGCTTATGAATCAAGAAACTATAATTAATCAAAGGTTGACATGTACCATGTCTTATGATTAATCTTGATATCATGTTACAAAGGGACTGAGTTTGTAACCATAGTTACAAGTTAAATCGGATTACCGATCCTCATTTGATTTGGGTAGTCATAATGTCTTGCTAGAGGTCGCTTATAACTTATGGGCCTTGAAGTGTGATCAAGCCTACTGCCAACATCAAATGAGTCTACAGGGTCACATATAAAGAGTGATGTGATTTGGGCTTATTCTCTTGGGCCTAATTTATTAGGAACTGAATAAATATATGTGGATATATTTATTGGGTTAGATATAATTAATTGTCAGGCTTATATTATATGAGATATAATATAGGCCGAAACTTGTTGAGCTTCCATAATCCTAATGGGTTTAGGATTATGATATTCTTAGCTTCTCTATAAATAGAGGGCTTGTGTCTCATTAGACGATATACGAAAACCCTAGCCACCTTACCACTTATTTCTTTTCTCGAGAGAAAAACTTTACAGCATTCTAAAGAGTTTTAGAACCTATTAGCAAACATTAGCCACTGCCCTAATCGTTCATCCTCATATGGATATCAGTAGATGACGTTCGCAAGCTGCAATGTCAAGAAATCTGAAAAGAATCCCAATCTGCATGCTTTAAGAGGTAATTTCATACACTTCTTGTTGTGTTTTTTAGTTAACCAAGGCATAAGACCTGAAGTCTTATGGTCCATTCTACTGTGTATTGTACGCATTCCTGGGCCATAAGCGATCCAACAGTGGTATCATAGCTAGGTTCTGTGCTTCTAGATAGCTGAAAATATGCATGATTTGATGACATGTAGTTTCGAATTTGAATGCATGATAGAAATGTGATTTATGTTCATGCATGCTATTTTCGGATTTATTTTTGTCTTGTTAATAATGTGAATATATGACAAGAGAGAAGTTTCAGCCATGGAAGTTGATTACATCAAGATGTGTTTCGACCATGACTTGTTTCGGCCAAAGGAATAGTTCAGGCATGGAGATGTTTCAATCATGTTTATCTAGGCCAAAAGAGTTTCAGCCAAGAAATATGTTAATTCCCGAAACTTCCTTCAGAGGTGATGGATACTAGGGTTTTCGTCATGTAGGATATGGGTTCGGAATAGGAAATCACAAGTATCCATGTTTGAAAAGGATTCTAAAAGTGGAAGAAGAAGAATCCATATATTATATGAATTCAGGAAAAGAAAAGCTTCCTTATTAGATAATGATTTTAAAAGACTCTAAGAATGGAAACCATAAAGGTATCCATATTCGATATAGATTTGGGAATTTCAGAACTTCCTTATTAATAAATCGTGGATACCCACAAGGGGTGGCTTCCCCTTGACCCTCGCCCGCTAAATGACTAGCGGGACTGTCATCTATGATGCTTGATTCTTCGTTATGTGTTATATATTTTTGGTGGCTTTACATATGTTTTATTTATATTATTTGAATATTTATATACATGTGTAAATTACTATTCTATGCTTCTAATTTATATACTCAAGTATATTGTATCATAGGATTAGAACTAGCATAGGACCAACACCCTTACTAATAGGATTAGTAACTTTCATAATGTACTAAAAACAACCCTCATAACAACATTAGGTTTACATGCCTTCCATAAAACTTTACTAATTTTTATCTCTAGATTATCCTTATGCGGGTTTGCCAAAGCAAAGAATATGAGAAACATCTAGGGAAGACATTTGAATAATGGTGCTATTCATAGGTAAAGTATGATTAGAATTAACTAAGCTATCAAAATAGTTTTGGGCTTAGGGCATAAGATTGGGTTTTTACGTACATGTAGCACATAAGATGTAATTAAACATAAACCCATCAAGAGTTACATGTGATGTAATTGAAAAGAGTTTTCTACCTAAATAACTAAGTCTTAAGTGTTAAGCCAAAGCTTTCTTAGGACTTAGTGAAATATGGATCTTATTTCTTCCCACTTTTAAATAGAGGGTTATTAAATTGAGTGGGAACTTAATAAGAATGTTAACACATTTTGCATAATATTGTAGATTATGGAATCCACTCCATCTAAAAACCTATCCCTGCGATCTATCCTAGAGAAAGAAAAGCTTAATGGAACAAACTTCCTATGTTGGTATAGGAACTTGAGAATTTTTCTCAAGCAAGAAAGAAAGCTTTGTCTTAAAAGAACCCATTCCTGAGGAACCACCAGTAAATGCACCTAAAACTCAAAAGGATGCTTACACGAAGCATATCAATGACTCTACAGATGTGTCACGCCTTATGTTAGGCACCATGATCTCTGACCTTTAGAAGGATTTAGAGGAAATGGAAGACTATGACATGCTTGCTCAACTAAAATCTATGTTTTAAGAGTAAGCACGCCAAGATAGGTTTAGAACCACTAAGGCATTAAATTCATGCAAGATGACTCCTGGAACATCTGTGAGTGCTTATGTTCTCAAGATGAAGAGTTATATTCATCATCTTGAGAAACTAGGTGCACTTGTTAGTCAAGAATTGGCAACTGATCTTATTATAGCATATTTGACTGATGAATATGATTAGTTCATTCTTAACTATAATATGCACAACATGGAGAAGTCTATTGATGAATTGCATAGGATGCTCAAGAATGCTAAAGAGAACTTGAAGGGAAAGGTTAAGACCACCCATGAAGTTCTTATGGTTCAAAAGGGAAAGGGCTTCAAGAAGAAGGGCACATGCAAGGGCAAAGGTAAAATACCCAAGCCCAAGCCCAAGCCCAAGCCCAAGCCCAAGGCTAAGACTAAGGCACCCAAGGAGGGAGTTTGCTTTTATTGCAATGATTTTGGTCATTGGAAAAGGAACTACAAACTCTATTTGGAAGAGCTAAAAGAGAAGAAAAATAGTGCGACTACTTCTTCAGGTATGTTTGTTATAGAGGTCAATTTTACTCCTTCTACATCTTGGGTATTAGATACTGGAGGTATAGCATAGGCTAAGGAACCAAGCTCATATTATAGATCCAAACACATACTCAGACGTTTCCATCTGATTAGAGAGATCATTGGGAGAGGAGACGTGAAGATATGCAAAGTGAGTGCAAATGACAACATTTGCCGATCCACTTACTAAACCTCTTCCACAACCTAAGCATGAGAATCATACGAGGTCCATGGGTATTAAATATTTGACCGATTGGACCTAGTGTAAATGGGAGATTGCTAGTAGTGTGCCCTAGGCTAATGGTCATATGTGACTTTTGTACTGACTTTCTGACTTATTATTTATATATTATGAGGTATTCTTTTATATATGCACGTATATTGTTTATATAATGTGATTTACATTTCATAAATAATATTAGGCTTATATCATCAAGTATGTGACTTGATAGTAAAACCATAAGCATTATAATACTATTCTCAATTGTCCCTGGTTGATCATTATTGGTGGAACAATAATGAATTAAGGCAGTATGTGTTCTGATTGAGATCACGTTTTACTGATCATGGATATGAGTTATCAAATCAGATACATAGATATATGTTAGAGAATATAAATTGGACTGACCCACAGAGAGAACATTATGGTTTCATTTCATTAGTGATTCTCAATATGGTTTGACTTTAGTCCTTTGACCTAAAGTCATCATGGTTCCCTACATATGGAATTCAGTGTTTTGACATTAGACTACGTTATCTTTAATTGGATAATAAGTAGTCTTATGTTGGACATTAAATGAATCATGTGGAGAGATGTGAATGACGTAGATGGGATTTGTACCTCTCTTAAATGAGAGAGATATCATTTGAGCCTCTTGACAAGTATCACTGAAGAAATGCATGGCTTTGCTCAAATGAATTGATGAGGAGTCATCAATGTCATTTGTCATAATCAGTCAACTTGGGAATCAAGAAACTATGATTAATCAAAGGCTGACATGTACCATGCCTTGTGATTAATCTTGATATCGTCTTACAAAGGGACTAAGTTTGTAACCATAGTTACGGATTAAATCAGATTACCAATCCTCATTTAATTTTGGTAGTCATAATGTCTTGCTAGAGGCGACTTATAGCTTTTAGGCCCTTAAGTGTAATCAAGCCCATTGCCAACATCAAATGAGCCTACAAGGTCCCATACAAAGAGTGATGTGATTTGGGCTTATTCTCTTGGGCTTAATTTATTAGGCACCGAATAAATTTATGTGGATATATTTATTGGGTTAGATTGAATTGAGTTGTCGGGCTTTTATTATATGAGATATAATATGGGCTGAAACTTATTGGGCTTCTATAATCCTAATGGGTTTAGGATTATGATATTTTTATTCCTAATAGGAATAGAGATTAAGGTTTCTCTATAAATGGAGAACTTATGTCTCATTAGAAGACACACGAAAACTCTAGCCACGTAGACCTAGAGGTTCGTTCCTTTTCGAGAGAAAAATTGTGTGGCATTCTAAAAGTGTTTTAAGAACGTGCTAACATACATTAGCCACTGACCAAATCGTTCATCCTCGAGTGGATACTAGTACAGAACATTCGCGTGCTGCAACATCTATAAATCTGAAAAACAAATACCAATTTGAGTCAAGAGATAATTCTGTACATGTTGTGAAATTTTAGTTATACTTCTTATTGTGTAGTTTCAGCTAGCTAAGGCATAAGACACGAAGTCCTTTAGTCCATTCAGTTGTGTATTGTGAATACCCGAGCCATAGGCGATCTAATAGTATATACCATCATACTAAAGATAGTGGCAACATACATAGTTCACACAAGGTATTGGTATCATAGTAATGTTCATTCCACCTCAGACTTACAATGATACATGTAACACCCACTTAAGTGTTATTATGGATAATTATACACCACCTTATGTGTAAATTTTGATAGTATGTTATACGTGTTATGGAGGGTTATTAATACTCCTACAGATAATGAGTAATGTTACATAGTTTATAGCATTGCCATCATCTAATATGTGGACATGCAATATATGTAAATGGTAATGGTGATATGACATATATTATGACCATTGTGATAATATGAGTACATTCATATTAACACAACTGGGTAATGGTGAGCATATGGAATTATTTTACATGTAATTTACACAGATTATGCATAATCGCCATTGGTATTCTGAAAAAAGGTAATGTGAACACATGTAGAAGAATAAGATAGTCTACTATAGTACCCGTAACTTTATACTATCACATGACAAGCCTACATACCATATGCGATATTTTGTAATTGTAGGACAAGCATGAAAACTATATGTAATAACCCCCATATAGCTTACAGTTGTAGTGATACAAAGTATTGGGTGCATGGGCCTATGATACTTAGTCAAATATATGTACGTAGAGCTATATACTATGTCAGGTAAGGTATATACTATACATGTTGATTCTAGAAATGTATATTTCATACCAAGTGTAAGACATAATGCCTTAGGGTAGGCAATCAATACTATTACCTTGTGGACATTTAGATCGATCTGGTTACTCAACTAAGTCATGTTGTTATTAAACTCATTAGGCACCTTGTGGCATTAGATAGTTATAATAAATGTCTACACTAACTAGTAATAGTATTGATTTCTAGTTTAACATACCACACATTTTTTAGTGATATGGGTACACTATCCTAACCCATATGATGCATGATAATTGCCTAACATATCAAGTGGGCCATATGATAAGCGGTACAGTAATTTAGGTACTATACCATCACACAAGATATCATATTGATTTGTACCATGTTATGATTAAGATATACCATGTGGTAGATCTTAATACCATAAGTACCTAATGGCATTAAGATCAGAAAGTTAGGAAGTGCAGTTACCTTTAGATGCTTGTATCCAAAATATCCATGGGTAACATATCACTAACTTATAACAATATGACATCCATGAACTATACCATGTTAAAATAGTGCAGACTCATTAGTTAGAGATCCCATAGTGTTAAAATAGTACAGAATCATTAGTTAAAATAGTTCATGGATGTCATATGGGATCTCTACTAATGAGTCTGTACTATTTATTGTTGGGTATACCTTAGCAAATGTATACACATCCCACAAGTGAGTGGGCCAAGGTATTTATTGAGTAAGTATTAATCTATATTACTAATGTACATACTTACACAATGGGTATGTTATATATTATAAAGAGTACATGGAATTGATCAAGGCATGACGGGCCATTATCATAAATAATATATCTCCTGTTTGTACTAATACTAGTAATGGCCCATTTATACATAGTACCCTAAAATGCATAACTATCAAGTGTATATATGCATTATACATCAATACTATATAAAATTACATTCTATATAATCTGTCCCCAAGGTATACTTACAGTACATGAGAGATCTGGTATAGGGAGATGGCTTACTCGTGCCACTAAAGTGGTCATAACACACATAATGTATAGAATAGTAGTACTTTTAGGCATAGAATAATGACAACAAAGTAACTATGAATGTTACCAATAGTACTTATGGGTTAGGGTATCCCATAATAGACTATGCACATAACAGGTCCTAGCCAATCACTCATGGAGTGTTTCCTAATACTTAATGTATTATATCCATCTTCCATATTATACCACATCTTTCATATTATACCCATACATGTATTATATCACATCTTCCATATAATATCCATCCATGTACATTTGTAAGGGGTATTGTATATATCGATGGCTACTAATCAGTTATTAGTAGATGTGACACATAGTATATTACCCATAGTATATTTATGGGCATATACTAGTGTAACCCATGATTTGTACATATTTATGTGTGTCTATATATCATAACTAGTCTCAAGCATACAATGGACTGACTGTATACATCAAACTAGTGTCCATGCTTTTTTGTGTCAGTTACATATACCAGACATATTATTAGTAAGATAGTAAAGTTTATTGTTAATACGACAATGTAGGATATGGGAATTAGGTAGATTAGTATATGGACTATGCATGAATATCATAAAGTTTATGATATTTGATATTCATGTATAGTCTATATGCTCACTGGTAAACATTTGGATATACTGTGGCATGTATGGTTAAAATGTACACAATGGGTTCTTGTGCCACCCAGGATATCCAACTAAAAGTCTTGGGGTATTACCAACTTGTGACAAAACACATTTACCAATCAAATTGGTATTATGACACTCCTTTTGAGATCTTCCACCCAGAAATGCCACACTAGTATAATGTATATACTTTTGTTTCATTAAAGGCCTATGTATCATAGTCTAAATGTCATACCCCCTTTGGCATAACATGTTGATAGTTTGAAGATGTACTAAAGAATACATACCTTTAGTACATCCTCAAACTAATATATCTGTCAGAACATTTGATATGCATCTGTCATCAATATACCTTTGACATGGTGTAAACAATTATACTATATTTTCCCCTCCTTACATCCAGGGGCAAATATACCTTTACACCCTAATTCCAAAATGTGTATATTTTTATATACATGTATGTAAAACCTATATTATGGCCATACATTATATTGGCCCTGTTATAAGGACGTGCTACACGGATAGTGATGATCCCAAACATATAGTACATACATTCAAAAGCATCCTAATGTATTAAGCCACATCATAAAGTGGACATGGTAGATGTCAAGGTTATCCAGGCGTATATAAGTGTCTAAACATTACACTTGACAACTAGGATTAATTGTATGTAATACATGTCAATGTGCTACCGTAATGCTATTATAAGTAGATGTCATATATAGGGTTTAGTACTATATGACTCAGGGCTGTATACCTAAGTTATTGCATTATAGGTTATATATGAATACCTCAGATACTCTAGTATACTATTGTACCCACAGTAATTAATGTTACCTACATCATAGGGATATGCACCATACCTGCATGCATTTGTTATAGATTGGCTGTATAATTACATAATAAATCATAAAGGTACTTACATGTATAGTGTCTACTATATACTAAGTGGGGATGCTTGGTATACTAGTTAGACATATGATACCATATTATAGTTATTTATAAGTATGTCATACATCTGATGGTACATCCTTATCCCGGTATCAACCATGATACATATAGTATTATAAGCCACACTACATGGCAAGTGCTAACTATAATCTACCACCCAATTAGTGTATAAATACATGCTACTATCCAACTCTTGCATGGGTATCTAACATATTGGCCATGGGTATCTAACATATTGCAAGTAATAGTGATGTTTCACCAATATGGGTGATGTGGACCTGACAAGAACGTGTTTTTGAATCCAGGAATTAAATTCAGAAAACGAATTTCTAGGATCAATTGGAATTTGGACAGTGGAAAGACCTTTAACCCGTTGGTTAGAGAAACAAGAACCAAAGGTATTGGGAAGGTATGACACCACAAACACTATAGAAAGGTGTTTGATAAGTCTCTCACAAGGATTTAACCTAGATGAGTTTTCAGTTATAAGAAGAACGAAGAGTTGTGAAGAAAAACTCACTTTTCAATTCAGAATTTATGATCCCCCCTTAAAATTGTTTTTGATGGCTACTTAAATTTTTTCTAGGTTAAAGAAACCTAACAAACCCTAACTAAGTAAAATAAGTCCAAAAAAAACCAAGCTGGGCTGAAATTAACTAAATTAACTTAAACATCCCAATAGAGCAACTAAAACTCAAAATAATAAAAGTTATCCAAAAAACTGAAACCCCTAGGCGCCAATAGTTCAAATAGCCCACTATTACATAAAAATACCAAAACAAGATCCAAAACACGCGACTAAAGCCAAAAGGTCGCACTAAACAAAGGGAGAGTGTTGTGGTATAGGCACATTCTGGACTCCATAAAAAGCTTATCCGTTGACAGGTCAAACGGATTTTGATTTAGACGTTCTGAGGCATTTTGGAAAGCTCACGATGTCCTCTTCAACTCTCACGAAGACCACAAACTCAAATGAAAACTCATTGGCCCTCCTCTAATGTGTAAAGGATCATCAACTTGAGCTGGACTAGATTGCTCCCTCCTTGGTATGTCCTCTATGGCTTGATATCCGTCATTCCCCCCTCCTCAAAAGGATTCGTCCTCGAATCAAAATCATCTGCATCAAAAGGGGAAAGATCAAAAACATTGAAAGTGGCACTTACATTATACTCACCTGGAAGTTCCAATTTGTAGGCATTGTCATTGATTTTAGCAGTGACTAGAAATGTTCCATCTCCTCTCAGATGCAACTTGGATAGTCTTTCTGCTGGAAATCTCTCCTTTTACATGTACACCCAAACCCAATCTTTTGGTTCAAAAATCACATTCTTTCTACCCTTATTGGCTTGGTGGGCATATTGCTCTGTTCTCTTCTATATTTGTTGCTGAACCTTTGCATGCATTTGCTTCACCACGTCAGCCTTCTTTTTGCCATCTAAACTAGCTTGTTCATTCATAGGTAATGAAATCAAGTCTAAAGGTGTTATTGGATTAAAGCCATAAACAACTTCAAAAGGAGAACAATTAGTAGTAGAATGCATAACTTTATTATAGGCAAACTCAACATGAGGTAAACATTCTTCCCAACATTTCTTATTCTTTTGAATAATGGCACACAGGATTGTAGACAAGGTTCTATTTACTACCTCTATTTGTCTATCGATTTGTGGATGATAAGTTCCTATCTTCTCACTAAAATAGGCAATGGGACGTCTTCCTTGCAACAAAACAACATCTATCTCAGAGGCCATTCAATCTAAAAAGTAGAAGTAAAGTCAGTTAAACTCAAAATAGGTGCAGAACAAAGTTTTTCTTTCAAAGTGATAAAAGCAATTTCCTGTGCCTCTCCCCACTTAAATCCTATCTCCTTTTTGAAAATCTTAGTCAATGGAGCTGCAATAGAACTAAAATCTTTTACAAACCTCCTATAGAAACTATCAAATCTGTGAAAAGATCTTAGAAGAAACAACATACCTCCCTAATTACCTTGATCTTTTCTTGGTCCACCTCAATTCCGTTAGAAGAAACAACATAACCAAGAAATGACATGATCCATGCAAAATGTGCACTTCTTTAACTTAGCATACAACTTTTCTACCCTAAGTGCATCTAACACAAGTCGAAGATGCTCAATATGCTTATCAAAATATAACACAACAAATTTACTAATAAATGACCTCAAAACATGATTCATTAAATGCATAAATGTACTAGGAGCATTAGTTAATCCAAAAGGCATCACAAGCCACTCATATATACCATGTTTTGTTTTAAAAGCAATTTTTCATTCATCACCAATTTTCATTTTAATCTGATGGTAACCACTCATAAGATCAATTTTGGTAAACACACATACACCATGCAATTCATCAATCATATCATCCAATCTAGGTATAAGATGGCGATACTTTATCTTTATCTTGTGAACAGCTCTGCAATCTACATACATGCGCCAACTCCTATCCTTCTTTGGAACTAATATCACTGGGACGACACAAGGACTAAGACTCTCCCTAATGTGTCCTTTTTGTAGCAACTCTTCCACTTGATTTTGGAGTTCCTTAGTTTCTTCAAGATTAGCCTTATAAGCAAGTCTATTTGGAATCTGTGCCCCAGGCTTGAAATCAATCTGACTCCTTAGACATCTCCATACTCCTGTAAAAGAGGAACGATACTACTAGGCAAACAAGGGTCAAGGTTAGATTTATTAAAATAAGTTTCCTTGTGCAAAAGTAAAAATAAGCATCTCCTTTCCGCACAAGCAACCCTTATAGCTCTCATTTTTACATAGAAGTTTTGTTTCTTTATACCCTGTCTCTCATTTGGGCCTTTTAATTGAATTTCTTTTGAAGCCTCTTTCCCCACTTTTCTTCTCTCACTCTCGGCCTTACTTTCTCTCTTTTCTTTTGATTTAAATTTTTGTTCCCCTTTTTCAAGGTTCTCGGCCTTCTCAATTTTTGTATCATCATGCTTTTGTTGAAATTTTTTGACCTTTCTCCATTGCATTGCCTCCATTTTTTATTGCATTTGGTCCTCATATACCTCTTTTGGCTCCAATGAAGCAAGAACAAATTTTTGATCTCCTATAGTAAACGAGTACCTATTCTTAAAACCATCATGTAACACTCTTCTATCATATTGCCAAGGTCGACTAAGCAATAAATGACTAGCATGCATAGGTACAACATCACAAAGTGCTTGATCTAATACTTACCAATGGAGAAAGATACAAGAACCTGTTTATTTACCTTGATTTCCCCATGTCATTCATCCATTGTAGCCTATACGGCCTAGGGAGTTTCAAGCACTCCAACCCTAGTTTTTTCACTATCGATAGTAGTCACATTAGTGCAGCTCCTCCCATCAATGGTTAGGCTACAAATCTTCTCATTCACTAGGCATCTAGAATGAAAAATGTTTTTCCTTTACTCAATTCCATCTTTCTTCACTTGAGCATTCAAAACACGCCTAGTAACAAGTAATTCACCCCTAGTTGCATCCTCAACTTCCACATCAGAACAATCCTCCAACTTAGGCATGGAAGCCAAATCATCTTCTTCCTCCTCAGACACAACTTCTCCTCCTCTCACGAACATTGTTTTCTTGTTTGGGCAGTGAGAAGCAATATGACCAACACCAAGACATTTAAAGCATTTAATAATCGTATGCTTTTCAGAATTGGAGCTAGAAGAACTAGGAGTTTTAAAAGTATGTTTTGGTTTTGCCTTGTTCTTCTCTTCCTTTGGCTTGTCTTTGGTCTTCTCATCCTTCTTGGACCATTTGGACTTCTAATTTGTTAAGTTAGGGTGAGAAGCCTTGTGGGGATTTTGTACTTGAGTTGTCTCTCTACCTTCATGGCCATATTTACTATCTCCTCTAACTCCACATAATGGTGCAATTCAATAACATTGGCAATGTCTTTGTTCAAACCAGCCAAGAAACGTGCCATGGTGGCTTCTGTTTCTTCTTCTACATTAGCCCTAATCATGGCTATCTCCATCTCCTTACGGTACTCTTCTACACTTTTGGCGACTTGTCTCAAGATTTGGAGCCTTTGATGGAGCTCCCTACAGAAGTAACTAGGCACAAACCTCTTCTTCATGACCCTCTTCATTTCGACCCAAGTATCAATAGGATTCACTCCATTCCTTCTTCTATCCAAAACAAGCTGATCCTACCAAATAAGTGCATAATCATGAAATTCCACAGCAGATAGCTTCACCTTCTTCTCCTCTGAATAGTTATGACATCTAAAAATCATCTCCACCTTTCTTTCCCATTCTAAGTAAGCTTCGGGATCATTCTTACCTTGGAAAGATGGTATTTTCA
>JANZXR010000003.1:11063665-11074718 GCA_027575705.1 Erythroxylum echinodendron
TAAGCTCATTTGAGGGTAAAAGCCATCTTCTTGAGTGAAACACAAGGGCATCCAATCTGATTTAGAGAGAAACACGTGAGGGAGTGTGTGAGGAGCTGTTCTAATGTGTTTTTGTAGGTTTTACATCATGAACAATTCAAAGGATAGTAAAGGTAGTGACAAGGATGAAAAGAATAGTGAGGTTGATCAATACACATTTTTTACTTTGGAGGCTATGCAACATCAATTCCAAAGGATTGAGAACATGTTCAGGGGTTCCAGTGATAAATTTGATAGACAAGATCAAGCCATTAGGAATTTACAAAGAGAGGCTTCATCTAATGACAAGGAGGCAAAATTCCAGGGAACAAACTCCTATGCGCTATGAGTATGAAGATGAATATGATGATGGGGAAGATGAAGAAGAGTGGCATAGGGTTAGAATTGGTAGAAGAGGTGATCTAGACTTTGACTCTAGGTTGTTGCCATATCACTCCTTTAGAAGCTTCGTTTGGGATCTTGTGATCGGACCGACAAAACTTTCCATATTAGAAAAACCTTCCATGTTGGCACTTGAATAATCTTGTTTTTCTTGAACAGCTTCAATATGATTTCCTATGGCATCTCCTTGCACTTTATCTCTATTTTCCAAATTTGGTGAAGTTTTCTTATTTGGAACCCAAAAACTTTCCATATTTGGAATCAGTTCTAAGTCACCTAGATTGCTTTGTGTAGCATCTTGAACGCCATTTGTATCATTTCTCCTCTCCTCAAAACGATTCATCTTTGAATCTTCACCTTCATCAAAATCAAAAGGAGACAGGTCAGATACATTAAAGGGACCAGAAACAGCATACTCACCAGCAAGATCAACTTTGTATGCATTGTCATTGATCTTAGCAATGATTTGAAATGATCCATCACCACAATCATCGAATTATATTTTCATTTGGAAGGAAACCTTTCCTTGCGCATATGCACCCATACCCAATCTCCTAGTTCAAAGGTTACCATGCCTTTGTTCACTTGGGTAGCAACTTGTTGATTTCTCTTCTTAATCCTTTCTCGTGCTTTTGTGAATGGCCTTAACCATTTTAGCCTTCTTTAGTCCATCTAAGTTAGAAATCTCACTTAAAGGAATAGGCACAAGATCCAAAGGGGTTAGTGGTTTAAAGCCATGCACAATCTCAAAAGGATAAAAGCTAGTAGAAGAATGCACACTTCTATTATAAGCAAACTCAACAAATAGCAAAAGTTCTTCCTAAGTCTTTATGTTCCTTCTAATTAAAGCACGCAACAAGGTACCAAGAGTCTTGTTCACTACCTCGGTTTGACCATCAATTTGAGAGTGTGATGAAGTAGAAAATAACAACTTAGTCCCAAGTTTAGACCAAAGTACACGCCACAAATGACTAAGAAACTTAATATCTCGATCAGATACAATAGTCCTAGGAATGCCATACAAACGTACTATCTCACGAAAAAACAAATCGACAATGTGAGATGCATTATCAGTTTTATGACAGGGAACAAAGTGAGCCATTTTAGAAAAACGATCCACTATAATAAAAAGTGAGTCTCGTCCTTTCTTAGTCCTCGGCAATCCCAAAACAAAGTCCATAGAAATATCAACCTAAGGATGAGTAGGAATAGGTAATGGCATGTATAACCCATGTGGTTGAACTCTAGACTTAGCTTGCCTACATGATATGCAACATGAATAGATTTTCTCAATGTCTTTGCACATATTTGGCCAAAAGAAATGCTCATGCAACATACTCAATGTTTTGTCTATACCAAAATGTCCTATGATCCCCCCACTATGTGCTTCATAAATAAGCAATTCTCGAATTAAACTATTAGGCATGCATAACTTCCCTTTCTTAAATAGAAATCCCTCCTGCCTATAAAAATCATGGAATGAAGCATGTTCACAAGCAACATACATATTTAAAAAATCAACATCATGCGCATACATTTCTTTCATGTGTTCAAATCCCATCAACTTAAGAGAAAGAGTTGAAATCAAAGAATACCTTCTAGAAAGCGCATCAGCTACAACATTCTCTTTCCCCTACCTATATTGTATCACTTATGGGAAGGATTCAATGAATTCCACCTATTTCCCATGTTGCTTATTCAACTTGCTTTGCCCCTTCAAATGGCGCAATGATTCATGGTTGGTGTGAATTACAAATTCTTTAGGCAGCAAATAATGT
Organism: Erythroxylum echinodendron; assembly: GCA_027575705.1. NCBI lineage: Eukaryota > Viridiplantae > Streptophyta > Magnoliopsida > Malpighiales > Erythroxylaceae > Erythroxylum > Erythroxylum echinodendron. The sequence continues at coordinate 11,065,864 of JANZXR010000003.1, forward strand.
TGCCGTCTCTTTAATGCCTTCACCAATGCATATAGCTCCTTGTCATAAGTTGAGTAGTTGACTTGTGCTCCATTTAGCTTCTCGCTAAAATAAGCCACTGGTTTTTTTCCCTGTATCAAAACAGCACCTATACCAATCTTGGAAGCATCACATTTGATGTCAAAAGTTAAATCAAAATTAGGTAGCCTCGACAATGGTGCATTACTCAACTTATCCTTTAATAATGCAAATGCATGCTCTTGCTCTTTACCCCAAATAAACACCTTATCTTTTTTCATGATTTCAGTCAATGAGGTAGCAATTGTACTAAAATCTTTGACAAATCTCCTATAGAAACTTGCCAAACCATGAAAACTCCTTACCTCACTAACATTCTTAGGTTTTGGCCATTCATTTATAGCCTTTACCTTTTCACTATCTACTTCAATTCCTTTTGCACTCACCACATATTGTAAGAAAATGAGATGATCAATGCAAAATGTACATTTCTTCATGTTAGCATACAATTGAAATTTGCGGAACACATCAAACACACATTTTAACTGAATGACATGTTTTTCAATAGATTTACAATACACTAGAATAAAGGTACTTAGGGAATTAGTTAAGCCAAATGGCATTACCAACCACTAATACAATCCATGTTTAGTTTTAAAGGTAATTTTCCATTCATCAATCGGTTTTATTCTAATTTGGTGATACCTGCTCTTCAAATCAATTTTAGAAAAGATGCAAATGTAACTCATCCAACATATCATCAAGTCGAGGTATAGGATGTCGATATTTTACTGTTATTTTGTTGATGGCTCTGCAATCCACACATATGCCAACTTCCATCCTTTTTTGGTACCAATAAAATGGGCACCGCATATGGGCTTAAGCTCTCTCTTATGTGTCCTTTCTCCAAAAGTTCTTCTACTTGCTTTTGCAATTCTTTAGTCTCCTCAGGATTGCTTTTATAGGTTGGTCTAGTTGGTATGGCAGCCCCGAGAGCAAGATCAATTTGATGTTCAATTCCTCTCAAAGTTAGTAAACCTTAAGGTAGATCATCGAGAAAGACATCGCAATATTCCTACAAAACATCAATGACAACACTAGGCAAAGTAGGGTCAAGATCGTTAGTTGAAAAATAAGCCTCTTTATATAAAAGTACAAACATTGGCATGTTTGTCATCAGAGCTCTCTTAACATCCCTCACTTTTACATAGAAATTCACTTTTCTCTCTTCTTTTCTCTCATTGGTTGAATAATCTTCATTCTTTTTCTCTTCTAATTTGCCTTCTATTTTTCTCTCTCTCTTTTTTCTCTTTCTTTCTCATTTTCTTTTCTTTTTCGCTTAGCCTCTTTTTGTGCAAATTCATCATAGGATTTTTCAAGCTGCATTTGGTCTTCAAAAATTTGTTTTTGTGTTAAAGGTAAAAGTGTACACCTTTTGCCCTCTTTCTCCACTACACACCTTTTCAAATACCCATCATGCATTATTCTCCTATCCCTTGCCATGGTCTACCCAACAACATATGACTAGCTTGCATTGGAACCACATCACATGTAACTTCATCATTATACTTCCCAATTGTAAATGGCACCCGTACTTGTCTTTGGACTCTCACTTCCCCACTATTATTAAGCCATTATAATTTGTAGGGTTTAGGGTGTTTATTGGTTTCTAGTCCCAATTTATCAACAAATAATGTACTAGCCACATTCACACAACTACCCCCGTCAACAATCACACTACACACTTTCCCACTAAATAAGCAGAGCATGAAAGATATTTTCTTATTGTAGTCTCACCCCCTCTTGGTCTTCTTTATATTGTGCACTCAAAGCATGCCTAGTAACCATTAATCTACCCTCCATAGGTAACTCCCGATCACTACAATCCTCCAAGGGAGGCATCTCATCATCGACATCACTCTCATCATTGGTTTCAACGTCCCCACCACTCATTACCATTACTCTTTTGTTTGGGCATTGCAACTCTATATGACCAAGTACCAAACATTTAAAACATTTGATATCTCTATTCCTATTAGTTTGGGAAGTAGAAATACTTTTGTTTTTATTGTCGAATGGTTCTTTTGACTTTGTTTTGTCATCTCTTTTGAATTGGGCAGACTTGTTATCATTCCTCCAATTCAACCTCCATGTGAAAATTTGATTCAAATATGTGTTGGCTTGCCTCGCAATTCCCTTTCGCTTCAATTGTTTCTCTATTTTCATGGCCATGTGTACCATGTCTTCTATCTCCACATAGTTTTGAAGCTGTTCCACATTGGCAATATCTCTGTTGAGTCCATTGAGAAACCTTGCCATGGTGGCTTCCCTATCTTCCTCCACATTTTCCCTTATCATTGCTATCTCCATCTCTTTGTAGTAGTCCTCCACACTCTTTGATCCTTGAACAAAGCTTTGCAATTTTTGGTGCAATTCCCTATAATAGTGGCTAGGAACAAAACGTCTTCTCATGATGGCTTTCATCTCCTCCCAAGTCTTGATAGGACGTTCTCTATTTCTCCTTCCACTCATGATCAATTAGTCCCACCACACAATGGCATACTCACTAAACTCTACGGTGGCAAGCTCTACCATTCCATGTATGCATCAGGATCATTCTTGCCTAGAAATGATGGAATTTTCATTTTGATACTTCCTAGGTTTCTGTCAAGATCATTTCGGCCCCTCCTTGCTCCTCCATAGTTTCTGCCATCATTTATCATTATGGCTTGATCATCAAACTCTTCATCGTATTCATCGTCAATTGGAGTTGTTGGTTGTCTTCTCGGACTTGGAACATGTCGGGCAGCCCCCTTTTCAATTCTTTCATTCATGTCCCTTATCATGATTTTCATTCTTTGTAGCTCCTGTTGCATAGCTTTTAGAATGACAGCTTGGTCTTGTTTCTCAACTCTGCTTTCTTGAGAATCCAAGTTCAATCTGAAATTTCAACAAAGATAACAACAAAAATAACCCTCACAAACACTCTCTCACGTGTTTACTCTCATAGTAATGACACACCTCTTGTGTTTTCACTCAAACTTGGCTTTTTCCCTCTTTTGAGCTCACACACTGCAATCTTTCAATGTTTATACTCAAGGGCCAAATCAAACAGCAATCAAATATCTTAATGCAACCAATTTTAATTAAGAATTTGCAAGGAAATCCTAAACAAAGAATGAAAACACGCAAGATACTAGAAGCAAAATTGACGCAGACAACAAATTGAAAGCACACACTTGAATTACCAGTAAGTGTATGATGATTTTTTTATTTAGGCAGCAATGAATCAATATTACAGCCGTTTAATGTAATAGATGCAAATGGGCAGATTCAATAAAAGAAAACTAAAGGATGCAAGCAAATGACAAATCTAGAATTGACTATTAGAAACTTGAAATTCCCAAATGGAACCTCAAATTATCACTCAAAAACACTCTAAATAATGTAAAGTACAATTTTTCCAGCAACCAAAATCAATTGAAATGAATTAATTACGAACAACCCCAAAATGTGCTAATTGTACAAACTGTTCTGAAATTTTAAACACCCAAACAGGAGGTATAACCATGTTTTCCCTTGAATTTTTAGTGTATTTCAATATATTTGAAGCCAACAAAAATCGAAGCAACAGTTTTTCAGCTCAATTGTACGTTTTGGATATGTAAGATCTTGAATTTTTTTTAACAGAAATTAACATAGATGTAAGGAAATGCCAAATTTAGTTTTTAAGGCACAACCGGTTATGAACAACAATAACTTCAGTAGAACAATGATAAATTGACATGAAACAGAAGTAAAGGATAAATAATTACTTGATTGGAACCAAGGCTCTGATACCAAATGATGCAGAACCCCAAGACCCTTAATCGACCCTTAGAACTCATCACCAATCAAATCAGAATTAGTTTCTCAACAAAGCAATAAGATTAGGATTTGTTCCTACACCCAAGAACAATTATGAAAAGAACTCAAGTTAATTTTCAGAAATTCCCTTGAACCCCAATCAATTAAGAACTCAAGAACAATAGAAATAGGAATTAAATTTGGTAACAAAAGATAAACTCAATTGCAATCAAGAACACCTTGCACATAAACATAAAAGAAAGCGAAAACTCTATCTATTCAATTCTGAAATTTTCAAATTCTAACTTCTCCCGAATTACATCAGAAAATAGCCTTTTTATAGGCATTAAAATGCAAGATAAAACATTAAAATTGAAATAAATGTCTTCAAGGTAGTGGAGAACATGGCTGATGTGGAGAAAGTGGAGGAGAAGGTGAGTGAGATGAAAAGACAATCTTCAATGTTGAGAGAGAGGTGAGGATAAGATGGAGAGGTGAATATGACAGCCACAAAAACCCTAAAACATGCGTAATTAAACCTAAACCTAATGGGTTTCGAATGGGCTTAAGTAAAAAATAACAAAAGGGCCCATGTATTCTAACTTTAAAAGCTAAATTGAGCCCATAAACTAAGTCTGAAACAGAAGTGATTAAAACCAACGGGGCCCACTTGAAATGTGGCCCATTTCACTTATTCTAACCCGAAGGAGACAAATAAAAACAACTCATAACAAACAAACCCAAATTTGATCCAAAACAGGCCCAAAAACACAAGCACTCCAAACTAGTCTTTTAGCCCAATTATGTAGACATACTTAGGCTCCAAAACATTTCCATATATAGACTTTCCATATTTGGACAGTGCACTTTCAACATGTTTTTGCGCATAAATTTGGAGTTGCTCCTTTAGATGCTTTGTTTGGGACCTTGTGACTAGACTAACAAAACTTTCCATATTGGGAAAATCTTCCATGTTGGCACTTGAATAATCTTGTTTTTCTTGAACAGCCTCCATATGATTTCCCATGGCATCTCTTTGTGCTTCATCTCCATTTTCTAAATTTGATGAAGTTTCCTTGTTGGATCCCTAAAACTTTCCATATTTGGAATCAGTTCTAAGTCACCTAGATTGCTTCTTGTAGCATCTTGAATGCCATTTGTATCAACTACGTATCAACTACACTTCTTACCACCAGTTATACACTTTGTATGAAAGAGAGATCTTCTCTTCCAATTTTCACCCCCATTCTCATTGTTAAGAATTCTAAGCAAAACTAACACTTCTGCCTCTATGTCTTCTCCACTAGCTACAATTGACTCATCACTATCATTTTCCTCTTCTTGCACTTCAACACTGAATAGGGTAGCTTCTTCACATCCAAGTGCATTGTCAATTTCCTCCATCTCTTGCAAACTCATAATTTTCCTATTTGGACATTCAGATTGAAAATGCCTATAGCCTTGACATTTGAAACATCTAAGCTTGGATTTTGGACTTTGAGAATTACTAGGAGTGTAGGGAACTTTTGGGGTGTAAGGTGAAGGTGAATTGTTTGACTTTGGTTATGGTGGTGGTGTTTTTTGTGGGGAGGCTTGAGGTGGGATGAATTAGGCTTGAAAGGTGGTTGGAATGGGCTGGTTCTTTGGCTATAGTTGGGGCGCAACTTAAATGGGTTATTTTTGGCTTTTTGTTTGTTTAAACTTGTCCCACATCTAAATGTGAGCTTCTTCAATTCAGAAAAGGAATCATAGGGATACAGATTCACCATGTCTTGTAGATCTTGATCAAATCCCTTCACAAATCTTGTGACAACCACTTCTTCACTTTCTTCTAACCCACATTTTAACAAGAATTGCTCAAACTCCATTGTGCATTCTTCAACTGGCCTCTTATTTTGATTCAACCTAAACATCTTCTCAAGCATTTTCTACCTATGTTGAGGGGCCACAAAAGTTTCTTCCAATTCAATCTTCATACGGGTCCAACTAGAGATTTTTTGCTTCCCTTTTCTCATTCTCCTATTCTGCGAATTATCCCACCAAAGGGCAACATACCTTTTGAATTTCATAGCCACAAGTTTCACTTTCTTATCATCAGGTACATCTTTTAATTCAAAGATCCAATTTTAATAACAAACTCAGGAATATCAACCTTGAAATTAAACATATCATCATTTCGGTCATTCCGATCAATTCTAGGTTGAAACAAATTCTTAACAGGTCCTATATGGCCTACACTATAAGGGCCTCTCCCTCTCCCTCTTGTGCCATTTCCACCTAATCTCAATTCATCACGACCAGAAATGTTTAGATGGCTTACCTCATCCTCAAACTCATCATCTCAGGACTGAGTGACTTGGGATGTGTCTCCTAGTGCCTCAAATGTTCCTAGTGGAGGAAAGGCAACCTCTTTATTCTTCATGGCCTCAAACTTAAGGCAGACAGCATCACACCTATTAATCTTGAGACTCATCTCCTTGAGTTTAGCGAAAAGCTTCTCCAGGTCGTTTGGAGTCTGACCTGACATTGTTGGAGGCCAAAATCACATCTTCAAAACTGCTCTGATACCAAAATAATGATGGAGGAATGGTGTGAAAGTGAACGAATAGAGTCTAGTGGTTATTGGAAAAGTTTTATGCAATTTGGGGTTTATCAGGTAAAACTGGAACAAGGAATTTGAAGGCATTTCTGGATTAATTGACTGGGAATTTGGTTTCTAGAAAAGAATTGAAGTTGTAGAACTTTTTTTGAACTACAATTTAGAATCAAGAATCAGGTCAAACGGACAAGGGACTGTCAAATTAGGTTGGTTTTCTTAAATACATGTCTGGCTGGGCAATTGACTAGTAATGGTTGGGAAAACTAGAAATTTTGAGATGGATGGAGTTAGAACTGGTAAAAAAACCCTTCTGGAGATTTCTATTTTAAGAAGTGAAGAATGCTATGGCTTTAGAATCACCTAAATCTGACAATCACACAAAATATTATGAATTTTCTCATTCAACTAGTCAGATAGAATTCTAGTGATCAAATTAAACGGACTAATGAACAAAGTTGAATGTTTTTGAAAAACAAAAAAGCCCAACGATTGTTCTTCAGAGAAACAATCAAAACCGAGATGATCTCTTGCCAAATTGAGAGAAAACGTCACTCTCTGTCATATATATTTTTCCGAAATTCAAAATAGGAAAACAAAAGGCTAAAATAGGAAAATTTTGGATAGCCACAAGAATCAATTCCTCATATTCCTAATCTGCAATTTTAGGTTATTAAAACAAAAACAAAATTTGTAATAAAGTCTCAAAAAACAACCAATTAAAATAAACCAAAATAAAGTCTTCAAACCGGACAAAATACACTAATCTGGACCATTATTAACTAGAAATAAAACTAGTAATAAACTGGACCAAAGTCAATGAAAATAAATGTCTTAGTAATTCTGCTAAGCTTGGAATTAAACCTCATGCTCATCAGGTCCATAAATACACATTTTGAAGTCTCCAAATGGCTTCAAAAGGACTTGGAATTGTAAGAACAAATTCAGCCCTATTTCTGCTTCCTCCATAACTTCATTCGACTCACTTGCAGCTCCTTGAATAGCAAGCTTTGATGGCCCTCCATCAACTTCAAGTTGATGAAGAGAAAGTGAAGGCAATTAAAGAATGGCCAACTCCTAAGAATGTGAGTGAAGTTCTAAGCTTCCATGGCTTGGCAAGCTTTTATCAGAGATTTGTAAAGGACATATCTCCTATTGCTGCCCCTTTGAATGAATTAGAGTTGCATACTAAAGTTAGAGGCAAGATTGAGAGGAGAAATGAACAATATGCAAAGCAAGCCAATAAAGGCCAAAGGCGTGTTATATTTGAACCCAGTGATTAGGTTTGGGTGCACTTGTAACATCCCGTTTTCATACAAAGGGCTGAATTATAGAAACAGGTATACGAGAGATCAATCGGAGAAATTAGAAAAACACATCTCATGCTCATGCATTTGTGAACAGTGATTTTGCACATAAAAAATATCTGTACATGCATTCATGACATTTTCCCGATATAAGTGTAAATAAATGTAATTTTAAAAAATAGGCTATGTGTGTGTAAAAATTTTGTTAGAGAGGGTCATAGGGGTTTTCTAATTTTTAGAGAATTATAGGAATTTTTCAGGAATTTTTCGGAGTTGTTTTCGGACCCGAAAAATTGTCAAGTGACAGAATAGGGATTTACCGATAGAGGAATTGACTGTCCAATGGCACTGGAAACTTAGACATATGAAATTAAGAATTTTTGAATTGAGCCATTGGAATTTTGGAGAAAAAATTGGAATTGAATTAGAAGAATAATTCATGGCAAGGAATATAGAACCGCGGGATTACACGTTTGTGTTGCAAATAGTGCAATTGACTAGTATAGTACTTGTTATCCTGGTGATACCATTAGAATACTTTATGAGGTGTTAGACAATAAAAAGGAGTCATTCACCTTACATTGTAATGGAGAGGGCTTAAAGAAATGATTATAAGCTAGAACAAATTGGGATACCATTAATGAGTGAAATGAATCTGGAATCCAAATACAGGGGTCTTTATTAGTTTTTGGAAGATAAATAAATTTTGGGGAATTACATTGAAGTTATGGAATATATTAAGAATGACTTGCACGGTAAGTGTATTAATACTGATGAGAAGTGAAATAAATAACTTGTCTTTAAAAGTACCACCATTGCCAAGGTGTAATGCATTGGAGATACTGGAGTGAATAAGGGAAAGTAAGTTTGACATTAAGTGATCCATATAAATTATGACGATAATAGGATGATGGAGGTATGGGTTGTTTTATAGTTATCGGATTCATACAGTGTGAAATGATTAGTAGTGTTATGATCCGAGATATGTGTTGTTGAGACTGAAAGTGAAAAGTTAAGTATTTTGAAATTCACCAAGAACATAATTAAGGAAGTGTGAATGAGTAGTGAAGTGGTTAGGAAACGGATAAGTAATTAAGCAAATGGTACCC